>PISX010001395.1:0-148206 GCA_004024625.1 Mellivora capensis | reverse complement strand
AAAACAAAATATACAATGCAAATCCAATATGCAAACGAAGGCTAATGAACTGTCATGAAACTAGTGTAATCAATACTTCTTGTCTACAGCTGGAAGAACAGCCTATACTTCCCAATAACCAACCCCCCACCCCCAGAAGAAAGCAAACATAAAAGGTATAAAACCAAGCCACTAATACTAACAGATTTTGTTTTCCAATCAAGGTTACAAGTGTTTTCACAAGAAACAATTGGCCTATTTCTGTGTTGTTATCCAATTCAATCCTAGGCATCAATAATAGCTATAAACACAAATGAAAAACTGGCTCTTGCTCTACTGGGTGAACAAAAGGTTGCTAGGTTTAAAATTAACTCTGAGCATAAGAACTATTTCCATGTCTGACACACAAGCTTTAAAAAATCAATGAAAACAGTCAGAAGGTGAAATAAGCAGAAAACAGGGTTACTCACCGTGGAGTAGTAACTGTTTCCTTTTCTGTGTGCAGCTCCCCCAGCAGAGCTGGGTAGTTTCCTGGAGGTGCCAAGAGAGGTTAGCTAGCCCTGCCCCTCATCGCAGAACAACACATCCTTTCACATATTAATGAAATGGTCTCAACTCTTAGACCTTAACTACGAAGTTTTCTTTGCCTCAGAAGTTAGTATAAGCTGAGATCCTAAGAGTGATTTTAACTAAGAATGGCTTAACAGATCTATCAGAGGAAAGGGGCACAAAGTAAAGAAGATATATACAAAGTAAAGATGAAAAATGATGACTCCTCTACCTTGAGTAACCCTGTTTTTATAGATATTAGTTTTTTGCATCTTGTGATAGCTGGTTAGACCTAAAAGATTATAGAGAGTGGACTGCAAAAGGAGAAATTAATGACGATTTCAGGATTAAAGGCAAGTGTCCAAAATTCCTGTATGACCCTGCAAAGACATAATCCAACTTCCACATCTATAAAGGAAGAACTAGGAGTGTAAACTATACCACACATATTTCTATTAAATCATTAACTAAAGGTTCCAACAGCAAAATAGAGAGGTTCCATTTTAAGATTAATTCAGCAACCTTGGTATCTGACAAAACTGCCAAAAAGTCAAATTGTACTGAAGAAATTTACACTTAATTACCCTCAAGGGACCCTAGTTTACCCATCCTCTGAACAGTAAAATTTATAATATATACAACAAGATATTTAGCAATCCTACATTGCCAAAGCCCAAAAAAATACAATGAAGATACCATGAGGTTCATCATTACTTTCTACTTACGACAATCAACTCACCTAAGTTCGTATATTTTGTCAGTCTCTAATACAATGCACAGAAAATTGGTTTGCACATTTAGTAGCCATTTACCTGAACAATGGGATTCTAAGACTACGCCATATATTCTACTAGGAACTAAATTAGATTTTCTTATAGGAAAACTCAGAACTGAACCAAGTTTCCAGTTTCTCATTATTGCAATTTTCTAGAGGACAAATACTACTAATACATGTGCAAGGCAAAGTTAATAATGAAAGATCTGACCAAAAAAATTAAGCAGCTAGAATGTTTTTACCTAACTGAGATTTATAAATAAGAAAAATATAAGACTAATTTTAAAGAAAACTGAGTTGCTACGTGTTTCCAAAAACCGGTCTGGTATTTCAGAAAATACATACTATCCCACAACACCACAGCCAAATTGTTTGTTATTAACAATAGTGACTTCCTCAGGCACCTCAGGCACTACACTAATTAGTGAACTTGTCACAAGTATATGTTTCCTTTTCTCCCCCACCTGGTATATTTTACTCTATTTCTTATGGAGACCTGCTAATCTCCAAGAATTATGCTACAGATATTCTTTCTTCATACAAGGATGTATGATATATTATCACAGAACAGTGGCACCACTGATTGAAATCATTTGATTAGTTTTGTCTCTCTTTTTTTTTTAAAGTTTTATTTATTTAAGTAATCTCTATACCCATGTGGGGCTTAAATTCACGACACCAAGGATCAAGAGTCGCATGCTCCTCTGACTAAGCCAGCCAAGAACCCCCGATTAGCTTTTTCAAATCAACTTACATTTAGAAATCTTAACAATTATAGACCTATATTAAAATAAGCATTTCTGAATTTAATTTAAAAAGCTAACTTTATTTTATGATACTTTGGTAAGAACTAATTTGCTACCTGCAAAAAAAGTTGAGATTTATATAAAGAAAATGTAAAAATAAGTTAAGATTTTAGATGAAGGAGGTATCAGTTAGAAACTGGTTTTAAAGGAAAGGATTCTGGTAAGAGTTACTTAAAAGTCCAGGAAAGACTTTTTAAACCCTCTCTTTGATGATTCAAAGGCAAAGGGCTGCTCATTAATCTTTGATTCTACTTCATATAATCATTCATAAACTTCATATAATCATTATCCCTGCCTAAATGTAACTATATAAAAAGAGTCCTAAAAATGTGTATTGTTCAATGATTAAAACAACGCAAGTTTTCGTTCTGTATTTATTATGTATTATTAAATATACCAGAAAACATTTCATATTTATACTTGTAAAAGTTATTAAAATATATTAACATTATATATTTATAGTAAATGTAATTTTGTATTACCTCATTATGTCTTATTACATTAAATTTTCACTCTAAAAGTGAAGATTCTGAAACACAAAACTTTTCAGTCTAAATTACCTTTCCTTCTCAACTTTTCTGGGAAAAACCTACAAAGGATATTCAGGATCAATTTTAAAGCTAATAACATCCATTCATAAAATGTTTGTAACACCGTATTCTCTTCCTTATTTACAAACCTAACTGGTTCCATCATAGCCAATTATAAGGAACTTTTGTCCCAATGCACTTTTCTTTCAAAGTGATAAAGACCTTGTTTCAACTTGCTAGTGTAGGGCACGTGGCATAAACATTAAATATGTTCATAGTAAAGAACTGCACCAGAAACCTCTCTGCCTCCTGAGGGGGGCCTGCAGCAGTGCGTCCTAAGGATCACTTAAAACTAAAAATCTTCTAATCATATATATAGAAGACACATCCTTTGGCTCTTAATGGATTAAATTCCCAAAACTCCATTGTCAACATGTTCAAGCAGAACTAAATTTACTGATGTAATATATCTGTTACGTACGAAAGAGGTTTTCAGCATGCCATAAGAATTCATTTCCCACCATATTATACCCTGTTAAGATCATTAGGAAAATCAAAACCATTTTTGAGTCTCTCATTTTCAAATAATGTTTAAAATCAATCTCTCTTAAAAAAGATGAATTTTGGTAAAATTGCCCCTAAGTCAAACTATAATACTGATGAAAACCAAAAGTGCTTTCAAAGAACTCAGCAAATTCCTAGACAAACTTAAAACAGATTTCCTTACCTGAGATGACCCTAATTCTCCCTCTCAAATCTAACAAGCAATCTAAAGTTCAATGCCTAGGAACAGGTTTTAGAGTAAAGTAAGTAGGAACCAGGAGAAAGTATGACCCCAAACAATGATTATACAAAATATGGAAAAGACAAGCAAGCCACATTTTAAAACCACTCCTTGAAGTTTTTAAGATTTTTGTTGCAAATCAACAAATAATTCTTCCCTTTGTGTTTTTTGAGGGGGTAGGGGTTACTTACTCGTTTTTATGTGATTTTCATGAACTTGCTCAGCAATGAGATGTTGATGTTGAGAGAAAACGATCTAAGGCAGTATACTGAAACTAGGCCTGCAACTAGCATCTCACTACTAAGTAACTTGAGCTCACATTACATATTGCTGATTTCATTTAAGCTCAATTTTTTTCCAACTTAAATGACTGCACTGACAATGGACTAAATCAGGGCATTCATTCAAAACTGTAATAGTCTGAAAAGCACTTAAATTCATAAAAACAACTTAGTACAATTTAAAAGCTCAAAATAACACAACAAATTTTTATGTAAAAACACACAGATTTTTTCCTACAAAATCCCTAGTGAACACTGATTGCAGACCAAAAAAAAGGTTTTTCTTTCTTTCTTTTTTTTTTTTTTTTAAAAAAAGAGCATTTATCCTAACTCAGAAACTAGAGGATAAACTTAGTATTGATATTTTTAAACTGATTAACATTCAAAATTATCCTATCCTAGTACCTAATTAAAGCCTTACAGTTTAGAGACCTATATTCTGTCTCAGGTATTTTTGGTCTAATAATGACAAAAAGGTTAAAGTGATACAGAAACAACACCAATAATAAAACCAGTGACTCATTATGTGACTAAGACTTAAAATACACGCCAAATGGCGAAACAGCAAAATATGTAAAGTAGTTATTTTTACTTACAAGTTAGTAACTGGCTCTCCTTTCAATGGAGGTAGGAGGTTTCCTGAGCCAATTAAACAGTTGTGCACTATAGTTAGACTCTGTAGAACATCATCTCTGGAAAAGATAAAGGTATTTTCATATTTTAGGAGATTCCAAATCGCTGCCTAACAAAATGCTTTGGAGAGTCTAGGGTGAAGTACAAGAACCTTAAGTGGGATATACAAAATTAAGGCCAGGAAATGGCAAATGTTTTCAGTTTGCCCACTTAATAATACAAGGTAATCAACAGTGTTTATATTGGTAATATAGTACAGACCTACTCAGGATTAAATAGGACCTAAATAATCAGAAACAACAGCAACTGACTGCCCTCTGTGAATCAATTGTGAATGTCATCACCTATGCACCTAAAGATCGCTACCACTAACAAAAAGGGAAAACAGTACTACAGAAGCTCTTCCAGCATACTCCAACTTTTAAAAATGGACTAGTTAGGGGCGCCTGGGTGACTCAGTGGGTTAAAGCCTCTGCCTTCAGCTCAGGTCATAGTCTCAGGGTCCTGGGATTGGGCCCCACGTCCGGCTCTCTGCTCAGCGGGGAGCCTGCTTTCCCTTCTCTCTCTGCCTACCTCTCTGCCTACTTGTGATCTCTCTCTGTCAAAATAAAAAAATAAAAATAAAAAAATAAATAAATAAAGGACTAGTTAAACATTTACTCCAAAAAGCAGTTCAGACATCATCAGTCATACTTCTTTCCTCCTCCAAACCATTCCTACTGATTTTGCTTATGAAAATTTCCTGGTATTTCACACATTGTAATTTTCTTACTATTATTTTAGGAATGTCCAAAGATTCAAACTATTAAAGTCTAATGATCTCATAACTATTTTTTGTTAAAGTTTCTTACGAAAGAAAAAAAACCTCACAGAAATATTTCACTAAGTAACATTAATGTCAATAATATGAATTATAAAAACAAACAAAAAACTCCCCCAAATCTAATCTGAATCTAAAAAACAAGCACTTCCATATACCTCCCAAAAGATGCACAAGTCAAACTGCTAAGCAAAAGTCACAAAAAGCAAACTATTAAATGAGTTTTTCTACTTAAAAGGTTTAAAAAAATTTTTTTTAAGATTTTATTTATTTATTTGACAGAGAGAGATCACAAGTAGGCAGAGAGGCAGGCAGAGAGAGAGGGGGAAGCAGGCTCCCTGCTGAGCAGAGAGCCCGATGCAGGGCTTGATCCCAGGACCGAGATCATGACCTGAGCCAAAGGCAGAGGCTTAACCCACTGAGCCACCCAGGTGCCCCTAAAAGGTTTAATTATGACAAAATTTGTTACACACCATATTAAATGGTTTTTAAATTATATGTATGGCAGATATAAACACACACTGAAAATGAATGCATCAGATATGGCAAAGAGAAAGGGAAAGACACAAAAAGATTTTTCTCAGTCTGCAACCACAAAACACTAAGTGCTTATGAAAGAAAACTAACCTAGACATTTCAAGTTCTCCGTCACCACAGTGCTGGAGTTTGATGAGCTCAGGCTGAAGAAAAGAGTCCAACAGATAGAAGGCAAAAGCTACTTCTTCTGAAGAAGGAACATGCCACTGGATGCCCAGATTCCACAAGTCCCCTGGTTTACCCCAGTCCTACAAAAGAACAGCATTTGTTCAGCAAGCTGTGAAGCTGGAGAAAAAAACAAGTAAATGTGTACATGTAACTTAAAAGGTCTTCCAGGAAGGGGTGCCTGGGTGGCTCAGTTGGTTGTGCTCTCTCAGGGTGGTGACATCGAGTCCCAGAGCTGGACAAAGAGCCAGCTTAAAGAGCCATGCCCTCTCTGATCCTCCCCACCTTTTCTCCCTCTCTCTCTAAAAAAGAGGCACAAAACTCATTACCCCCTTCATTATCACTCCAGAAAAGTCTCCTGGAAGAGCCACTCAAATATGAGTTTACTTAAGAGTAACAGTAAGCTTATAAAGTTACTGAGTTTCCCAATAAAATCATATGGAATATACAAGTTACATACAGCATACCAACCTGATTCATAGCCCAACAGAAAAGAAAAAAACTAGGCTGCTTCTGTGCTGTGTTACACTTGCCAAGTTTAAAACATTCCAGTAATTTTAATGATCTACTTCAAAAATAAAAAAGTGACACCTTCACACACAACATGGAGGAAAAAAAAAACCCACTCTGGATCCTTAGAAAAATAACCCAATATGTACTTGGATTCTTAATTATTGAAAACGCTTGCCTTGATGGGAAAGTATTCGGAAGGAGGCTTGTCAAAGCCTCCCGGCACACTGCAGTACTCTGTCGGGTAGATAAGGGTAGTAGAACGGAGGAGGTGATGCAGAAGATTACAGGACAGAGTGTAACCCTGCTTACAGGTTAGATGGAGGGTTCTTTGGAGAATCTTTACAAGTTGCTCCTTATAAAGAAGCAACTTCTTCCCGTCCACTCGAGTAATCTAAGAGAGGAAGAAAATGGTTGAAGATATTTTGGTGAAAAGATTAAGAATCAATAATCAATGCAACAAAAAATGTTTAGCTACTAGTCTAAAATAGTAACAGTGTCTCTTAAAATGACTTCAATTAATTTTAGAATTGTCATTTTAACTATATTCGTACAATTCTTTTATTTTTTAAAAGATTTTATTTGTCAGAGAGAGAGAGAGAGAGAGCGAGCGAGAGAGCAAGAGAGCGAGCACAGGCAGACAGAGTGGCAGGCAGAGGCAGAGAGAGAAGCAGGCTCCCTGCCGAGCAAGGAGCCCGATGTGGGACTCGATCCCAGGACGCTGGGATCATGACCTGAGCCAAAGGCAGCCGCTTAACCAACTGAGCCACCCAGGCGTCCCACGTACAATTCTTTCTTAAGAGCAAAACAAATTCTCTGAATTCAGGTCCTCATATGCCACAGTACCATCCTTTTCAAAGAATCTATTTCCTCAAAAAGACAAAATTAATTGCTTGGTGAGCCAAGCCATAAAGGAAAATGAAGTTTGACTGACAGCTCATGGAGAGAGAGAGAGAGAAAATAAAATCGGGAGAGAAAAAAAGGAACTGCCAAATCTGATGAGATTTTCAAGTAATGAGTTACTAATATCAGAATTAATCAGTAAAAAGTACTTCACTGCTCATGAAGCCATCAACAATTATCAGACTCGCTTGATAACAAGAAAATGCCATTATCTGACTTTTTGTAGCTGTATCAAGAAAATCTAAAGCTTAGAACTTTTCAATATCAGAGTGCCTGGTTGGCTGTCAGTAGAGCATGCAACTCTTAATCCTGGGGTCAGGACTTCAAGCCCCACAAGGGTGGAGAGATTACGCAAATAAATAAATAAATATATCTTTGGGGTGCCTGGGTGGCTCAGTTGGTTAAACATCCAAACTCTTGATCTCTGGGTTTGAGTTCAGGCCCTGCACTGGGCTCCACGCTGAGCATGGAGCCTACTTAAAAACAAACAAACAAACATGGGGCACCTGGGTGGCTCAGTCGATTAAGTGTCTGCTTTCATCTCAGGTCATGATACCCGGGTCTTGGGAGTGACTGTGTCAGGCTCCCTGCTTCTCCCTCTCCCTTTACCCCTATTCCACTTGTGCTCTCTTGTGCTCTTTCTCTCTCTCCAAATAAGTGGTAAACAAAAATCTTAAAAACAAAAACCAGACTTTTCATATTTTTTAAAGTCAATTTAAAAAAATTCTAAAACCTAATCATCTTCACAGTAATATTTCCTTATTACTACAAAGATTTACAATACCTCAGACAAAAGTTGAAGATTCCACAGCAACTCCTTATCTAGCTCTTCTTCATTTAATACATCATCATCTAAAAAGGCAAAAGAGTATCAGGGAAAAAGAACTACACATCCAACTAAATGCATCATTTTCAAATATTTGTCTTCAGTATCTCTAATTGCTAAGAAAAGTCTCATTCCTTTTTCATGAAGCTAAACTTACTCCAGAGGTGGTGAAAATTCCATTTTCAAGAAAATAAACACATCAAATCAGGGCACCTGCTCCTCCACATCTCACAAACTGACTGATATTTTTTTATGGCCACCTCTACATGGTTCCTGCATGCATGAAAATACTAACTTAATAAAGTAAAATTTCTAAGCTGTCACCTGGATGATACCTTAATTCAAATAATCCCCGCCGCAAACTATAAAATTAAAATACTGTATAGCTCATAGAATCTATTTTCACCCCCAGAGTTCTAGAAACAAAAAAAAATTTTTTTTACCTATAACTGTAAATATAGAATAATAACCTTATGACTTACTCATTGTAAGCTGAGTTATAACACTGCAGCAGTGAGGAACAAATAACTTCAAAGACTCCTCTGGGCAGCACTGAAAATGAAAACATATTTGTGTAATAAGTTTTTGGAAGGCCATGAATATTTATTCAGCAGTCACAAAGTATACCCCAACACTATTTTCAGAGGCAAATAAGGGTTGTAATTTGCTATTAAAACAATGTATTTTAAGTATAACAAGCATGTATAAAATAATTAACCACATAAACCTGTTGGTTACTGACTCATTAATTCATCAGTCCAAAAACCCCAAACTCACCTTTACAGCAGCACGGCACATGTCTGCCACCATGCGGCCTGCTACTCTTGTTTCAAATATATGTGAAATAGAAAAATTAAAAACCTTCTGAAGGGCCACCTGTTAAGATATTTAAGAAATGAAAAGGTCTTATCAGCAATTTTTAAAAAGATTTTATTTATTTATTTGACATACAGAGAGAGATCTTAAGTAGGCAGAGAGAGAGAGGAGGAAGCAGGCTCCCTGCCGAGCAGAGAGCCCAATGCTAGGGCTCCATCCCAGGATCCTTGGATTATGACCTGAGCCGAAGGCAGAGGCTCAACCCATTGAGACATCCAGGTGCCCCTCTGCTTACATTTTCATCCACTGATAAAATTTTATAATTTCGTTTTGTGCGCATTTAATATATATTGTTAACTCATTAACATGGAACTCAGCCAACAGCACTATAACTCATGCCTAAATAAAGCTTATCTAAAACATGTTACTTTCGAGCGCCTGGGTTACTTTAGTGCCTGGCACTAAATAGAAACAAAAGCATGATTACATCAGAACTGAAACAAGAAGGAAGAGCGTTACCTTATCCTACCTCAGCTGAACATGTGTAACTCTCATTTTTTTTTTTACCACATTTACACATCTATACAAGAGCACCACCACGAGTACTGATCTGGGGATTACAAATAAATTTTAGCAAGCCGATGAATTTGCAAATAGGAAATTTGCAAATATAATGAGAATCCACTGTTTATCTTTCTCAAAATTTAGTATGAGAAAAAGGATAAATGGTATAATACCTAAAGTATCTTCAGTTTTTAAAACACACAAATAAACCTACAGGACTGGGATTTAATTTTTTGTAGCAATGCGACTCTTACCATAAATATTTCTTTGGAACATTGTGTGAGGATTGTACTAAATGTAGAAGACAGACCTAATTCGACCAAACTCTCCAAGTGAGTCATTTTCTCAGTTTCCGTCTCTTCTCTTGTTTGCTCCAATGTGCTACTTTCTATAAGTCCAAAACATCTAAACAATCCAAAGAAAGTGTAAGTTTAGCAACTAAAAACTAGTTTCATGTTTTTGATATTACATAAGTCTTCACTGTCATGACTATTCAAATGATAGTTATTCCACCATTTGGGCATGGCTCACTATCTACTGTCTTCTTATAACTTCAGGTGTTCAGTCCTGGGACAGTGGCTATGTACAGGCTACAAGTTGCTGGGAGAGGACAGTCATCTCTCTGAATGTCTAATAAAGGGCAGATCTGGGGTACATACTCACCGGTCCATAAACTGTAAGACAAAATCCTCAAATTCAGCTGTGGCTGAACAAAGTTCTCGTTCCACCTATGACATTTCAATGTGGAGAAAAATTAAAAATAGTCTTGAATTTTTCTCAGGACTATTAAAACTCAATTATGGTCTATAAAATAGATTTAACACTCTATTATTGTACTGAGTATGGTGAGAAATAGCACCATAACTGTGCATCAATTTATAATAACTCAATTTACTATTTTCCAAGAACCAAAATAAGAAGTAATTAACATATTTTATAAGGGCCAAAACCAGAAGTCAAACAGCCATCTTTATCAACTACAGTTTTCAAGTTTCTGGTGTATGTATACAGGATTCTCTCCTACTACCTGAACATCCAACTAACAAAAGTAGAAACATGCTTACAATAAAGAAAATAGTTCTAAAAGAACCAGTCTGTAATGAAGAAAATGTCTGTTCATTAGGTATCAATCCCCTCAATGAATTTATTCCTAAATTCAAAAAACCAGAAAAACCAAAACCAAAACCAAACCAAATCAACCAACCAACAAACAAAAATCCACCACTATCTCCACTTAACAAAAAATTAAAAGTGACAAAAATGTAAATATACCTCTAGATATCACTTGTTTACAAAAATAACCTATTTTTGACCTATATCCTTTGGTGGGCGCTCTGCCAGACTATCTTACCAATGACCTGGTCCTCTACTTATATCATTTTAGTCACAAAAGAGTCATTTTAAAGTACTAGTATTTAAACTATCAAATATTACTATGCATTTACAATAAGAGTTATAACTCAGTTAACCAATCCTTTTACAAGTAGAAAGCATCCTTACTTCTGTGAGGTCATTTCTTTCTTGTAGTACAGATGAACAATCTACTAAAGGCACCAGAGTGGAAAATGTTGCTATAAACTGGAATGTGATCTGTGGGAAGATGCAAAAAATTTAACATTAATTATGTAACTATAGTTCAAAAATGCAAGTATACCATAAGCTACAATAAAGTACCTAAATGAATTATTATCTTTTTTATAAAGCGTTTTTTTTTCTTAATTTTATTTACTTATTTGTCAGAGAGAGAGAGATCACAAGGAGGCAGAGGGGCAGGCAGAGAGAGAGGGGGAAGCAGGCTCCCCGCTGAGCAGAGAGCCGGATGCAGGGCTCGATCCCAGGACCCTGAGATCATGACCTAAGCCAAAGGCAGAGGCATAACCCACTGAGCCACCCAGGTGCCCCCCAAATAAATTATTTTGAGGGAAATCCCACAATAGTCTTTCTGGAAATTTTTCACCTAGAATTGAATATTTTAAGGTTCCTCATAATTAAGCAGCTGTTACTTTAGTAATGAAGTTATACTAAGTTTATTTTCATAGTTATTAGGTTTAAGCACAATGTTCTCCAACCTTTTGTCAATGAAGTTACTTTCCCCCCCACCTAAAGATGTAACATTAACATAATACACTGAAGCAAAAGCAAGAGATTGGGCAAAAGGGAAGGTAAGCAACTCTTAAGTCAAGAGATGTGTGTATAAAACGGGACCTGGCATTTTGCACCCAGCAGGTTTTATCATGCCTCCTGTCACCAGTGTAGACAGAGGGAAGTACAAATGATCATATGCTAAGATTTTTAAGGTTTTTGCTCAAGGAAAACAGTAAATACATAACGAGCTTCAAAAATATCTTACGATCATTAAACGTATGCAGGTTATGATAAATTACTTACAAAGGATGACATATAGATCAACTAACCATCCACAGATCTAAACTTAGCAAATTTACATCAATGATGTTCTGAAATGTCTGAACAGAACTTGAAAGGATGCCTAATCACACAATTAGAACTCAGACACAAAACAGAATAATAAATATGCTTACCATGCATTTACTAAAGTCATTTGGATCCACCCCAGGCAATGCTCTCATCAACAGAGGTAGCATGTGTGTTGGACCTTCAGGAAACCACTTGCCCCCTGATACCAAACTGCGGGCTACTCCAATTACACAACTTAAAGTAGCTGTGAGCTGGTGAGGTTCTGTTAAAGTCTCTAGTGCAGGATACGTTCTACAGTTTAAAACACAATTAAAAAACAAAAAAACAAAAAACAGTTCCATTACAGATAAACATGCACAATACATTAAATCTACCAAATTCATAAACTGCCTGTTAGCCTTAAGGCTGGTAGCTAGCAGAATATCTTGAATGAATACCTGGTTTCAAGGTTAACAGAATCACACACATAAAGGAAAGGCACGAGTTTCCCCAACCCCTATCCCCTCACCACATTTCTCCACGCAAATTCCACAGTGAAAAAGAACATAAACTGGCAGATTTTGCATTATTTCAGCCATCTGAATCCACCTCTATATTCCAATGACTGTTTCTAATCTAATGGTCAGCAATTATTAGAATTCAGGAATAACAAGTGACAACTATCCTATCCTTCCCTTTTACTAGAAAAACAATCTTCACTAAGATGCTGAAATTTCTCCTATTTTACACTTTAAAAAGGACTGGTATTTTAAAATTAGACATCAGTTCTAGAAACATATGCGAAGATTCCTGACTTAATAAACGAGGGAGAATAATACAAATACAATCTTTGATCACGAAGTAAGACAAGAACATTCACACAGCAATTTCATTTTTAAGAATCTATTCTATAGGAAGAAAAAAAATCTAAAATGTAGTCATTTTAAGTTTCTCTTATGCAGAAAAAATAAGGGAAATTTCATTTTAAGTAGGAAAAAAAGAGTATTTATAATCACAATTTAAAAAACCAACCAAGCTTAGGCTTTAGAAGGTAAAGAAAGCAAACCAGCTCTTTAACAGAGGCTGTCCTTAGGCGATACAAATTCAGGACCTAAAATTTATTTTCTCCATTTTTACTTTTTAAAGGACTTTTTTTTTTTGTTTTGTTTTGTTTTGTTTTTTTAGAAGAGAGAGAGCACAGGCACACAGGGGAAAGGCAGAAGGGGAGGGAAAGGGGGGAGAGGGAAGGACAGAAAGAAAGAAAGAGAGAGAGAGAGAGAGAGAGGAGAGAGACAGAGAGAATCTTAAGCAGGCTCCCCACCAAGCAGGAAGCCTAAGGCAGGGCTCCATCTCATGACCCTGAGATTATGACCTGAGTCAGACTCTTAACCAACAGAGCCACCTTGGTGCCTCCAAAGGACTTTTGCTTTCATAAAAAGAAAAAAAACCCTCAAAATACTTCTCTTAGCCAAGCATGTATCATTTAATATGCTATTAAATTTGTCCCAAAATTGAAAACTAAAGAAAAACATGATGGATAATTTTACTTGTATTTATTTTTTTTTAATTTAACTTCATTTAAATTCAATTAATTAACATACAGTGTATTATTAGTGTCAGAGGTAGAGTTCATGATTCATCATTTACTTGTATTTGTAAGCTTTGTTTCTTCTACTAAAAATATATCTCTCTATTCATAATTTATCAGCTGGAAAATATTAAAATAAGGCAAAACAAAGGGAAAGCCAAGAATTACAAAAACACTCCAATCTTCAAAATTTTAACTATGCAAAAAAATGAAGTCCCTCCTTAGAGGCAAGTCTCTCCTCAACAAGCAACATCAAGGGACCTGCCACTGAACTGTTAGCTTCTGCTACCACATGAAGGTCAAAGAGCAAAGAATACTGAGGGTTCAGACCATAGAAACTGCCTAACTTCCCCATTTCATTTCCTAATTATCTGTGCTGAAAGAGTTTTTGTGCCCACAAAGTGCACACAGAAAGGGAGAGGTTTGGAAAAGAGGTACAGCTTAACTTGAGTATTTATGGCAATGAGGACAGGGCAAGATAAGATGAGCAACTCAAATTTATAAATAATGGAACCCTATTTTCGTCAAGACCTTTGGCAGGATATCTAACTCCAAGCAAATGTACCCAATTATCCCATTTAAATTTTAAGTCAGAAAATAGGCTGTCACTTGCATTCTGTCACTAAGGATCTTCGACAAATCTGTTTTATGGAACTCAAACTGTTAGAACCTTCCGGGCCCTAAAAATTAACATTCTTCTTCTATTTTTGCGTAAGACATTAAGAAAGAAATCATAAAGCTCAAGTTCAGGCAGCAGAGGAATTAACAGAAAGCTTAAGTAATATTATATAAGCACAGAAGGCCTATATTGTGACAGTAACTCAGCAAAGGGAAAATTATTTTTGTTACTAGTTCAACATATGAAACAAAATGAATGCAATAAAATTCACACTGGAAATAATACACATGAGATTATGCATATATTAAAATAATAAAGAGAGTCAAATTTTCTTCTCTATCACTGCTTCTAAGAAATAAGACATCCAAAATCACTTCTCAATAGATATACTTTGATGTAAAAGCAGCCAGAGCTTAATTAAGTAGCTTATTAATTAATTTTTTAAGATCTTATTTTTTAGTAATCTCTACACCCCACATGGTGCTCAAACTCAAAACCCCAAGATCAAAAGTTACATGCTCCACCGAGTAAGCCTGCCAGGTGCCCCATAATTTATGAGTAAAAATGTGCCAATAATCCAAAAATATTTTATCCATTTTGTGTCAATTTTCTTTTATCTCCAGTAAACCTTTATCAAGTTACCAATCAGTACGTTAAAATGCCTTGCTTCTCCTATAAGGAACCAGAATAAGCACCAAGAAAGCAAAACAGAAGCCACAAAAGAAAACCATGCAGAACAGAAGAGTAGAAGGAAGGGATAACCAGAACAGCTGCAGCCACAGCTGAGGCTTCAACCAAACATGTAAAACTCCACTTACCTTTCAAGTACAGGGGGTATTACTAACTCAGGTCTCATGAGTGCAAGATTCTGCAAAGCCTGGGCTGCTTCTAAACTACCAGTTTTGCTAAACATAGCCAAGAGGACAGGTTGAATAATGCATCGTACAAAGTCTGTAACATCTTGATCCGTAAGCTTATGGCTATCAGGCACAGGAGTTAACCAAGAAGGCTTCTTGTATCTTTCGCGATGCAATCTTCTAACAACACTGTTTGGCAACCGCTGAAGTAGTTTCATTAACTTGTTCTGGGGACACAGAAGCAGAAAGTCCAAGGTAGGTTCTCTTTCCCACAAAGATATTTATGGTTCCTATCTAGTCTCCAAATAAAGATTCTTAAAATAACACTCTTACAATCTATTACAAAGACATAAATGGCATAACTAGCTAGAATAAAATGCTATTATCAATTAAATTACTGATAATAAAAATGCGTTTCAAACATCAATTTTAATTTCCAACACCGGATGAATTTTCCATTACATGAAAAACCATTTTAACCAGGCAATATGGAAAAAAACCAAAAAAACAGAAACCACAACTGACATTCCTTTCTTTTGCCAGAATGTGACATTTGTCACCAGTTATTGGACCAGTATTATCTTCATTTATTTTTATTCTATTTATTTATTCATTTACATTTATTCTAGGAACATGGTAACTTAATTTGAACGTAATGACCTATATACAGCCAAATTTATATGAAGAACAGAAAATGTATTATAGGCTTTATACAATGGGTAATGTGTAACCATTTTTTTTAAAGAAACGTGTGACCATATCTTTTAAAAATTTCCAAACTCTACAATGAAAAATGAACATACTCACCAGCCAGCGCCCATTATTTGAGGGATGGTAAAAAGATGTGATGCTATTAAACAAACCAGACAAGTGTTTTTGCACTAGTTTACTTGGTCCACCCTATTCAAATAAAAGTACAAAATATCAGTACCCATGGTACACTGGAAAACTGAAGGAATCAATAGGCCCAAGCCTACACGTACCTCTCTAACGTAGTACACATCCATTCTGCTGACAAAAACCAATTCTACCCCAATGTAAGAGTCAAAAACAATTCCCCAGTGAACTTCCTACAATCTTCCATTTAAAACACTCTACTAAAAATAAGGACAACTGACACCAAATTAGATAAGTGAAAAGAGATCTTTCAATTTAGAATATCAGCATATTTTAGTCTTCTACAGTGAAATAACTTTTGCCACTAAGACTGTTTTAAAATAACCAAGAGTGGTAAATCAGGCATAAAAAGCATTCTTAAAGGATTTAAGAAGTGACTTTCTTAAGGCAGGAAATGAAGAAGTGAGATTTACATAAATACATTCAAATATTTTATTTTTACTCCTAAATGTTTCAAATTATTAAACCTGTTATATTTGACCACATTTTGACTCAAAAGAAAAATTTTTCTTAATCTATTACCAAAACAAATACACCAAACAAGAATACAACCTGGTGGAAAAAATGAAGAAAAAAATTTATCATTCATCTTACCAAGTTTGATAGACCTAAAGAACTACAATTTAGTTTTAAAATCTTCCATTTCTCATGATCTTTCTTTTTTTCTTAAGGATTTTATTTATTTGACAGAGAGAGAGAGAGAAAGAGAGAGAGAGAGAGAACAAGCAGGGGGAGCAGCAGAGGGATGGGAGAAGCAGGCTCTCCACTGACAAGGGAGCCCAATGCAAGGCTTGAGCCCAGGTCTCTGGGATCATGACCTGAGCCACAGGCAAATGCTTTAACAACTGAGCCACCCAGGTGCCCTTCAGGATGATCTTTCAATAAAGAGCAAAGATCTAAGGTAGACTCTTGAGTTACATTAAGAACATGTCTTCCTGCTCAAATGAAATCCATGTACCTATTCTCAATTGAGAATAGATCGACTAATAAAGAGATCATAATTCCATAGCAAAAAAAAAAAACCCCAACAAAAATGTCAATATTTTAACATAGTAATTAGCATTTTAATGTATATTTATTTATAAATTTATAAATAATTAAAAATTATTATATTCAATATTTATATTTAACACAAAATAAAACTGTCAATGGGAAAAACTGTGTGAGAATGAACAGCAATATTAACTAAAATAAGCTGATATTAATCATGATATAATTCTGTGGCTTCTAAAAAATGAATTCCAACTCATTGCTTATGTAAGACAGTAAATATCCAAATGTTTTTGCTCTTATGGGGTATAAGAAAGAAAATGTGATTTTCCCTGTTTAATAATGAAAGGGCAAGAACAGAGGGAGAATGGAGAATTAATTTCTTTTTTTTTAGTCTAAAAATAATATTTAAGAACTAAACTTCTCACAACCATCCTGCCTTTTCCACAGAAAAAAACCAACCAAACAATATAACCTGGGAGAAAATATCAAACACAGAATAATAATTTTAAAAAGGGACAGCAGTAGAAGCAAAATAAATGACAATACAGAAAATCATAGTATAAAATTGTTCTAATATTCCTATCTGCAAGTTGACACTGAAACCCAAGCAAGCAGATGTATTTCTACTTCCCTTCAAGGATGTCAGTAATCATCCATACTTCTCCCATCACCAAGATTGCGTCCTTTGTTTAGTAAGCTTTGTGTTTGGTGTGATCTTCAACAATGAATGCATTCCTACTAAGCATATGCAAAATTCTAATTCCACGATTTTCATTGTCAATTTGACCTTTCAATTGTGAGTCTGGTTCTTGACCTGTAAGACTGCTATCCACTCTGAATCTCTCAAAACTCTAAACTTTGACTCCATTGTTAAGAACCACTGGCTAGAGAAATAGTGTGTTTTTCCACATGCTGGGTCTGATAAACATTAGCTTTACTACATCAGAAAATACCCAAGACTCACATGACCAACTAAGATACTAATATAGCCTTATGTGATTATACAGAATTTCCATATAGTTAACACAGAATTTAGATGAACTAATGTGTTACAAACCATCATAGCGGTGATCCATATCACAGCATGTCCTATATCATAAGCATTTGTTAAAAATCTTGGGACTAACACTTGACTGCTTCCCACTGGGAGGTTCAAGCTTCTCAGAATTCTCGTAAATATCTTTAAAAAGAAAAAAAGAACTAAGAATAAATATTTATAAGTATCAAGTAACTCTTTAAATAACTGAAGTGTTATATATATTATTGTTATTGGATATATTCTCACTGGATCAGGTTTTAAGCAAAATTACCAATAAAATTAAGCATTTGGTAGCTTTATTCCATAAAAATTACATAGAAATATCTACTTTAAAATTTTTTTTTATTTTTTAATTTTATTCTTTTAAAGTTTATTTATTTAAGTAATATCTACACCCAACATGGGGCTCGAACTTAAAACCCAGGTATCGAGAGCTGCATGCTCTAATGACTAAGCCAGCCAGGCATCCCTATTTACTTTCTTTCTTTCTTTCTTTTTTTTTTTTATTTTTAAGATTTCATTCATTTATTTGACAGAGAGATCACAAGTAGGCAGAGAGGCAGGCAGAGAGAGAGGGAAGCAGGCTCCCCACTGAGCAGAAAGCCTGACGCGGGGCTCGATCCCAGGACGCTGAGATCATGACCTGAGCTGAAGGCAGAGGCTTAACCCACTGAGCCACCCAGGTGCCCCCTTATTTACTTTCTTTCAAACGACACTGAGGTCAAAAAGGGGTAGATAAGAAGCAGCTGTATCCATGTACCCATAAGCAAACAAATGAGATAGTTTAAACATAAAAAGGTAAAATGTAGATAAGTATAGTTAAACATGAAATATTTTGACTCCTGTTTCTCTAAATGCATATAAAACTATTTTTCCTACACTCTCATTCCATGCCAAGAAAATACAAAATGCAAATACCTACCTTCTAGTGGATTACTTTCCTTTTCAAAATTCTATCACTGATGTTTCCCCAGGAATTTTCATTTTCATCTCTCATTTAATAACTGTATTTTATTTTATTTGTTTTTTTAAAAGATTTTACTTATTTCTTAGAGAGGGGGAAAGAGAGAGGGCGCACAAGCAGATGGAGTAGCAGGCAGAGGAAGAGGAAGTAGGCTCCCCTACGAGCAGAGAGCCCGCCACAGGGCTCCATCCCAGGATACTGGGGACCATGATCTGAACCGAAGGCAGATGTTTAACCGACTGAGCCACCTAGGTGCCCCTATTAATAATTGCATTTTAATATAACTGAATTTATATTTAAAATGTCATTAGTAACAGGGAGCCCAACAGTGGAAGAAAATAACTTTTCCTCCTTAGTTTCTACTGGACAGCGCAGCAAAGGTAAGCCAAGTATTTGTCTGCTGCTGCTCTCCAGCCCTGCTCTACTGTCAGCATGTGCATCAGAATCACCTGAATGCCCCATGCCAGCCCTCCTGAACCTACTGCAGGAGGAACAATCTGGAAGCTGCAATATTAAAAACACTGCACCTAGAGACACTCTAGCTATATTTACTCTAAGAAAATGTGATCTAAAAAGTAGAGAACTCTCCAGAATAGCAATCAAATACAATACCCAAACTCTGTTGAAAGGTATGAATATAAGATACCCTGAATAATATACTTTGTACTTTCTAAATTACTCACTCTGAAACTTCTATTTCATGTCCTACATAGGCAAGAAAAAAATCACACATTTATGATAACCTTTGTATGATACAATTAGTTTTTGAAAATAAATGATCTACCCTGGTAAACTGTTATGTTTTTACTAGTAGTTAAGAAATACTTTAGGGATTAGCATACAAAACACACTACTTAAAGACACAATGAGTGCTATCAGTGTTACTGTATGTTGTATGCTCAAAAGTTCTTAATTACCTTTGGTACATACGGATCCCAATCTATGTACCCTATATTATCTGTAGCCAATCGGGCAAAGAGATTTACTAGTTGCTGAAAGTAAGCAAAAAAAGAAAGAGTTAAGTAAATACACTTGTTATTAAGTGTCACAGTCACATCCCCTATCCATTTCTGGTTCTCAGCTGCCATCAATAGCACAACTTAATATACAGTTTATGACTCATTTTTTTAAAATCTCCAAATTCTCATTTCTTGTCACCCATTTAAAATCAAATGCAGCTGAAATATTTATTAAAAGGGAAATGACAAAGCATCATCCACAATGCAAACAGAAGAAATTTTAATCTAATAAGCATATAGGAAACATCCATTATGTGTCTAGCAACATGCTAGTGATAATAGGAAACAACAGTCTTACATTTCATACATTTCATAATACATGCACATGCTTCTAGGTATCAATAAAACCAAAAGAAGTGTCTATTTCTGTTAGAAACAGCAAACCGAATTTAAAAAAAACAATTACAACATTGCTAAAAGCCAATTCTAAGGAACTGAGGTTACTTATCAAATGATCTGATAGCAAAGAAGGAAAAAATAGGATACTCACCCCCTCCCACTGTGGGAGATTTTGCACTGAAACCCAAAGGCCAATTAATTCATCAAACCAAAGTCTGAAGAAGAAAAATGTTGTTATGAATAGCAAGTAATTTATAGAAAGTGGTTCAAAACCAGGTATCCTTTGTATTTTTTAATCTATTGTTCTTACTGATAACTACACAACCTAGAAAAAATAACACTGAATGTTACAAACTTAATGGAACAAATGACTACTTCTGTCTGAATATTCCCCTTGCAATATATTTATGCTAGAGTCATCTCATCAAACCTCTACACATCATTGTTAGGGGCACTTGGGTGGCTCAGCGGGTTAGTGCCCAACTCTTAGTTTCTCCTTGGGTCATGCATGGTCCTGGCACTTTTTGTGTTTTTAAGAAGTCCTACTTTATTTTTTCCTTTCTTTTTTTGAGAGAGACAGCACAGGGGAGGACGGGCAGAGGGAGACAGAATCTTAAGCAGGTTCCACACCCAGGGAGGAACCCAGCACAGGGCTCAATCTCACACCCTGAGATCACAACCCTGAGCACAAATCAAGAGTCAAGACGTTTAACTGACTAAGCTACTCAGGATTCCCTAAATATTTTCATTCTAGGATTTGCTATATACTTAAGAGTCATCTAGAGAAAACAGTTCTTTTTTTTTTAATTTTTTTTAAAATTTATTTATTTGTCAGAGAGAGAGAGAGAGAGAGAGCACAGGCAGACAGAGTGGCAGGCAGAGGCAGAGGGAGAAGCAGGCTCTCCGCCGAGCAAGGAGCCTGATGTGGGACTTGATCCCAGGACGCCGGGATCATGACTTGAGCTGAAGGCAGCTGCTTAACCAACTGAGCCACCCAGGCGTCCCGAGAAAACAGTTCTTAAAAACAGTGCAAAGACTAGAATGAGTAGAGAAAAAGAATTATAAAAAAGACCTAAGAAAAACAAGTGATGAATAAAACCAAGTTTTTGGAAAACACTTTTCCTTTCCCTAAATGCCACACACTTTAACATTTCTTACCATTGCCTATTTACTTGATATTTTCTACTTCTTTTTGTATTTTTTATTCTTTCTCTCTTGATTTCTTAAATTAAAGCCTTTAGCTTTACTTTTTCTTTTAAGTCATCTCTATACCCAACATGGGCTCAAACTCACAAACCCAAGATTAAGAATCACATGCTCCACCAACTGAGCCAGCCAGGTGCCCCATTAAGCCCTCATATTTGGCTTGACATACAAGCATTATTCGCTCTTCATTTACAATCTTAATGTTTAACTTTCAGCCTCCACACAGTTCAAGTGTAATCAACACAATGGTTGAGTTAGTCAATTTTTGTTAACTTATTATTGCTTTACGAGTTGGCTTACATATCTCCACTTCTTGTTCTATTCTATAATTTGTCAAGATAGATAGATAGATAGATAGATATACTTACTTAAAACCTTTATGATGAAGTTCTGGAGGAAGGGAGGTAGGAAGAAATATTTCAAAATAAGTTATGGCCTTTTGCATTGTTACATCAAAAGGGCACATCAAAGGCCGCCATTCTTCTAGCATCTCAGCTGTGGCATCTGCTGGAAAGTATCTAACAAAAAAGAAAGTATTTATTTATCTGATCACTGGCCAGAAGGTCTACAACATCAATATATGACCAACAAAAAAGGGGGAGATAGGGAATGGATTTCATAAGGTACAATATACATTACAAATGTCAAGTAAACTTAAACACACTTGTGCAACTCAAAAATAAATACCTGTCACACTAAAATGTAAATTTTCTTCTTGTCTATAGGACTTTGAAAAATGCTATAAAGCTGATATAACTCATAAAATACAAAGTCACTTAAATCACCTACAAATTTATACATGGTGGTTGTATTTTTTCTTTCCTGTGTGCTATGTAATAGCAATATGAAAAAAATCTAGTCACAGAGAATCCATTCTATATGAGAAAGGGATAATCAGCGAAATGAGAAAGAGAACATTAGCCCAGGCTTATTTGGATCAACCATTTACTCTCACTGTACCACAGAGCTCTCTTGTATATAAGAGCTGACTAGACTAGACTGTCTGGTCCTACAGGTGCAAACATTCTGTAAATCTATGAAATGGGCAGGAGAGCCCCTGGGGTAGGGAATATTCACAAAATGGAAATGTAGCATAATGTTGCAACACACAAAGTAAATGGAAAACGAGGAACCATGTATAATTACCAAATACCCATTAAGGAGGTTTAAAATAACAAAAAAAGCATATGATAAATTCGGATTTGGGCATGGCCAAAAAAGTGAGGGAACCCTTTCAAATACACTTGTAGGTTTGGGCTACATGTCACATTATTAATACAATTATATCTCTGTTCATCTGTATTAATTAGAATCACACTTCATTCTTTAATGTGAAAAATAAAACTACATTTCTATTAATACTTCTTTGGATTCATCAAGCATCAATGTACCAGGTCATTATGTCACCGGTTGGAATAAAAAAACAAAACAAAACACACAGACTTTAAATATCTCATACATCAATTCTCCTTCCTACTTTTTCAGAGTCAACTGTTAGCCCTGGGTGTTCTATGAATTACCCAAGAACCTAAAACCACTAAGTACCCCACTGACCATGAAGTTTCAGTTTCCAGTGAGGAAACACATGCCAAGAGGTCACTGCCTAGCACAAAATGACAAAGCTCATTGGTGGCTTATGACTCAGGTTAAGTCTTAAGCCTCAATCTTAAAAGGGAAACTATATCCTAAAAATACATTTGCCCAAGAATGAGAATATAGTAGGTCAGCAACAAATACTTGATTTATAAAACCATTTATAACTTTAACACATATTATAAGAATATGATAAAATAGAAATTTCCATTCAAAAGGAATTCACTGCATCCATACACAGCAGGATAAGCAGTCTTAGAACAGCCTAATAATAGTTCAAGTACATAGAACTGGGTTTTTATTTATTTCATTAAGCTCTATGCTCAACATGGGGCTCAAACTCCTAATTTCAAGATCAAGAATCCATGCACTACTGACTTAGCTAGCCAGGTGCCTCAAGTCCATAGAATTGGACTTTAAGTGATTAAAACTAAATTCAACCCATATTATCTTTAAACATCAGAGTATCGACTATTTCTGTATGTTCTACTGAAAGAGAAGATATTTTTTTAAAAGTCTGCACACCTTCTTGTTATTATTCATATTTTACGACAATACCTATAATGCTCATTTTGGAAAATATTTCTGATCTAATGATATTCTAGGAAAATCTTTCAAATAAAGACAATTATATATAAATTATGGCATTCTAACTTCATAATAGGTAACTGATGCCCACACCACTTAGAATTTTTTTAATTTATAAATGAAATCTGAATAATTCAGTTCAAGAGTATGATATATTGTGCCCAGTGACTAACATCACAATGTTAGAAACGATTTATACCTTTAATTTCCTCTTCAAAGCATACTAGGGGTGGGGAAAAGCCCAGAAAAATAAAGAGGTTTTATAAATTGAGAAGCTACTTACGGTCGGCAGCTTTTCACGAGTGTTTTGAGAACATTTTCTACAGAACTAGGGGGAAAAAGCCATTTGATAAATTAGGTTGGTTTATTTTGAAATTTGAAATTTATTTTGAAATAATCCAATTAATAAATATCTCTAAGAAATACTCACACATTTAAAAATTATCTGTGTACATGCAAGAACTAATCCTTCTCTTTCATACAGACAGAACTTTTAAAGATTAACTACCTAAACTCTGTAATCTACCCTTTCCTTTGACCTCGGTTTGCTCATTCTCTGTTCTAAACTAAAGGAAAGAAAACTGGGAAAACAACAAACCATTTTCAATCTTTACAAAGTAGGCAGCAATGATCACACTTAACAGCACATCAAGAAGCATGCTCAGTGACTTAAAACTTCAAATACTAATTTTTATTTTTATTAAAGTGTATTTACATCGAAACACAAACAGCAGACAAAATCTGCTGTGCTTATATCAGCAACTCCCAGAAACTAGTTTTCTGTAACCAATGGTGAGAGTTCTATAACCCTACAAGGTTACTTTCCTGCCAGCAACCAATTACCAAAAATACCAAGAGCCATCTTTTTGACCAGCTACTTAGAAAGTTAGTTGAGTAACATTAAAAAGCTATAACTTATTTTCCAACTTTGTAGGTGGTTCAAGTGAATTTAAGAAAACAACGTAAGGGGGCGCCTGGGTGGCTCAGTCAGTTAAGCGACTGCCTTCGGCTCAGGTCATGATCCCAGGGTCCTGGGATCGAGCCCCACATGGGGCTCCCTGCTCAGTGGAGAGCCTGTTTCTCCCTCTCCCTCTGCCTGCCCCTCTGCCTACTTGTGCGCTCTCTCTCTGTCAAATAAATAAATAAAATCTTAAAAAAGAAAAAGGATTAAAAAAAAAGAGAAAACAATGTAAGTATTTGTATATGGATTTAAATAAATGTTTGTCTAAATTAAAAGGCCATTGTGTACTGGTTTAAACATACATGGCCAGAATGGAATATTTAAATTAATTAGATCACAGTCAAAAGAGATAAAATGCAAGTAAAACAATGGGCACAAGGTAATTTTGGACTGGAATTTTAAGATAAATGTGTGACTACTTACAGTATGATGTATATAAGTAAATAAAATAAGTCCCCAAATCTCAAGAAAAAAAATTATGAGGGAAAGGGGTATCTTTCAGGCAGTGCTTCCACCTGATACTTTCTTATTAACCTTCTTGAAATTGTTAAGTTCCGAGTCTATCCAACTTCTCTGAAAACTTAAGAACTAATCTGTAAAGAAATTCCAAGGAATAACACAAACCAAACTCACCACAAGTAATTGATTATACAACCACGAGAGAAAACTATGATTTCATTACAAGAAATCCTCTTTAATTTCAAAACTAGTCTGAAAAAATTAACTGAAGAGGAAACCAGACTACAACACATGAGATAATTCTAAAATAAAAAAGATGACCATATGGCCAGACAGACATGGAACATTTTCTCTGATTATGAGGGAGCGATTCTACCTTCTCTCATAAAAAAGTTAAGCAAGTGAAAAATAATTAGTTTAGAGAACATCTAAGTGCCTGGTTAAAAAAGGAGTAAACTTCTCTCCAACTACATTTAAACTCCCTGAAGACCAATTTTTACTATGATCTTTACTTCCAGGTATTTCCAAAGTACTTTTAAAAGGCTCTATGTTGGGGCACCTAGGTGGCTCAGTGGGTTAAAGCCTCTGCCTTTGGCTCAGGTCGTGATCTCAGGGTCCTGGGATTGAGCCCTGCATCGGGCTCTCTGCTCGTCAGGGAGCCTGCTTCCTCTCTCTCTCTGCCTGCCTCTCTGCCTACTTGTGATCTCTGTCAAATAAATAAATAAAATCTTAAAAAAAAAAGGCTCTATGCTCATATATATATTTATGCATATTTATATTTATTAACTTACAACACACAATAAACACTTTCTATCAGAGCAACAAAGAACACAGATCTTTGGATCTTCTTTTCGTTTGGTCTGAAGAACCCCATTTAGAAACAACTTATAGCCAAGGTTTAAAGAACCATCTAGTTCCAAACTAAATAACAGATCAACTTAAATGCAGATTTAAAAGATAAGTCTAAAATTGCAAACTTTGTGTCCAAGGAAATAAGCAGAAGATCTGTAATTCTACCAGTTTATAAAGTCTGTGTTCATGTAAACTTTACATTTATTTTACTGTTTCTGTGGCAACTCGTAGGAGTGTACAACACAGAAAACCTGCTGTTTTCACTGGTAACTTTTCTACTCCACCAACAAACTTTCATATAAAGTCAAAAATGATTCCAGGAAGCAGTCAAAAGGCTGCAGAGCTACCTGTCTTCTCCAGTTCCCTTCACTCTTCAAAAGAATAGGACGTTAATTATAATACTTCATAGCTGTCACTTCACTCATTAGAGGAATAGGGCATGTAGGAATGTGCTTTAGTTCATCTAAATAAAGTCAATTTCAACCCCTCCTTATATATAAGGCCTGTGCCAATGGATTTATGCTCTTTATCCAGAAAAGGGTACAGTCTCTCTAACCTGTGATATCTGTATAGTGACCTTTTGTGATTCTTGTAATCTCTCAAGATGAAGGGAACAATGTTTCTGTTTAAAAATAAAATAAAAGGTTAAGGCTAGATGCTACTGGACTATATTTCAATAATTTTTAGAGGGAGTGAATAATCACTACGTACTTTCCCAATTGTTGGAAATTTATAATACTAAAGTGATTACAATTCAAAACACTTAAAAAAAATCAAAAGGGATCTACAGAAAGAATAAGCTTTGGATGGGTTTTCTCAGACCCTACTTCCTCTTAGAAAAGGCATGTTAAGTTGAAAAGAAAGCCATAAGTATATCATGCAATAGTTCGCAACTTGGGCTTAGAGTCAGATAGATATATTCTGCTACTTACTTTCAGTTCAACGTTATAACCTCAGTTTTTCCATCTATGTAATAGTAATAATACCTACCTCTCAGAGGGCTGTTACAAAAATTAAATGAGATAATGTAAGGAAAACAGTTACCTGGCCCAGAATTAAGCATAAAAATTGTTAACTATAATTATTATTTCATACTATCCAAAACAAATTCAATCTCCTTAAGAACTAATATTTTGTGCTCATTTTGCTTTCACATTTATTTTACTGTCTCTCAACACTTATTAATTTATGATTTAGGAAATCACATCAACATAGGAAATTCTTCCCCCAATTTCCACCCCATTTATTAGGGCAGAAAATAAGTTCTTGTACCAGTTCTTGAACTCTTGTCCCAGTTTCAACAAATGACTTTGTGGGACTTTTCCTCTCAGGGCCACAATTTCCTTACGCTGTATGATGACATAAGTAAATACCAAATATGTAGCAGAGAAGTTTGAGGAAAGTGAAAAACCTTAGCCTCCAGTTACACCAGTTACTGAGATAGGAGACTTATATAAACCTGAGGTTTATGCTTGCTACCTCCTTGGTCTTACCTAACTATCAGGACAATATTCACTTCTCAACCAGAGAAATATATAGCAAGTGATATATTCGAGATTAAAGTAGTATGGAATGCTCACTCATTGCCAGAAGTACTTTCAGCTTCACCTGACAATTCTTGAACTAAGTTTTAGCTTCAGAATTATATTTGCTTTTTTATAAATGAACAGGGAAACTGCAACACTGAAATATTCTGTATAACCTCTGCCTTAACTTCCTTGTAACTTCATGGTAATTACCTACATGATATTTTCTTCCTTAAGAATGTATTTCATTTCGGGGACGCCTGGGTGGCTCAACTGGTTAAGCGGCTGCCTTCGGCTCAGGTCATGATCCCAGCGTCCTGGGATCGAGTCCCACATCGGGCTCCTTGCTCGGCAGAGAGCCTGCTTCTCCCTCTGCCTCTGCCTGCCACTCTGACTGCCTGTGCTTGCTCGCTCTCTCTCCCTCTCTCTCTGACAAATAAAAAAAAAAAAGAATGTATTTCATTTCATCCCCAAATCTCAGTTTTACCTGCTTTCTCTATATCTAAAAAAGCACAACCATCAGTTCATCAACATGATGCACCTTGTATCTAATTTTTCACAACCTAATACTGCATAGTTAAATCAGCCAGTACTCATTTTTCACAGCCACGTTACAAGAAACTAGAGTCAAGATAATTCTACCATAGGAAAGGTTTAAGTATAATACGTTCATCACTGAAGTAGCATTAACATTGATTTTTCATTATAACTATTTTCAGAAAAAGTATGCCTCCATGGTTAGTGTTAAGAAGTTGTAATAATCCTGATCACTCAGGTAAAAAGAACATACATAACTGCTGAAAGTGATAATAAGCCTGGCAAGTGTGAACTAAATATTTTTTTTAAATGCTATAAAAAGGGTGGGAGGTTGGGGGAACCTGGTGGTGGGTATTATGGAGGGCATGCACTGCATGGAGCACTGGGTGTGGTGCAAAAACTATGAATTGTTACGCCGAAAAGAAATAAAAAAAAATTAGATTAAAAAAAAAAAAAGCTATAAAAAGGGGCTCCTGGGTGGCTCAGTGGGTTAAGCCTCTGCCTTCAGCTCAGGTCATGATCTCAGGGTCCTGGGATTGAGCCCCGCATCGGGCTCTGCTTAGCGAGGAGGCTACTTCCCCCTCCCCTCTGCCTGCTTGTGATCTCTCTCTCTCTCTTAAATAAATAAATAAATATTTAATAATTTAAAGAGCGGTTTCTAGGGGTGCCTGGGTGACTCAGTAGGTTAAAGTCTCTGCCTTCGGCTCGGGTCGTGATCCTGGGATTGAGCCCCACATCGGGCTCTCTGCTCAGCGGGGAGCCTGCTTCCACCCCTCTCTCTGCCTGCCTCTCTGCCTACTTGTGATCTCTGTCTGTCAAATAAATAAAATCTTAAAAAAAAAGAGAGCAGTTTCCAAAGAAAGATCATGTAACACAGATACAACTTTTTAAAAAATTAATTATTTTTATTTCTTTTCAGCGTAACAGTATTCATTGGTTTTGCACCACACCCAGTGCTCCATGCAATACGTGCCCTCCCTAAAACCCACCACCAGGCTCCCCTAACCTCCCACCCTCCCGCCCCTTCAAAACCCCTCAGGTTGTTTTGCAGAGTCCATAGTCTCTCATGGTTCAACTCCTCTTCCAATTTCCCTCAACTCCCTTCAGATACAACTTTTGGGAGAAACACTACCAAAGTCATTAATAAAAATTGACTACCTATTTTCACATTTCCAAATAAAAGTGAAAGTGGTATTTTTAAAAGAGCAAATGGAATGTCCCTCAGATAACATGTTAAAAATCACTCCATCAGGGATGCCTGGGTGGCTCAGTTGGTTGGGCGGCTGCCTTCGGCTCAGGTCATGATCCTAGCATCCTGGGATCGAATCCCACATCAGGCTCCTTGCTTGGCGGGGAGCCCGCTTCTCCCTCTGCCTCTGCCTGCCACTCTGTCTGCCTGTGCTCACTCGCTCTCTCTCCCTCTCTGACAAATAAATAAATAAAATCTTAAAAAAAAAAAAAAATCACTCCATCAAAGCTGGTGCAGCCAGTCTGGAAAACAGTACGGAGGTTCCTCAAAAAAGTTGAAAACAGAGCTACCCTATGACCCAGCAATAGCACTACTGGGTATTCATTCACCCTGAAGATACAAATGTAGTGATCCGAAGGGGCACATGCACCTAAATGTTTACAGCAGCAATGTCCACAACAGCCAAACTATGGAAAGAACCTAGATGTCCATCAACAGGTGAATGGATAAAGAAGAGCTGGTATATATACACAATGGCATAATATGCAGCCATCCAAAAAACCGCAATCTTGCTATTTGCAATGATGAGGATGGAACTAGAGGGTATTATGATAAGAGAAGTAAGTCAGAGAAACACAATTATCATATGATCTCTCTGATATGAGGAATTTGAGAGGCAGGGCAGGGGGTAGTGCGGGAAGGGAGGGAAAAATTAAACAAGATGGGACCAGGGAGGGATACGAACCATAAAAAATTCCTAATCTCAGGAAACAAAATGAAGGTTGCTGGGGCGGGGGGAGGGATAGGGTGGCTGGACATGGGGAGTACATTGGGGAGGGTACATGTTATGGTGAGTGCTGTGAATTGTGTAAGACTGATGATTCACAAACCTGTACCCCTGGGGCAAACAAATCATTATATGTTAAAAAAAATCACACCATTTACCTTATTAATAATCACGGGTTATTAACAAAATAGCCATAAACTATTTTAAATTTCAACAGATCCTCAGAGAAATCACTTTCATCATTTCATTATGTTAAATTCTGTGGCTAGAGATCATTTTTGAGCTGATGATAGTAACTTAAGCTTAGAAATGTAGCCACATGAGTCAAGAAACCCCCAGCAGAGTAAGAACATGTCACGTCCATGTGTTAAAGGGGGAACAAAGGATTAGCTATATCTTAGGGATATGAACACCAAATCAAAGTCCTTTGTCAGATCAAATGAGAAACAAATACATCAAGAACAAGTACCAGAAAAAGGAAATAATCAAGCTTCTCCAAAAGCAGATTAATATGATAAATGAAAATGTTTAATACTCTATGATCCCCTTAGAGAATGATATATTGAGAAAAATAGATCTTAAGAAATTATTTTTTAAAAAAGTAAATTGAGTTATCTAAGCTCAAGCTGCTCATGATGTAAATATGTAAACCGTTAACATCAAACAACTCACAAAAGGCAAACTGACAGTGACAAAATTCAACAAATATATACACATATCAATTCAAATATGAATTGCCCATGCCCATTTGTAAAAGCTGATCTATGCATAATTCCTTCACATCTTGTTATTGGCAACAGTCTTCATTGGTAACTTGGAATACGCCACCCCAATTTAAGGGGATAGGACATCATTTTAGGAAATAAAACTAGACCCCTAACATTTAAATGCTTCTTATATAACATAAACAAGAAGTGATTCTTATGTTGTTATGAAGTTCAAACTACCTAACTCCTTTCCAATTGTCTTTTTTATTATTAAGAAAACAAAACAAAACAAAACCCTAAAATTTGTTCCTCTAGTAGAACCTAGGAAAAGAGAAGAGTGAAAAATGTCTCTTGCCCCTGAAGCATAAAAGCAGAAAGACAGAAGAAGTGAAGGAGAGAGGAAGGTAAGGGAAAAGGAGAAGGGAAAGAAGTTAAATAATCCTTGCTCAAAGATGTAGAACCAGCTTTTAAAATCATGTTGAAATGCAAGGCACCCTAAGCTGTAGTTTCAAATAAAGACACATAAGGCACATGAGTTTAAGACTTGAAAGACAGTTAACAAATGAAGCAACCTTTCATTTTTGATTATAAAAATAGTAATCTAAAAATAGTATGAACACATGCAGTCAGCTGACAAAACTGTTTCAAAATGAGTCAGAATACATCTAAGATGAAAATACTCAAAGCAAAATACCAATGCCAAAAGCATGCCATATTGAAGGATTTTCAGGGGTTTTCTGAAATAAAATGTTTGTGAAGTTGTAACTTTATCCCTTGATTATAAACACTTGCTATACTTGTACACTAAATAGAAACGCTTAAAATTTTTATTTTTATTTATTATTTTATTTGTCAGAGAGAAGGAGAGAGCACAAACAGGGGGAGCAGCAGGCAGAAGGGGAAGCAGGTTCCCCACCTGGCAGGGAGCCTGATGTGGGACTCGATTCCAGGACCCTGGGATCATGACCTGAGCCGAAGGCAGACACTTAACCAACTGAGCCACCCAGGCACCCCTTTCTAACATTTCTGCATAAAAACTAATAAGACTACTAGATTTCTCTGATTTTAAAAACAAGGCAAGTGTGATGAAAAAATTCCAAGAACCAAAGAATCATATAAACCTTCAAAGGTGAATTTTTATAACTATACATAGCCTGACCTGAATGGAAATAAGATAACAGGTACTCCTTTCAAAAGGTGGTAAATATCTGCTAACAGTAAAAAGATTACAGAAGAACAAAGAATTACAATCCTGACAAATGTTTTAAGTACAATTTTTAATTTTTTTTTACAGAGACATTAAGTTTCTAACTTTGTCCTACAGGGCTGTCTCTCACCAAACAAGAGTCCCTTCAAGAGTGGTTCCAGATCCTCAGGATTCTTTGTGATCCATTTAAACTGAACAACATATTGTTTTTAAAAAAGAGTCTGCATCAACAGAGCTGCACTTCACAATGAGTACTCCAGCAGAGGCACACAGCCTTGGGTGTGAGTGCTCCAAGCCACTGACCCAACAGGGTTCATCTTCCTGGAGCAGCAATTTTAGTCAACAGATACAGAGAAGAAAAATTTTTACTTATGAAAACATTACTTAATAAGCCCAATAAAGATATGAATGTTTAAAATAATGTGAAATTTCCAAGAAACTTCTCACACCAGAATGCTTTAAGAAACACTTGAGGGGGCGCCTGGGTGGCTCACGGTTAAGCCTCTGCCTTCGGCTCAGGTCGTGATCCCAGGGGTCCTGGGATCAAGCCCCACATCAGGCTCTCTGCATAGCGGAGAGCCTGTTTCCCCCGTGCCCCCGTCCTGCCTCTCTGCCTACTTGTAATCTCTGTCAAAGAAATAAATAAAATCTTTGAAAAAAAAAAAAAAAAAAAAGAAACACTTGAGAGCCTTGAGGAAAGAGAAGGAGGTATTAAATGGACAGCTTGATTGACAGTTAGTACAGGAAAAAACCACACTCATTTGGAAACTAGAAGACCCAGGTCTTACAGAATTTAAAACGGGAAAAAAGGAAAGAAAAGAGCATAGAAAGAAAACATGAGGGACTGAGTAATGAGGCAGACAACTTTAGATTGCAGGGATACAAGGTAAGTGGTGGCAAATCTATGTGGCTGTAACTACATGGAGGAACATTTTGGAAATGTATGGGGTATTTTTTTTTTAAGATTTTATTTATTTATTTGAGATGGAGAGAGAGTGACAGCACGAGCTAGGAGACAGGGGAGAGGGAGAAGCAGGCTCCCCATTGAGCAGGGAGCCCAATGCAGGGCTCAATTCCAGGACCCTGGGATCATGACCTGAGCTGAAGGCAGCTACTCAACCAACTGAGCCACTCGGGCTCCCCTGTATAGGACATTTTTAATGATCGTAATTATTGGGGAGGACTCAATGGAACTTTAGTGATCCCAGTATATTAGGTATCCCACAATTCACAGAATAGCCACACATAACAAAAAATTGTTACAAGATGTTCAAATATAACTGTACAACTATATATAGGTGAAAGAATTTTGACACTAAAAGTGAAGTGCTTTACCATTAAGTATTTTTTGCACAGTTTTTAAAAAAAGATTTATTCATTTATTTGAGAAAGACCAAACATACAAGGTAGTTTGAGGGGGTGGGGGGAAGAGCAGAGGGAGAGAGAGAACCTCAAGCAGATGTTGAGCCAGGGAGCCAGGAGACCCATGTGGGGCTCAATCTCATGACCCAAGATCATGACCTGAGCTAAAGGCAGACACTTAACCAACTGAGCCACCCAAGCACCCCAAGACTGAAGACTATTTCAATAATCTAGAACCAACTGTCATTACACTGGCAATAAGCAGACATAAAACAAGCACTATCACGGAATTTCATTAGTAATTTTGTTAGAATGCTTCATGTTACTGTCATCCTTTCTGGTATGAAACAAAAGGCAATTTATGTTGCAAAAATTAGACACTGACATTACTAATTTATTGCTTGTTAGTTTTCAATTTATGGATTCTGTCCCCAGAAGCCCACTGCACAAATTCTCTCTGACTTGATATGGCAATGTTTACCCCCCAATTCTTCCTTTGCCTCTATTCCTTTCACATGTAACAATGCTCAAAAATAATGTTCTGCGACTGCCTCCGGCTCAGGTCATGATCCTGGAGTCCTGGGATTGAGTCCCACGTCGGGCTCCCAGCTCCATAGGGAGTCTGCTTCTCCCTCTGACTTTCTCCCCTCTCATGCTCTCTCTCACTCTCTCTCTCTCAAATAAATAAATAAAATCTTTAAAAAAAAATAATGTTCTGTGATACTAAATAATGACTGCATTCCATATCATTTCATAAAGGATTTCTGTGACACTGTATTATAGATAAGGTCAGTTTATCTGCAAGAATATAATACTTCCTTTCCCCCAGCTTAGTACTCTAAAATTAAACTTACTTCCCTCTTTCTTATCATATTTAAGTAAGTCATACCTATTATTCTTTATCCTAGCCCTGGGGTTTTTTTTGTTGTTGTTGTTGTTTTTGTTTTAAGGATTTTATTTATTCGTCAGAGAGAAAGAGAGAGAGAGAGCACAAGCAGGGGGACCAGCAGGCAGAGCGAGAAGCAGGCTCCCCACTGAACAACGAGCCTGCTGTCCAGGACCCTAGGATTATGACCTGAGCTGAAGGCAGATGCTCAACTGACTGAGCCACCCAGGAATCCTACTAAGTTTTTATTTTAATGTCTACTCATAATGCTTTTATTTTCTTGTATGTCTTACACAAAACGTATTTTGACCATTTTAAAATTTAAACTTACTCATTATAAGTAGAAGCAAAATCTGAAAGCCATTTTGAATCTTTAGTGTAATGCTGCCTGCATGTTTGAAATACATTTGTTTGGGACGCCTGGGTGGCTCAGTTGGTTAAGCGGCTGCCTTCGGCTCAGGTCATGATCCCAGCGTCCTGGGATCGAGTCCCACATTGGGCTCCTTGCTCGGCAGGGAGCCTGCTTCTCCCTCTGCCTCTGCCTGCCACTCTGTCTGCCGGTGCTCGCTCTCTCTCTCTCCCTCTCTGACAAATAAATAAAGTTTTTAAAAAAATTAAAAAAAAAAAAAGAAATACATTTGTTTTATAATAAACTACCATCCCATTATGGGAACATTTTATGGTTAGACATTATTTATATTTACGGAGTCCAAGATGGCAGTGGCGGAGACCTTAGTTTCCTTTGGTCCCAGGAATTCAGCTAGATAGCTATCAAGTCATTCTAAACAACCTGTGAACTTAACTGGAGATCTAAGAAAAGAATAGCTGTAACTCTACAAATAGAAAAGCAACCACTTTCTGCAAGGTGGGAGGTGTGGAAAAGTGAATCTGAGGTGATATATGGCAAGATAAAATGCAGGGGGAGGGAGTCTCCAACAGCCAGCTACTGGAAAGTGATAGAGCAGCAGAGCACAAAATCAGAACTCTGAGAAGTCTGCTCTGGTGAGGGACATCCCGGTCTGAAAGGCACTCAGGCAGTAAAGTGGGAGCGGAATCCCAGGTGGGACAGTGTGGTCTCAGGACCCTCAGGGTCACAGAAAGATCAGGGGTGCCTATTGAGGCAGAGCTCCCAAGTATCAGAGCTGGGAAGCCAGCTGCAGAGAGTAAGCCCAAGAGTAGGCTCCCAGCTCGGGTTGCCATAAACCATGAACTGTGCACAGTGGGGCCACAGCTCTTTGAGCAGGGGCCCAACAAGCAGCACAACTGGGGAGATCCCCCTTCCTTCCCTGGGAGCAGCAGCATGGGAGCACACTACAGGAGTCTACAGGATTTGGCAACTCAAAACAGAGTCATGTGCCTAAGATAGAAATGCTTGGTCACAGGCTGGGGGAGGATGGATGTGGACTGAGACCAGGGAGATAGGAGTGACTGACTGCTTTTCTCTAAGGGCTCAATAAGAAGTGGGGCCACAAGCTCTCTGCTCCCAGGCTGGAGATCGGGAAGCTGTCATGTTCATTCTCATCCCCTGAAGCTGCGCAGAAAGCCTTCAGGGAACAAAAGACACTAAGAGCACACCTGAGCAGATTATTTAGCCTGGCCCTCTGACAAGTGCAGCGCCAATTACCCCCTTGGGCAAAGACATCTGAGAATTAAAGCAACAGGCCCCTCCGCCAGCAAAAACATCCAGCCAAGACCGACTCATTGCAGTTCAATGAGAACTGCAAAACTCCAGCACTAAGGGAATATAGCATATAGAATTCATGTTTCCCCCCACCTACAATTCTTCAGTCCTTCATAATTTAAAACTTTCTTTTCTCTTTCCTTTTTCAATTTCTTATTTTATCAACTCTTGTTAAAATCTTTATTAATTTTCATTTTTACAATTACATTCAGTACTTTCATTGTATTTAATTTTATTTTTGCATATATTTAAGTTTTTTTCTTTACAATTTTGGGATGCAGTTTATTCTAACAGATTAAAATATACCCCAAATCTAGTGTACAACTCTGTTCTCTTCACCTGTCTAATCGTATTCTTTTTTTTTTTTAAGTTTTTTTTCCTGTTCTGTTGTTTTTAAATTTTCATCTTTACAGTTACAGTCTAATCCCTTCAATGTATTTAATCTTATATTTGTATAAATATAAGGTTTTCTTTCTTTACAATTTTGGGCTCTAGTTTTCAAACAAAGGGACCTGTAAAATACAGATGGGATCCAGTGTATGCTCTGTTCTGTTCACCTGTCTGATAATATTCTCTTTTTTGGTTGCTTATTTTTTTTCAGTTTTGCATCTCTTCTGATTTCTTTAGCTTGTATTTCTCTGGGGTCATTTTGCCATTTTAGTATTTTGTTCTCTCATTCATCTATTCTTCTGTGGACAGAATGACAAGATGGAAAAACTCACCTCAAAAAGGAGAAGGGTCAGTACTGACTGCCAGGGACCTAATCAGTATCGACATAGGTAAGATGTTGGAACAACAGTTCAGAGTAACAATTATAAAGATACTAGCCGGGCTTGGAAAAAGCCTAGAAGACACCAGAGAATCCCCTTCTGGAGAAATAAAAGAACTAAAATCTAATCAAGTCAAAACAAAAAAGGCTACTAATGAGATGCAATAAAAAAATGGATGTTCTACCTGCTAGGATAAATGAGGCCGAAGAAAGAATTAATGATATAGAAGACCAAATGATGGAGAATAAAGAAGCTGAGAAAAAGACAAACAACTACTGGATTATGAGGAGAGAATGAGATAAGTGATGCCAATAAGCAAACAACATTAGAATAACTGGGATCCCAGAAGATGGAGGGGGGGGGGGCGGCGGCAGACAGAAGGCATACTGGAGCATACAAAATTATAGCTAAGACCTTCTCTAATCTGGGGAAGAAAACAGGCAAGCAAATCCAGAAGGCACAGGGAAACCCCCTCAGCATCAATAAAATAGGTCAACACATCAAGATATTACAGTGAAACTCACAAATCTCAGAGACAAAGAGAACATCCTAAAAGCAGCCCAGGGACAAAAGGGCTATAACCTATAAGGGTAGAAACATTACACTGCCAGCATAACTGTCCACAGAGACCTGGCAAGCCAGAAAAGACATGTATCATTTATTCAAGATGCTAAATGAGAAAATGCACAACTAAGAATACTTTATCCAGCTAAGATGTCTTTCAAAATAGGAGAGATAAAAAACTTCCAGGTCAGGGACACCTGGGTGGCTCAGTGGGTTGAGCATCTGCCTTCAGCTCAGGTCGTGATCCCAGGGTCGTGGGATTGAGTCCCGTACTGGGCTCCCTGCTCGGCAAGGAGCCTACTTCTCCTTCTGCTCATGCTCATGCTCACTCTCTCTCTTCCTCTGATAAATAAATAACATCTTAAAAAACACACACACAAAAAACAAAAAACAAAAACAAAACTTCTAAGACAAATAAGAACTGAAACAATCTGTGATTACTAAACCAGCCCTACAGGAAATATTAAAAGGGATCCTCTAAGTAGAGATAGCACAAAAGTAAATATACTAGAAAGGAACAGAGACAACATACAGAAACAGTGAGATACAGATAACAGAATGGCACTAAATTCGTATCTTTCAATAATTACTCTGAATGTAAATGGACTAAATGGTGGTACCTAGGTGGCTCAGTTGGTTAAGCCTCTGCCTTCAGCTCAGATCATGATCCCAGAGTCCTGAGATCAAGCTCCACGTCGGGCTCCCTGCCCAGTGGGGAGCCTGCTTTTCCCTCTCCTCCATGCTCATGCTCTCTCTCATTATCTCTGGCACTATGTGTGTGTGTGTGTCTCTCTCTCTCTCTCAAATAAGTAAATAAAATATTTAATTTAAAAAATGGTCTATAATGGCACAATCAAAGGACACAGGGAATCAGACTAGATAAAAAAGCAGGACCATCAATATGCTGTCTGCAATGGTGCACCTGGGTGGCTCAGTGGGTTAAACCCTCTGCCTTCAGCTCAGGTCATGGTCCCAGGGTCCTGGGATCGAGCCCCGCATTGGGCTCTCTGCTCAGTGGGGAGCCTGCTTTCTCCTCTCTCTCTCTGCCTACTTGTGATCTCTATCTGTCAAATAAATAAAAAATACCTTTAAAAAAATGTTAAAAAATATGCTGTCTGCAAGAGACTCATTTTAGACCCCAAAACACCTCCAGGTTTAAAGTGAAGGGGTAGAAAACCATGCTAATAGACATCAAAAGAAACCTTGGGTGGCAATCCTTATATCAGACAAATTAGATTAAACAAAAGACTGGAATAAGAGATGAGAAAGGACACTACATCATAAAGAGTCTATCCAATAAGAAGATCTAACAATTATAAATATTTATGCCTTAACATGGGAGCAGTCGATTATATAAACCAATTAATAACAAAAATAAAGAAACACATCAATAATAATACAATAATAGTAGGAAACTTAACACCCCATTCACTGCAATGGACAGATCATCTAAGCAGATCAACAAGGAAACAAGGGCTCTGAATGACACACTGGACAAGGTAGACTTCACAGATAGATTCAGAATATTCCATCCTAAAGCAACAGAATACATACATTCTTCTCAAGTATACATGGAATATTCTCCAAATAGATCACATATGGGCCACAAATCAGATCTCAACCAGTACCAAGTGACTGGGATTATTCCCTACATATTTTTGGACCATAATGCTCTGAAACTTGAACTCAATCACAAGAGGAAATCTGAAAAGAACTCAAATAGATGGAGGCTAAAGAGCATCCTACTAAAGAATGAATGGGTCAACCAGGAAATTAAAGAAGAATTTTTAAAAATTCATGGGAACAAATGAAAAGGAAAACACAACTGTTCAATTTTGGGATGCAACAAAGGCGGTCAAAAGGGAAGTATATAGCAATACAAGCCTTTCTCAAGAAATAAGAAAGGTCTCGGGGTGCCTGGGTGGCTCAGTGGGTTAAAGCTTCTGCCTTTGGCTCGGGTCATGATCCCAGGGTCCTGGGATTGAGCCCCGCATCGGGCTCTATGCTCGGCAGGGAGCCTGTTTCCTCCTCTCTCTCTCTCTGCCTGCCTCTGCCTACTTGTGATCTCTGTCAAATAAATAAATAAAAATCTTAAAAAAAAAAAAGGAAGTAAGAAAGGTCTCAAATACACAACTTAACCTTACACCTAAAGGAGCTGAAGAAAGAACAGCAAATAAAGCCTAAATCCAGCAGAAGAGAATTAATAAAGATTAGAGCAGAAATCAATGATATAGAAACCAAAAGTACAGTAGAACATATCAATGTAACTAGGAGCTGTTTCTTTGAAACAATTAGTTAAGACTGATAAACCTCTGGCCTGACTTAACAAAAAGAAAAGAGAAGGGATCCAAATAAAATCATGAATGAAAAAGGAAAAATCACAACCAACACCAAAGAAATACAAACAATTACAAGAACGTATTATGAGCAACTATATGCCAACAAATTAGGCCACCTGGAAGAAATGGATGTATTCCTAGAGATGTATAAACTTTCAAAACTGAAACAGGAAGAAATAGAAAACCTGAACAGATCCAAAACCAGCAAGAAAACTGAAGAAGTAGTCAAAAATCTCCCAACAAACAAGAGCCCAGGGCCACATGGCTTCCAAGGGGAATTCTACTAAACATTTAAAGAACTAATGCCTATTCTTCTGAAGCTATTTCAGAAAACAGAAATGGAAAAAAAAACTTCCAAACTCTATGAGGTCAGCATTACCCTGATCCCAAAACCAGACAAAGACCCCACCAAAAAGAAGAATTATAGACCAATATATCTCTGATGAACATAGATGCAAAAATTCTCACCAAAATACTAGCCAATAGGATCCAACAGTACATTAAAAAGATTATTCACCACAACCCAGTGGGATTTATTCCTGGGCTGCAAGGTTAGTTCAACATCAACAAATCAATGTGATACAACACATTAATAAAAGAAAGGATGAGAACCATATGATCCTCTTAACAGATGCAGAAAAAACATTTTACAAAGTACAGTATCCTTTCAGGATGAAAACTCTACAGTGCAGGGACAGAGGGAACATACCTCAATACCATAAAAGCCATATATGAAAAGCCCACAGGAAATATCATTCTCAGTGGAACTGAGAGCTTTTCCCCTAATGTTAGGAACACGGCAGGGATGTCCACTATCACCACTACTGTTTAACACAGGACTAGAAGTCCTAGCCTCAGCAATTAGACAACAAAAAGAAATAAAAGGCATCTGAATCAGCAAAGAAGTCAAACTCTCACTCTTCCCAGATGACATGATACTTTAGGTGGAAACCCCAAAAGACTCCACCCCAAAATTGCTAGAACTCGGACAGGAAGTCAGTAAACTGGCAGGATAAAATAAAGGCACAGAAATCAGTTGCATTTCTATACACCAACGAGGCAGAAGAAAGAAATTAAAGAGTCAATCCCATTTACAAATGTCCCCAAAACTGTAAGATACCCATGAATAAACCTATCCAAAGAGGCAAAGAATCTGTACTCAGAAAACTATAGAAACTCAAGAAATTAACTGATGAAGACACCAAGAAATGAAAAAATGTTCCATACTCATAGATTGGAAGAACAAATATTCTTAAAATGTGTATGCTACCTAGAGTAATCTACACATTCAATGCAATCCCTATCAAAATACCATCAACTTTTTTCACAGAACTGGAACAAATTATGCTAAAATTTGCATAGAACCAGAAAAGACCCCAAGTAGCCACAGGAATGTTGAAGAAGAAAAACCAAAACCACTGGCATCACAATTCTGGACTTCAAGCTCTATTACAAAGCTGTAACAGTCAAGACAGTATAGTACTGACACGAAAACACACACACAGATCAATGGAACCAGAAATAGAACCTCAACTCTATGGTCAACTAATCTTCGACAAAGCAGGAAAGAATGTCCAATGGAAAAAAAGACAGTCTCTTCAACAACAGGTATTGGGAAAATTCGACAGCCACATGCAGAAAAATGAAACTGGACCATTTCTTTATACGATACCAACGGATGAAAGACCTAACTGTGAGATAAGAATCCATCAAAATCCTAGAGGAGAACATAGGCAGCAACCTTTGTGAAGTCAGCCACAGCAACTTCTCAACTTCTCGCTAGACGCGTCTCTTCTACAAAGGCAAAAATGAACTTCTGGGACTTTATCAAGATAAAAAACTTTTGCACAGTAAAGGAAACAGTCGGCAAAACCAAAAGACAACCGACAGAATGCAAGAAGATACTTGCAAATGACATACCAGATAAAGGGCTAGTATCCAAAATCTATTAAAAAAACTCATCAAACACAACACCCAAAGAATAAATAATCCAATCAAGAAATGGGCAGAAGACATCAACCAAGATTTCTCCAAAGACACCCAGAGGGCCAACAGACACATGAAAAAATGCTCCACATCACCTGTCATCAGGGAAATACAAATCAAAACCACAATGAGATACCACCTTGCAACATTCAAAATGGCTAAAATTAACAAGTCAGGAAACAACAGATGTGGCCGAGGATATGGAAAAACGGTAACCCTCTTACACTGTTGGTGGGAATGCAAGCTGGTGCAGCCGCTCTGGAAAACAGTATGGAAGTCCCTCAAAAAGTTGAAAATAGAGCTAAATAGAGCTACCCTATGACCCAGCAATTGTGCTACTGGATATTTACCCTAAAGTTACAAATGTAGTGATCCGAAGGGGCATATGCACCCCAATGTTTAGAGCAGCAATGTCCACAATAGCCAAACTATGAAAAGAGTCCAGATGTCCACTGACAGAATGGATAAAGATGATGTGATATATATGTATATAATGGAATACTACTCAACCATCAAAAAAGGGAAATCTTGCTATTTGCAATGATGTGGATGGAACTAGAGGGTATTATGCTAAGCAGAAGAAGTCAATCAGAGAAAGATAATTATCATATAATCTCACTCATATGTGGAATTTAAGAAACAAAACAGGGGATCAGAGGGGAAGAAAGGAAAAAAACCAAAATGAAATCAGACAAAGAGACAAACTGTAAGAGACTCTTAATCATTGAACTGGGGTAACTGGGTGATGGACATTAAGGAGGGCACTCCTTAAGTGTAATGAGTAATGAGCACTGGGTGTTATATAACACTGATGAATCATTGACCTCTACCTCTGAAACCCATATTATATTATATGTTAATTAATTTAATTTAAAATTTAAAAAGACATTATTTATATTTATTTTTGTCACTGAGTGTGGATAAAGTATATAGGTAAATTATATTACTTACAAATTTCATTTGAGAATAACTACACAATACAAAAGGAGGTGCTGCCTGCTTTAAACCTAGCAAAGATTTCAGCAAAGACACGATGTTTCTTCAAAAGACCAGGAAGAGCCATAGTGAAACTTCTAAGGAAGAACGTTTCCATGAGAGCAAGAATGATGGGATGCTTCAGGAAAAGACATGGTAATGAGCAGAGTATCAAGATGCAGGGGAGAACTATAAGCACTGACTGACACTAACAATGATAAGCTCTGACAAAAATTTCCAGGAAAGAAGAAAGCCATAGATATGTATTAGTGACCATACAGGACTTAAAAGGAACCAGCTGCCTTTGTAAAGGTACACCTCAGGGCAGGAAGTAAGACGCTTGATTATAAAAAAACAAGTAAAGGACTTACTGAAGAAGAAATTATTGAAGAAATTGCCTTCTCTCTCCTAGCATTCACCAAAGATTTTCTGAAGCAGTCACAATCAGCCAGGAAAATTTCAAAAAGATAACTGATTGGGGCGCCCGGGTGGCTTAGCAGGTTAAGCCTCTGCTTTCGGCTCAGTTCATGACCTCAGGGTCCTGGGATCCATCCCTGCGCATCAGGCTCTCTGCTCAGCGGGGAGCCTGCTTCCCCTCGCCCCTGCCTGCCTCTCTGCCTACTTGTGATTTCTCTCTCTTGTCAAATAAATAAAAAAATAAAATCTTTAAAAAAAAAAAAAAGAAAAGATAATTTATTTTGAACACAATTTAAAGGTCCCTGAAATCTATAAGATGGTGATTCCAGTCAAAGCCTAAATGGCCTCATATTTTAAGAAGGCCCAATCAATCTAGTCCATGCCATGTTTCCTCCAGCAGAATTAATATTCAAAAGGAAGCTTTACCACAATACTTTTATGCTAAATTTTGGGTTTTCATAATAAATATTTGTAAAAATATATTTGAAGATGTACCCTTTAGCTTCATGGTGAATTTTGCTCTTTTGATGGTTGAAATGGGTTTCCTTATTCTAACCCCATAAAATCTTAAGGAAAGAAATTATTTACCACTCTATTTGTGACCACTGTCCAAAAACCAATTAGGAGCTAAATTCAGGATGATCTATAGTCATTTAAAAAAATTCTTTTCATTTAGGGGCACCTGGGTGGCTCAGTGGGTTCAGCCTCTGCCTTCGGCTCGGGTCGTGGTCTCAGGGTCCTGGGATCGAGCCCCGCATCAGGCTCTCTGCTCGGCAGGGAGTCTGCTTCCCTCTCTCTCTGCCTGCCTCTCCGCCTACTTGTGATCTCTGTCAAATGTATAGATAAAATCTTAAAAGAAAAAAAATTCTTTTCATTTATATCATTTCACTATTTACTTATGACCTAAGAATCTTTTGAAGTCTGCCATCCTGCCATCTGCAGTCATTTTCAAAAAATTCAATGGCAAGGGTGTAACAAAGGCTGCTGACTTCAGTGAAGCCTGAGAAATGATCAGGATTAAAAGAACTGAACTAAGGAGGCTACAAGAAGTCACGAAATAATGAAAACATGCCTAGAATTGAGACAGAAAGTCACAGAAATAAATCTTAAAGGACTTAATTTATAAAAAAGAGAGAGGAAAATAACACAAGTATATAAAATGGTGCTCTTCAGGGAATGAGTTCATGTGTGTATGACAAACAACTCTAGGTAATGAGAGGAGAGGTAAATTGAAGAAAATTGTAGAAACTTTCCTAAACATAAACCTCAATCACAAATAGTTTAGGAGATTTTTCTTTAGGGGTGCCTGGGTGGATCAGTCGGTTAAGCCTCAGACTCTTGATTTCAACTCAGGTGTTATCTCAGTGTTGTGGGTTCAAGGCCCGAGTTGTAGAGCTTACTCATTAAAAAGAAGAAGATTCTGAGCCCAGCCTGGTGCGGAGCACAGGAAGCTCAGGAAGCTCCACAGGTGCTGAGGCATGAGCTCCTGGGCAGCTGGCTCCCTCCCACTCTCTCCTTCCCCACGCATCAGCATGAAAGCCTTTAGTCCAGTGAGGCGCGTTAGAAAAACCAGTCTTTTAGACCACAGCCAGGTCATCTCCTGGAGCAAAGCCTTGGTGGAGGACATGCTGAGCCTGCTGTACATGATTGCTATTCCAAACTCATAGAGCTGGTGCCCAAGCATCCTCAGAACAAGAAGATGAGCAAGATGAAAACCCTGCAACAAGATACCTTGGACCTGCACATTACCCTGGACTTGCACCCCACTATTGTCAGCCCATACCACTAGTGACCTGGGCAAAGCCAGGCATCTAGGGCACCACTGACCACTCTAAACATGGGCATCAGCATCCTGTCCTTTCAGGCTTCTGAATTCCCTTCTGAATTAATGTCAAACGACAGCAAAGCGCTCTGTGCCTGAATTACATGGTGTTCATGACTTTCCTTTTCTTTGCACAACAACAAATCCACAGGATTCGTTCTTTTAATACACTGAACGACTTATTTTTCTAAGATTTTATGTATTTATTTAGAGAGAGGGAGACAGTGAGACCATCTGTGCACACGAGGTGGGGAGCAGCAGAAGGAGAAACAGACTCATGAGATTACGATGCTGAGATTGTGACCCCAGCTGCGGGCAGACGTTTAATCGAATGAGCCACCCAGGCACCCCCTGAACTTATTTTTCAACCATTTCACAGTGAGAACAACAAGTTCAATGGACATTTTTTAAAAATGGAAAGAAAACTCAGACCATTTTCCCCAGGGTATTCTCTGACCTGGACTGTGCTATTAGTTATTTATGAAAAAGACTTTTAAATGCCCTTTCTGCAGTTGGAAGATTTTCTTTATATACTATTTTCACCATGGGGAGTGAAAACACTAAAATCCTAAGGAATTTGCCAATTTAAAGAGACTTTGCCTTTTTTCAAAGGTGGAACGTGAATACCAGAAGAATCCAGTGTTCAGTTACTTAAATGAAGTCTTTTGGCCAGAAATGACCCTTTTGATGCAAGCCTTATGAATGGTGTGTGCGTGCGTGTGTGTGTGTGTGTGTGTGGTAAAAGCTTGTGAACTCTTTAATTAGAGTTTTCTTGTATAGTGGCAGAGATGTATATTTCCGCAAAGAAAGCACAATCATGTACTTACGCTAGTAAACTTAACCCTTTTATACAAAATAAATCATGTGTTTGCTGAATGATGAGTGGCTGCTTTATTTCAGAAGACCAGTGCTTGGATTTTTTTTTTTTTTAAAGATTGTATTTATTTATTTGACAGAGAGAGAGGGATCACAAGTAGGCAGAGAGGCAGGCAGAGAGACAGGGGGGAAGCAGGCTCCCTGCTGAGCAGAGAGCCCGATGTGGGGCTCGATCCCAGGACCCTGAGATCATGACCTGAGCTGAAAGCAGAGGCTTAACCTACTGACCCACCCAGGTGCCCCTAGTGCTTAGATTTTTATTATGCTATGTTATAACTGAACCCAAAGAAATACAAGTGCAAATTTATGTAAACTGTGTAAGATTATAATAAACATGTCTGAAGTTAAAAAAAAGAAAATATGGGTTTTTTGGGTTTTTTTGAAGTAGCCCAATGCAAGGCTTGAACCCACGGCCCTAAGTTCAAAAGTCAGACACTTAAAGATGAGTCAAAGTTTAAGAGTATTTTAAGACAAATATGCTAAGACTAAAAATTAAGAGTTAGATCACAACTAGATAAAGCCTTGTTAACAGGGAGAAATGATACTTCGCAGTCAAGTCTAAAACCACTATTTACCAAAAAGGACAGATCATCATACTGTATTCTGTAAACTCAGAATACAAAACGTTTACCAGAATTAGAGATCTGGAAGAGTTAGGATGTACGTAAAAGAAGTTATAATCAGCCAAACATTCATAATCCTACTATGTCTAATCATTACATTCTAGTGTGTCTAAACCAAGAAGCCATGCATGTGAATAGCTTGCATTCCATGAACAGTCACTAAAACTAACTAATGCTTCTTTAACTGGGATGTGGACACCCTCTGGAATATGCCAAGCTCCTCTCCTTGAGGCATTCATTTTACTTGAAGAATTAAAACACATGTGAATATATAATGAAGAACACCAAATGTGCATTACTTTCAATGATAAAATACTAGATTTCAAATAAAAATCTGCTGTCTTTGGCCACTATGGTAATGTTAACTGTCAGATACCCTGGTAGGAAATTCTTAAGTGAAATTTCAGGTATAATTTAAAGAGGGCAATAAATTGTTTTAAGAGTCAAGTTACAAAGAAATGAGCACACTGAAATGTATATTTGCTTATCTCAAATAACCCAATTATTTCTCAATTATGACCGAATTCTAAAAGCCCCTAAGTGTTCCCAAAGAAGTATTTTAAAAGGAAACTTACTTAGGAAACCAATTTAATCCCAGATGTTCTGTCTTGGAATATAATATTCTTTCCACCATGTCATAAAGTGGTCTCCAAGGTAACTCCAAATCATCTCTTGAAAGAAGTTCCTTTTTCCTAATTAAAAAAAAAAAAAAAAAGTAAACATATAGGAGTATACTCATGTACAGCTATTTATATATTACACCTACTACACAGGGAGGACAGTTGTTAAATGCTACTGTCATCCTAGTGGGCCTTGCTTTTCCCTATCCACAGCAACTCACTGGTAGAATGCAGCAGTAGGAAAAATAATGCATCAGATTCTTATTGCTGCTCAAACTTCAAAGAGCACCAGGTAAAAGGGGGATTTAAATTTGTGCCACCATTACTGCCAATGAATTTCCTATTCTCCCATGTTATCTATGAAGCATTTAATGTTTCCAGCATTGTGCTGGGTACCTAGGAGTAAAGAATAAATGATTCACGACTCCTCTAGGGTCTTACCACATATAAAACGGAAGAGAACTAGTTTAAACAGGTGACGTATGTTTTCATGTGTGGTACAAAACAAAAGGCCTCAAAAAAACAAAAAACAAACAAACAAACAAAAAACAGAAGGCCTCACAGAGGAGACAGAATTTTAATTAATTAACACATATGGCTTAAACTTATGATAAAATTTTCTGCAACCTTTTTGCAAACCGGCAATTTGGGACTTACTTGGGTCTTCTTACCAAAGAACACTTAGCTTGTGTTGCTTAAAACCTTGAAACAAACTAAAAACTGTTAGGAGAAATCACAGGAAAGTTACTTACTTTAGCAAGTTGATCAAGAGACGGGCAAATCCCTGCATCATGCTGATTTCCAGTTTTGGAATTGATACCAGCTCATACAATAACTTGATAAAAAGAACATGATCTTCTTTGCTAAATTTTCTCCCATAAAGTCGAATATATCTGCAATAAAAAAGCCAATATAGCCTTTAGAAATAAGTATGGTGACATACCCATATTCACTGCAGCATTATTCATAATAGCCGAAGTGTAAAAGCAACATGGATGTCCATCAATGGATAAATGAATAAACAAAATGCAGTGTTTATTTGTGTATGCATGTATATGCATGTGAAATTAGCCAATCACAAAAGACAAATACTGCATGATTCCACTTATATGCAGTATCTAAAATAAACTTACTGAAACAAAAAGTAGAATAGTAGTTGCTAGGGACAAGTGGAGGTGGGGCACACAAGGAAACCAGTTATTCAAGGAGTATGGGATTTCAGTCATGTTAAGATGAAAAAGTTCTGAAGATCTGTTGTACAACAATGTACATATCGCTAATAATACTGTACTGTACACTTAAAAATTGTTAAGAGTAAATTTATGTTTTTGCCACAATAAAAAAAGTGTACTATGACACCTTAATTTCAAATATCCTTGATGTTAAGTATTTTATGTATCTACTCATTAGGTAGGAAAAATTATTGTTTTAATTAAGACTACCAATATTAATTTAATTAACAAAAGGCTTATAATTATAACTGAATTCTCATCAAAAGTCAATGACCAATTACAATACTGTTCTCTTGGTGTTTGGTCTTCACTGTCCTTTGGTCATTAGTCACCCTGAAAGGCATTCCCCTGCCCTCTTCCTTTTATTAAGCAAGAGCTCATTCAAGAGAATGATCTGTTTATATGTAACTCCTAAAACTACTTAAAAACAGCATATCACAATATAAAAAAACAGAACAAGAGAGTATGGATATATAAAAGTTTACTGTTTAACCACAGAATCTTTGAAGAATAATGGTTTGCTTAGAATCCTAAAACAATACACCAAGTTACATAACTCATAATACCATATGTTTGAGAGTTAACTCATAGTAAAATTAGGTTACTATCAAAAATAATATGGTATTTTACCTCAAAGTTGTACATTTTCAGTTTTTTAACTTTAGATAACCAAGGTAATCAAAAGCATCAACTTTAAGTAAAGGAAAAGGTGTCCCCAAAAGAATGACTAATTATAGACTATTTTGAGGATGCATAAGTAACAAAAACTTAAGTAACCAAAAACTTACTTAGAACAAATTAGTGGACACTTAAGAATCATAAACTCCCTTGAGAAATAATCATTTTACAGACAAATATATAAACCAACAGAAAATTAATATTCCTTATATGGTCTTTAGCACTTCCCCAATAGCTAGGATCAAAATGAACGCTTAACTTCTAAAATTAGGATATCTGTTTTTCCTTTCCATAAATTCCTCAAAATTCTTGGTCCACTAAAAACATACTTTTTCATTTTCTCACACTGTTGTGTATTTATTTATTCATTCAGCTCTTTTCTGTTGTTTCAAGATACAATCCCATGATTTCACCTTAGTACTCTATGACCCAATAGTACAGACAGCAGAGCAATGAGAGCGAGATACTGTTTTGCTTCTGCCAGTAATCACCATGCAAGTTTCTTAACTACAGTGGGCTGGTAAAGCAAATGAAATAGCAAAAGGCAATATATAAAAACCCTAAGCCCAGGGCTACCAGAGGTATTTGAAGATGCTGAATAAATGTGGTATAGCCTCCTGCAGCCTCCCCTCAAGTTCACTCTAAATTCTAGAATGTATGCTACTTTCAAATGAAAGCAAACTATACTCCTAAAAACTATACGGAGCAGAGTTCAAAGAGCCATCCTTTGCTTTCAGTGGCTACTTCAGGCTAGCCAGGACTTGGGATGCCCCTGAGGTTCTGTACTTACTCTCCTCTGTGGCTAGGATACTTCTGGGGTAAAAACTGGGGAAACATGGCTCTAAGCCACCGAAATAACTTAGCTACAGTCCATTGCACTTACTGTAGTAGAAAGACAACTATACGCTTAACATTAGGAATACAAAATTCAGAGCCTCAAATTTAGTATTATGAAAGGAAGAGACCAACAGGGGGATTCCTAGAGGAGGTAGAACTGCTGACAAAACTAGAGATGTTAGGGGATTACTCAGAAAGAAACCTATTTTCCCTGTCAACCAGGAAACAGTTCTTGTCAACCAGAAAGTGGTTCTTGTCTCAGCATTTCTCAAAATGCAGTCCAAGAAAAATTTGTTCTGAAGAGCACAAAAAGTACAAGAAGAAAATTAATAATTGTTTTTCATAAAAACTGAGAAATTTAGGGGGCACCTGGGTGGCTCAGTCAGTTAAGCATCTGCTGTTGGCTCAGGTCATGGTCCCAGGGGGCTGGGATCAAGTCCCACACTGGCTGCCTGCTCAGTGGGGAGCCTGCTTCTCTTTCTCCCTCTCCCTCTCTGTGCGTTTTCTCTCTATATAAATAAATAAATAAAATCTTTTTAAAAATTGAGAAATTCTGTTCACAATAAAACACTATTAATAATAAAGTGAAAAGCCCAGGAGCACCTGGGTGGCTCAGTCGGTTAAGTGTCTGCCTTCAGCTTGGGTCATGGTCCCAAGGTCCTGGGATCGAGCCTCACTTAGGGCTTCTTGCTCAGTGGGGAGCCTGCTTCCCTCTCTCCCTCTGCTGCTTCCCCTGGTTGTGCTCTCTCTCTCAAATAAATAAATAAATAAAATCTTAGTGTATGTGCTGCCGAAGTGAGCACTAAATAAAATCTTAAAAAAAAAATTAGTGAAAAGCCCAATCTGATATTTAGATATAACCACCTGAGAACTCCCAATTACATAAGGACTCCTTCAAATCAGTAAAAGACAACCCATTTTATTTTATTTTTTAAAAGACTTTATTTATTTATTTGACAGACAGAGATCACAAGCAGGCAGAGAGGCAGGCAGAGGCGGGGGAAGAAGGCTCCCCACTGAGCAGAGAGCCTGATGCAGGGCTCGATCCCAGGACCCTGGGATCACGACCTGAGCCGAAGGCAGAGGCTTTAACCCACTGAGCCACCCAGGTGCCCCAAAGATGCAAAAGACTCAGGTAGGCATTTCTGAGAAGACAACATACAGATGACTAATAAGCATATGTAAAGATACTCAACACCTTTACTCACCAGTAAAAGCAAATTAAAAACAACAGTAAGGTACCACTTCACACCCACCAGATTGGCTAAAACTAAAAAGCCTAATAGTATCTGGTTTGGGTAAGAATGTAGAACAACTGGACCTTTCATATGTGAATGTGGGTGTATAAACTCATATACCCACTTTGGGAAAAGTGCCTTGATATTACCTAGTAAATGTCTATTAGACTGTTTAAAATGCATATCCCTGAGTTCCATCTTAAATCTAGACCATTAAAATACCAGGAGTGTGAAATGCAATAAAATTGTTTAAAAAAAAAAAAAAAAAAGGAAATAAAAAAAAATACTCAGGGTGGAGACTAAGAACCTTCGTTTTCAATAACTACTCCAGTTGGTTTTTCTGTATATTTATGTTCAAAAATGCTATCTTTGGCCATATTAAGAGATAATCTTTTCTTTTTCCAATTAATTTTCACTTCAAGTTTTAGAACTAAAAATTACTATTAGATGTCTCAAATTACTTGAAAACCTTGGTAACAATCATGATTGATCTTTTTTTTTTTTAAAGATTTCATTTATTTATTTGACAGAGAGAGATCACAAGTAGGCAGAGAGGCAGGCAGAGAGAGAGAGAGGGAGGCAGGCTCCTTGCTGAGCAGAGCCCGATGCAGGACTTGATCCCTGGACCCTGAGATCATGACCTGAGCTGAAGGCAGCAGCTTAACCCACTGAGCCACCCAGGTGCCCCATGATTGATCTTTTAAACAGAATATTTCTTAAATTATACAAAATATACAGATGATGTCATTATGTTTGAAAAACTATGAAAGGTAATACAAAAGCACTTTTTACTTGCTTCCTTCCTCCTCCCAACCTTATAGTGTATTAATTAAATGCTTTAATTTTTAATCTCAAGAAAAGAAAGGCAGTAGCATACCAGGAACAGTAGTTATTTAATAAATAAAGCATGGAATACTGTCAAGGTTTTTTCTGCTATACATCCTGAAGATAGTTTACTATTCATTACAAGGAAGTTCAAAGTAATAAAAAATTATACATTACTGAAATGAACTAAGAATTAGAGCTTGACGAGAGGCTAAAAATACTGGTTTTCAATACAAGCTTTGTTATTCACCAGTTATTTTTCTTCAAGGCACTCACTGGGTTTCTAAGGTTCTAACTATATCCATCAATCAAGTAAAATTAACATCATTTCAGAACTTTTAAGACTATTAGTAATTATAAAACATGTACAACACTTAGTAATGACATTTAATCTTTTCTTTTTTTAAGATTTTATTTATTTACTTGACAGACAGAGATCACAAGCAGGCAGAAAGGCAGGCAGATAGAAAGAGGGAAGCAGGGTCCCTGCTGAACAGAGAGCCCGATGCGGGGCTTGATCCCAGGACCCTGGGATTATGACCTGAGGCGAAGGCAGAGGCTTTAACCCACTGAGCCACCCAGGAGCCCCAATGACATTTAATCTTAAGTAAATGCTTTATTTTGGGTAGTCCTAGTCAAAAGACCAAAAAAAAAAAAAAAGGAATTTTACCTATAAAATTTAAAAACCAGAGTTTAACTATATTCATTTAAAACAAATTTTTTGGAAAGATTTTATTTATTTGAGACAGAGAGAGAAAGAGAGAGAGAGAACACAAGCAGGGGGAGGGGCTCAGTCAGTTGAGTGGTTGAGCATCTGATTCTGGATTTTGGCTCCGCACTCAGTAGGGAGTCTGCTTGAGATCCTCTCCCTTTTCCTCTTCCCCTCTCCCAGCCTTGTTCGTGCTCTCTCTCTCTCTCTCTCAAATAAATAAATAAATAAATAGATCTTAATGGAAAACAAAACAAAACAACCCACATCTAGCAGTACGTCCTAAGTAATAACCTAGAAAATCAAAGTCATAACGCCAATCCACATTTGCAATAAAATTCTCCTGAGGGAAAAGAGAAGGAAGCTGACATAGAGGATAGTTTGTAAAATTGTAGTTTATGCCTTTAGATAAAATGTAGTCATTTAAAATTATGGTTTTAAGGAACTTTAGCGGATATGAAATGAAATGTCATATTTTTTTCTTTATATGGATACAAGGGGCACCTGGGTGGCTTAGCAGGTTCAGCGTCTGCCTTTGTGTCAGGTCATGATCTGGGGGTCCTGGGACCAAACACCAAGAGCAGGGAGCCTGCTTTTCCCTTTCCCTCTGCCCTGCTCGCATTCTCTCTCTCAAACAAATAAAATCTTTCTTGTTTTTTAAGATTTATTTATTTATTTAAGAGAAAGAACATAGAAGGAGAGCAATGTGGGGTTCAATCCTAGGACCGTGGGATCATGACCTGAGCTGAAGGCAGACGCTTAACCAACTAAGCCACCCTGGTGCCCAATAAAATATTTTTTTTTTAAAAGCAGGATACAAAACATATATGAATATAACCAGAGAAAAATACATAATCATACATTAAGATTAAAAGATAAAATAAACACCATAACACATTACCTCTATGTGGTAAAACAGAGTGATTTTCATGTTCTCCTATATAACTTCGTTTATTCTAACTTTCTAAAGTAAGAAGGCATTATTTTTGTAATTAGAATTAACATCTAAAAACATTTCGTATCAAACTTGTTATAAAATACAATGATCAGGTAATCTACATTTCTGCATTTCTACATTTCCCTTAATAAAAACAGCCCTTATCAAAGATTACTAAAACCCTACTTAAAACAGCACAGGAGTCAAGTTGTATGGTTCTCACTAACCAAAAATGACATCAGAGCATGAACCATGATAACTGACTGCAATGTATGTTTAAATCCATTGAGTTCATAATGAAACTAAAAAATATTAAATACAAACAAAAGAAAAGCCCACAGGTTATGCCCTTGAAGAATGGTATCAAACCAAATCATTATCTTAAAAATTGGTAAATAGGGCGCCCTGGTGGCTAAATCTGTTAAGCCTCGGACTCTGGACTCCAGCTCAGGTTGTGATCTCTGCGGTTAGATTCAGCACTCCCTCCAAGGAGCCCATGCTCAGCTGGGAGTCAGCTGGAAGTCTGCTTGAGATTCTCTCCCTCTCCCCTCCCCATGCTTGCATGGGCATGTGCTCTCCTCCCCCTTTCACTCTAAAATGAATAAATCTTAAAAACAAACAAACAAAAAAAAAACAACTGGTAAATAGGAGCACCTGGGTGGCTCAGTGGGTTAAAGCCTCTGCCTTCGGCTCAGGTCATGATCCCAGGGTCCTGGCATGGAGCCCGCATGGGGCTCTCTGCTTAGCAGGGAGCCTGCTTCCCCCACTTTCTCTCTCTGCCTGCCCCTCTGCCTACTTGTCATCTCTGTCTGCCAAATAAGTAAATAAAATATTTTTTAAAAAACTGGTAAATAAGGAGAACCAATGAAACATTTATCTTGGCTTCTACAGGAATTGTACCTCAGGGTAAACAATAGTTCAGGCGTAAAAGTTTTTTAGAGAACTTCAGCTAATAAGCAAAGAACCATTTTGCAATTTCTAAAGAATGTACAATGGCTATTAACATTACCAAAAGAGAGCCAGGGATTATGTGTCTCCTGATAAAAGTATACCATATACCCGATAACTAGTCTTGATAAAGAAAATGAAATTTTATGTGCTGAATAGCAGCAACAAAAATCAATTACTGTATGTCTCTAACATTTCAATCAGACTTCAACTAAAAGTAATTAAAATTATATAATTAGCTGACTTTTTTAAAAGATAAAAACTGAGATTACAGAAACTGTGCCCTCTTTTTAATCTTCTATGGAATACCTAGAAAACTGGTCACAAACTCACTTAATTCTAATACGGACATTATTCTGGCCAAACAATCTAATTATAATAAAATATAAATTAGAAAATATTAACACAGTATAACAAAAAGAAACCAAATTACTTAAAAACACAGTCTGAAAAATTCAATAGCCAATATCTGATTTAGGGCATTCCCCCTCTAAGAAGCACTTCCTTTAAAACCAAAAACCTTGGGCACCTGGGTGGCTCAGTGGGTTAAAGCCTCTGCCTTCGGCTCAGGTTATGATCCAGGGTCCTGGGATCAAGTCCCGCATCTGGCTCTCTGCTCAGCAGGGAGCCTGCTTCCTCCTCTCTCTCTGCCTGCCTCTCTGCCTACTTGTGATCTCTGTCTGTCAAATAAATAAATAAAATCTTAAAAAAAAAAACCCAAAAACCTTTTTTTTAAATAATTTTTTTAAATTTTTTTAATAAACATATTTTTATCCCCAGGGGTACATGTCTGTGAATCGCCAGGTTTACATACTTCACAGCACTCACCATAGCACATACCCTCCCCAATGTCCATTATCCCACCCCCCTTTCCCGACCCCCTCCCCCCAGCAACCCTCAGTTTGTTTTGTGAGATTGAGTCACTTATGTTTTATAATTTTTTTTAATTTTTTTTATTATTTTATTTATTTTATTTTTTTAAAAACCCAAAAACCTTTAAAGGCACAACCTTTAAAACCAGATTCAAGACAATAATGACTATTATTACTATTATTATTTAGCATTATTCTGAGTCTAGGGATTAAAGAGCAAACTAGGAAACACAAATAGGGATAACTTTCAGGAAGGGTAAAACAATGTTGTCGTCAATGCTATGATTTTCCCTAAAACATCTAAAATCAGCAACAAAAAACCCCACTTTTAGACTAAATAAGAAAATCCATAGACTATGTTTCTTGAAATCAGCAGCCTTCCTAACATTAACCAGATAAAAAATAGTGGTGAATGGAGGTAAACTGTCCATTCATAATATCAACAAAAAGATTAATTAGAAATTTCTCTGAAAGAGGGCACCTGAGTGGCTCAGTTGGTTAAGTGTCTGACTCTGGCTCAGGTCATGGTCTCAGAGTCCTGGGACTGAGCCCTACATGGGGCTCCCTGCTCAGCAGGGAGTTTGCTTCTCCCTGTCCTTCTTCCCCAACCCCCTGCTCGTTCTCTCTCTCTCTCAGATAAATAAATAAAATCTTTTAAAAAAGGAAATTTCTCTAAGAGAAATGTATAGGAATTACATTTTAAAACAATAAAACTGTACGAAACTGTAAAATATCTGAATAAATGGTGAGACATAAGAATTCTTAAAACTATGTCTTCATACCTGACAATGGTCATGGTTATTTTATTTGCTTTAAAATACTTGTCAATGAGATACCTAAAAAAACTCTTCCCTCTAACCAGAACAAAACAAAACAAAACCAACCTTCCTCCGCACTTTACTGTCTTTTCCTTCTGTTCCTAAGATAATCACCAATGAAAAAATTAAAAAAGGCAAAATGTGCGAAGAAAGCCAGAAGATCAGGAATTAATTCCTTTGACTTGATTACGGGACTAACTCCTTCATCGTAACACATAATATTAAAAATGCAGATACAGCTTCTCATTACTAGGAAGAGTAAATGAACAGATAAAATGTAGGTTTTTCTCATAAATCCCTCTTTCTCTTTTCACTCAATAACCCATGTATTCAAAATGCCTTTCTAGATGTGACGAAATATGTACTGGAAAACGAAATATACAGAAATAAGGAAGACAAATGAAGTAGAGTTTTGTGATTTTTTTTTTAACCAATGTTTCATCATAGATGAGTGTCCACTGAACTCAATCTTGAAAGATTAGAAAGCCATCATCACTCTGAATAAGCAACCGAGGGTCAAGAAAATCTGAGTCATTTGAGGAAAGAGGCAGGAACAGGCACAGGAGACAGGTCTAGGGAGAGGAAGAGCAAAAACAGCATTCTTCTGTGACAATTTTTTTTTTTAAAGATTTTATTTATTTGACAGAGAGACACACAGTGAGAGAGGGAACACAAGCAGGGGGAGTGGAAGAGGGAGAAGCAGGCTTCCCGCTGAGCAGAGAGCCCGATTCGGGGCTCGATCCCAGGACCCTGGGATCATGACCAGAGCCGAAGGCAGACGCTTAACGACTGAGCCACCCAGGCGCCCCGCATTCTTAAAAAGACACAACCAAGAGAATGTTCCTTACTCTTTCATTTCACTTCCAAAGAGGTCAAGCTGAGGATCAAGAAAAGGAATACACTGGGGTGGCTGGGTGGCTCAGTGGGTTAGGCCTCTGCCTTCACCTCAGGTCATGATCTCAGGGTCCTGGGATCAAGCCCCACATCGGGCTCTCTGCTCAGCAGGGAGCCTGCTTCCCCCTCTCTCTCAGCCTGCCTCTCTGCCTACTTGTAATCTCTCTCTCTCTCTGTCAAATAAATAAATAAAATCTTTAAAAAAAAAAAAAGAAAAGGAATACACTATCACAAAACAAAACAAAAAACAATAAAGGATATCAGCAAGTGTCTGCTGATATGGAAGAAAGGCAAATTAGGACTTATCTAAAGTGGAGAATATCTTATGTTGCTATGCTCTAGATTACTTTGCAACTCCCAACATTATAATCAACTTTGAATAGCCAGAATATTTATTGATTTCAACACAACAGCCAAGCCAGCAGGAGCAGCAAGGTTCTACAAATTTGCAGAGAATTCAAAGTGCTCTAGGCCAGTCCCTTGGACAAGTCATTTAATCTACTTGTAAAGCCTGGGTTTCCTCACAAGGCTATGGTGGTGAGTAACTGATTAATGTACAAGAAAGACATTCTGATTTAACTGATCTGCAGTGGAGCCCCAAGGACCAGTTGTTTGTATGCTTCCTGGACGTTTCACTACATTTGAGAACCACTGCACCTTTGCAGACTGACTGGAGTACAGTTATGGTTTAAAATCTATTTAAATCATTAAAAATAAAATATAATCTGCTTCAAATAATATTTCTTTAGTTATGAGTCTAAATATACCTTAAGATATTTGTTTACTATATATTTTCTTGTGAATTAGTTGTTCATATCCTTAGAAGTTTAGCTATCCTTCAAGTCTTCCTCTTTCGCAGAGTCTTCCTTCATTCCCAACCAAAATTGCTATCTCTGTCCTCTCTGTCCTTTAATAGTTTATACCAAACTTGAGTGTTTTCCACATTCTATTTCTTACTGGAGTTATACATGTATATATTATTGTATTTCTTTAGATGACTGACAAGTAAGGATGACAGGGACATGCCTATAGACCTATGTAACCCTTTAACCAAAGACTGAAACAAGGTGGGCGTTCTGAGAAACATTTTTTTGGCTGACCAAATGTATATCTTGACCAAATGTATACTGGCTTTTATAATTAAAAAGACCTCATGAAAACTAGTTCTATCTTTAAAAGAAAAAAAAGTCCTTTAAACTAACAATAAATATTTTACCAAATTAAGCAAATTGACCTTAAAATATTGAGAAGGTTTCCGAAACACACTATAAAACAGGTCTATTATCTTTACCAAGTATAGTATTTCTGATGGAAGGCTCTAAATAGACAAGGAGGTCTGAGGTACACACTTCTCTTTATCCCCATCTATACCACAGGCTAAACATTCTCACCAGAGCTTCAGCATATTGTATTTCAGAGTTATATTCTTTATGACTTATTAAAACTGACATGACAATTTCTGGAGTAATATAGTCATTCACTATTAATATCTAATAATGATCCCTCTCTTCTTTTCCCAGTTGCTTCTCTCTGGAGTCATGGACAAGGGGCACTCATCTCTTGAAATACTTTACTGAATGTCAGTTAAGACCCAGACATGGCAAAAGGGAATGGAAAGTAACAAATGGTCCTGGAGCATAAAGCCTAGAAGGACACAGATAACTTAAGTCTTTCAGTATAATGCTCCAAGTACCTACTTTAACAGTTATGTAGTCAACTTGTTTATATCTCTGTTCCCCCATGTTAAATGGCTTTCTCAAAATTCCTGCATACCTAACCAAATTCCACCTCAAGACTCAGGTGCAGTTCTTCCCCTGGTAGCCTTCCCAGGCTATACAGCCTGGGAGTTTGCTTCCTCTGGGACACATGGTTAAGAGAAAGCCCTGTGGTCATCAGACAAATCAGCTAATACATTACCTCACTAAGTTTCATTTCTTCAAGGGTAAAACTGGGATAACAAACATACCTACAATTCATAGGGTTGTTTGTGAAAATTAAGTGAAATAATGAATGTAAAGTCATTAGCATAGTGCTGGCACACTCTGAGGCCTCAACATTTGGTAGGTCGTATCTATGCCACTCATTCAATAATCTATTAACTAATGCTCTCCTATAAGATCTCCCAGTTGACTGATTTTTTAAACTGTTGCAACTTTTCATTTTTACCCCTTTTATCTTTGTGGCTCAAGGTGTAGGTGTTGACCCGATGATGTGAATTACAGAAACCTGTAAAATGAGTAGCTTTCATATTTTGGGAGCCACAATCCACCGTTATAAATATATAACCCAGTACATACATAAACATGTATAAAAGAGAAGAAAAAAAAAGCTCATATAAAAAAAACCTGAAATTAAGGTCATAAACATTCACCCTTACTACTTCTAAGTTTACTCTAATAATTCTAATTTAGTTTACTAACAAACAAACCCCTCAAAAGAAAAAACTAAAATGATTTCACAACCCTTTGGTCATAACCCACAAATGAAAAATTCTCTATTAAGCACTAATAAATGAACATACAGATGAAAAATTGTGAGACCATACAAACTACAAAAAAAAAAAAAAAACCCCACAAAATGAAAAAGTTTTAAGATACTTGCCTATTTAATTATGATTTTTAAAAAACCACATTTTAGGGGCACTTGGGTGGCTCAGTGAGTTAAGCCTCTGCCTTCGGCTCAGGTCATGATCTCAGGGTCCTGGGATCGAGCCCCGCATTGGACTCTCTGCTCAGCAGGAGCCTGCTTCCCCCTCTCTCTGCCTGCCTCTCTGCCTACTTGTGATTCCTCTCTCTGTCAAATAAATAAATAAAATCTTTTTTAAAAAATCACATTTTAAATCATTCCAGAATTTGTTAAATGATAACTGTTTTCCTGCCATACACAAAATAGAGACCTCTGTTTGGTATATGTTGGCAGAAATTTGACAATATTTTACTTACTGGGATGTCTGGAAGTAACCCACCTTCCTTCATAACTAAACTCTTTAGGAATCTGCCCAAAATATAAACACCCTAATGCAAAAGATTGCATTCATAAAGTTTCTTACTCGAAAAGCTTCTATTTCATCCTTGGTTTAAAAAAGAAATATGTCAGAAAACAAGATGAAATACTCATAGTTGAGAGCCCAAAGATCACTAACACATTTCTTTTAGAGTACCTACCATTAGGAGATTAGAAAGCATTTTTAATAATTCTTTTTTTTAAACACATTTTTATTTTATTTTTTATTTTTTATTTATTTGTCAGAGAGAGAGGGAAAGAGAGCATGAGCGAGCACAGGCAGACAGAGTGGCAGGCAGAGGGAGAAGCAGGCTCCCTGCCGAGCAAGGAGCCTGATGTGGGATTCGATCCCAGGACGCTGGGATCATGACCTGAGCTGAAGGCAGCCGTTTAACCAACTGAGCCACCCAGGTATCCCATTTTTAATAATTCTTAAGCAGTTTCCAATTTATTTGAACTACAATACTATTCTCAAACCCATTTCACAGCTGCAATAGTGTTAGTTTTTTTTTCATGGGAAGGGAAAAATATTTACCAAATTTTGATTTTTTTTAAGCTTTCTTTTCTTTTTAAGTAATCTCTACACCTAATGTGGGGCTCGAACTCATAACCCTGAGATCAAGAATTAATTGCAGGCTCTTCTAATTGAACCAGCCAGGCACCTCTTTATTTTTAGACTCTAAAATTTAGGGTCTAATTATTTTGAAGGAAAAAAAAAAAAAGTCAAACTAGCATAAAAAGGTGATGATCACTACCAAAATTGTATGGTTGACCTATTCAAAAATTGTATTAACTACACTCTAAATTATTTAGTATTAAATATTTAAACAACAATTATTACAGATTGATTTTTAAATAAAGTCTCAAACTCATCAATGCAACCAATATAATCTGCTTTCTTCTCTAATTAACTTTGCTAAAACCACTCCCCCAGATTCCCACTTTTGATTATGAAACACACCATTCTCCTCTTTAACCAAAGTGCTCCTTCCCTCCATTTCTTTTACTAAATATGTAACTTTCTTTTGAATCCCATATTAAACTAGATCTCATCCCGTATTTGTTTTCTCCATTTTGACTGTGTAAGTAGTAATTTCTTAGAATTCCATAATGCTTTAGTTTACAAAGAACAAAAAAAATTAATTACAGTATCATTGAGTACAAAGGAATGTATACACACTGCTGTGCCGCTGTAGTAAATGCTGGGAGAGGAGAAAAGGAAGTAAACATAGAGGACACTAACCTCAAGAAGGCTCACAGTAGAGGGAATACACAAAGACTACCAAAGCACTAACAAGGGATCAAGAGAGTGCACTAAAAGGGAAGAAATGCTGAGTGTAGGCCGAATATGGAAGTAGCCAACCTCAAGATTCCAAATGGGAATATTTATAGTATGTGCTGCTTTTAACATTCCAGTGGCCATGTCAATGAATATTAAAGGTTTTTTTGGTTGTTGTTTGCCTGTTGTAGCTTTTATTACCCTGTTCTCAGCTTGCCATTCACACTGTATGAGATTTTGACCTAATTTTCTACACAGGTTAGAAAAAAAACACAGATTTGGATTTTGTATTAAAAAAGAGAAAAGGAGAGCAGTGAGAGAAGATTCACTAGAAATGTTTCATTTAACAGAAAAGTTAACACCCAGGCTTCAAAATGAGAAAATGGGTGAAGAAGTTGTACCCTTATTTACTACTAAATAAATAAGCATTCCTTAAAAAACCAAGAAACTGCCTCCATTTTACTTCAGCCAAGAACATGTACTTCAAAGACAATTTACTGCAGCAAGACCACTTGGGAAAATTGATTTTAAATGAAACATTCACATTTCTGAACAGGAAATAGTACTGTTTCACTAATTTTTTCCCCTAATTGCCCTTCTCAGTGCCTCCATTTAGGGCATTAAAACATACTGGTCAGAAAAAGTGGTTTGTTTTTGTTTTTGTTTTTGTTTTTTGAGTGAGAGAGAGAGAGCGCGAGCGAGCACAGGCCGACAGAGGCAGAGGGAGAAGCAGGCTCCCTGCTGAGCAAGGAGCCTGATGTGGGACTCGATCCCAGGATGCTGGGATCATGACTGAGCCGAAGGCAGCTGCTTAACCAACTGAGCCACCCAGGAGTCCCAAAAGAAATTTTTTTAAGTAATGCACTTAGAATTCATATTTTCTTTCCTCAAGTTTTCTTGATGGAGCTACTACTTGCCAAGGCTGTCCTTAAAGAACAAAAATGTGTGCATAGAGAAAAGCACTGGAACTTCCCAAGAGGGCAGAAATCTTTCACTAACATATCCCAAGGGCCAAAGCCAGTGCCTGCCCCCAACAAAGCACTCAGAAAATATTTGTTCAAGACTCCCGCCGCTACTCCTTTGCATCCAACCATGTATTAACCTAATAAGAACCTCAGTATCAGGGCGCCTGTGTGGCTCAGTGAGTTAAAGCCTCTGCCTTCGGCTCAGGTCATGATCCCAGGGTCCTGGGATCGAGCCCTGCATCGGGCTCACTGCTCCGCCTCTCTCTGCCTGCCTCCCTGCCTACTTGTGATCCCCCTCTCTCTCTCTGTCAAATAAATAAATAAAACCTTTAAAAAAAAAAAAAAACACCTCGGTATTTTTGTTTTTAAAATGGAGAATTCAAGGAAGTCCTGGTTGCCCCAGGACGGATTCTATGTCTCCGCAGTTAAGCGAGGGGGGAAGAAAGATGCCAAAATACACAAATGTTCATTAATAAGCTGTATTATAAATCATTGTCCATGGGGTCTGTCTGCAGTAAACCTTAGACAAAACAATGCAAATGGAAACTAAGAATTAAACCACAAATTCTGCAAGTAGAATTTCATGAGATTGATCAAAGTGATATTGGATTATTGTTCATTTTCCTAAGCTTGAGAATGGCATCAGTATTGACTTTTTTGGTTTAATTCCTTTTCCTTTGTGGATACATACTGGAAGCACTTATGAATGGAGTAATATGCTTCAAATACAATGTGGGGGGGGGGTGCATGGGAGTGGAAGGAACATGACTGGCCATGAGTTGATAAGTGAAGACAGATGATGGGTACCTGGAGTTCACTAGACTATTGTCTTCCCTTGTACATGTTTGCTATGTTCCACGATAAAAAAAAGTTTAAAGCAAGATAAATTTAAAAAGTATTCAAAAACTATTCAAATCATATATATATTGACAAATGAGATTCTCCAAAAACATCCTCACTAGTTATAGTGAGGAGAAGAAAATGACAAGGTGTTTTAAAAGAATGATTAAGAGAGGTTCTTGAGGGAAGTCTGACTGACTCAAGTCAATGGAGGATATGACTCTTAATCTAAGTCATCAGTTCAAGCCCCAAATCAGGCATGGCACCTACTTGAAAAAGAAAAAAAGAATGAATGAAAGTAAGGCAAGAAAGAAACTAAAAAGGTGTTTGAAAAATGGGAAGGGCCTCAAATATACATATATAAAATATCTAAGTTTGAGATTGCTATAAGAAATTAAACGTGTACATGTGTAGGTACAGGGGATATCTGTATTATCTGCTCAATTACGCTCTGAACCTAAAGCTGCTCTAAAAACTAGTTAGTTAATTTAAAGAAAAAAAAAAAAAAAAGAAAGAGGGGTGCCTGGGTAGCTCAGTGGGTTAAAGCCTCTGCATTCGGCTTGGGTCGTGATCTCAGGTCCTGGAATCGAGCCCCGCATAGGGCTCTCTACTCAGCGGGGAGCCTGCATCCTCCCTCTCTCTCTCCCTACTTGTGATCTTTCTCTGTCAAATAAATAAATAAAATCTTAAAAAAAAAAAAGAAAGAAAGAAACACGAAGGACAGTTTATTGTGCTGTTATACAACTGTCAAAAAAACTCATGTCCCCCCAAATAATTTAATTAATTTACTTTGCTTTTTTTATGGAAAATCAGCTTTCAAAGAATTCAATTCAACAAAGAAATTCTGGTTCCTGTTTTGAGTGGGGTCATATAATAACAAAGGGCAAACTTTTCCACTATTTTCCTTAACTGGTTCTCACTGATCAATGTGGTAATCTGTCAAGATTTCAAGACTTTTTACAAGTAAAAAGCACTTCTATTTATGGTGTACTTCACAATTTCAACACTTAAACATTAGATATCCAAATAAGTATATCATGTTAATAGCTGAGATTCAGTGGTTAGCATTTTCTACTTTCTCCCCCAACACAGAGATGATACAAATTTGGGTGCTCTTGTGGTCAGATTATTACTTTCCACAAAAGAAGTTCAATGTATTTTATAATTCATATCTTGACTAAACTTAAGTTTCCGGTGGTTATATAATCTAATTAAAAACATTATGCGGTTTCAACTGGGATAATCCAATTCTTATCCAGGAAGGCTAATCATGTTCTTAATAATAATTAAACAAGGAAGTTACAGTTTAATTAGCAAATGAAATGATTTGTCAGTATAATAGAGTCATTTCATTGTAATAAAACAGCACAGAATATAACATTTCATTATAACAAATAAGACATTTAAATTTGTTTCATAATACACCAAGTGCAAATCCTTCACTAAAATCAAAATTCTGCTTAAAAAGAAAGAAAGAAACCCAAAAGAAAGAAAGCATTATGGATGGGGTAAACTTGTAGGAAATAGGCTATTCACTTGTTTTCCCTCCTCCAGATCATTTTAAAGGAACAGAAAGCCAGAAAGGCCCTTTGGGACTAACAATGATTTTTCAAACAGTATGTTTCAGAGCCCTGAGCAGGCTTTAGGGGGTTATATGATCAGTGAACTGTTAAAAAGAAAGAAAAAAAAAAATCAGTGCAACTTTATCCTGTCCAAGGAGCCCAATACCAGGTTTAAGATTTTCCTTTTATAGAACAGTCCATGGATAAGTTTTAAGTTTGAAAAACCTCCTCCCACTTTCCAAAAGAGGACCCTAAAGCTGAGAGAGGTTAAACAAGACCAATATGGTAAGAATGTTCACAGCAAAGCCAGGTATAGATAACTGATGTCTTTAAACTAGATCTCACTACCTCACATGAAAGGTCCAGAGAGACAAGGGGAAAAAAAGCAAGTTTCAGGATTATCCTTCTTCAACTCCGTCATTCTCTACATGGACCATACCAGTTATCCATCAACATCTTTCATTTCATGTCCAGGAAACTGTCTTTACTGCTGTTTCCCAACGACCATTAGTTTTGTGCCTCTCTTCTCCAATTTGTTTCCCTGCTTCTTAAAAACATTCCCTCTGATATTACCTCACATAATGTCTTTAATACTTTAGTTTGTATGCAAGAGAGCTTGTATTTTACCACAGGGCCAATTTTTAAAGCATGCAGAAATAACCTTTCTTCACAAAGATGTTACACAGACCCACTGTCTTGGAAATAGATCAAAATAGAATGACGGTAAGTACCCAAGTGAGGTAAAAAGTAAAAAAAGGGGAGCTGGAGCCTGAGTATCCCCAAACCAGAACTCTACCCGACACAGACCTGTGATACCCAGATTAGGGGTGTACACTTCTGGTCTGGATTCAGTCCCAGTGCCTCTGAACAGCATTTACACTCTGGTCTTCTTTAGGAAAGGGCTTGATCTATATATACAACTATTTCCAGTACTTTACAAGCTGCTCAAATAGTCCTTGCAGAAAGATACACACTGGCCTATTTGAGGCTCTACAGGATAAAAAATAAAGTCACAAAATACCAGACCAGGAGTGTTTCTCAGGAATTACTTAGTCCAACCTCCTCATTTCTTTCACAAGAATACTGAAACAGACGATTAAAGGAACCTTCCCACAGTCATAGAGCTACTGGTAGAAGTTAGATTTTATTTTCATTACTACTTTCCATTCTTCTACGAAGTGCTAAATATGATCACTACTCAGGTAATTGACAGCTGTCAACACATGTTTTGGCATCATTTAGATATAAACTTGTGCAACACACAGACTCATTAAAAAACAAGTGCAACTATAAACAGGTCACCTTAACATGACTTAGGAAAAAAAAAATACAACCAAGATCACAACATGTCCCACCAAGTTCAAAATGTCTCATAGTGCAATCCTGAGAATCAGTTTGCAGCATTTAACCACTGTTCCAAAATAAAATTCTGACAGCACTGAATGGTTCGGGGTTCACAGGCTAATAAGACTTATTAACTGCAATCTTGCCTAAACACCAAGGACTGTCTCCACTGTATTTTTAGCCATTTCTAGGTAAAAGCTACTTATACTTAATAAGCCAAAAATAATCCAACTCTAGGTGCTAATTTGCCAAGCTTAGTAATATGTCAGAAAACAATGCTTAAATCTGTGTAGATTCCAGATTCAGAAATCCAAACCAGATATGCATTCACACATTGGTATACTTATACACTGTGCATTTTATTTTATTTTATTTTATTTTTTGAATTTATTTATTTGTCAGAGAGAGAGGGAGAGAGAGAGCAAACACAGGCAGACAGAGTGGCAGACAGAGGCAGAGGGAGAAGCAGGCTCCCTGCCGAGCAAGGAGCCCGATGTGGGACTCGATCCCAGGACGCTGGGATCATGACCTGAGCCGAAGGCAGCCCCTTACCCAACTGAGCCACCCAGGCGTCCCTACACTGTGCATTTTAAAAGCTGTGTCCTCCAAAATGGTTATTCTCTGGTAAATCTAACAAGAGTGATCAAAATGAGGGAATTACTGGAACTAACAAAAAAAACTTTATTTTTATTGTGCCTAAGTAACACAAACACATAGGAGGTTCACTTGAAAAATCATTTGATGTTAATCAGTTATAAAACATTTCTCTGTTTTGACTGAAAGTGGTGCTTCCTCCAGTTGCATTTCTTTTTTCCCCAAAGTCTCCTATTAATCCTAAATACACAAACTTCTCCATTCTCTAATCAGGGAGGAGCTGTTAACCTTGACATTTTATGTCACTCTTTGAAAAGGGTAAATTAAGTGTTTTAGTTTTGTCTTCATTAAAAAGGTACTACTACCCCCACCACCACTGCCAAGAGGAGATGAGAAATTTGTCAGAGGCTCCCTAATAAGTGGCAGATAAGAATCATCCTGTGAGGAAATGTTGAGAAGACTATTGCATTACAAAACCCTGAGTCATCACCCAGTTCACTCAGCAGATTTGGGTAAACACTGGAGAAGTAACTTGTGTCTTGTGTGTTTATCCACATGCATGAACATAGAATGTTACCAGATTTTGTGTACAGTTAACCAAACAAGATATGGCACAACTTTCTTAAAAAGTTCTTCTGACACAATGAAGATGCCCATCTTGCTGGTTATTTGGACATAAATGGATATATATAGTCTCTAACCTTTCCTCCCAGACTGTATTTTTACTTCTTTCCCCCTTACTTTCAGTGGCATTGAAGTTTGCTGGGTGTTTGTGCAAAAAAAAAAACAAACAAAAAAAAAAACCAACAACAACAACAACAAAAAAAACCAAACACCAGTAACAGTAATAAAATAATATAAAAATAATATAACAACTGAAACTGATTTAGGTCATCTATATTCATCTGAGAGACTCAAAAATTAACACAAGCCAGGTACTCATAATGCCCTAGACAATCTGACAGCTCTCTTCTCTATTTTCCTTAGGGTTGCACATTTCCAAAGGAAATGTCACAACTGGAGAAACACATTTCCCGGAGGTTCTAAGACTCGACATTCTCAACATTAACGTCTAGTATACAGTCCGAGAATGTGGTAAGGGCTGATTTTAAATCAATTTCAATCAAAGCCACAAAGACTGAGCAGGCCCAAAAAAGCAGAACCTACAAGTTCCCTACGGCCTCCTACCCATTCAGAAAGTTACGAGACATGAATTGAGGGATACGAAGAGGCGGAGACCGTAGAGGAAAAGCCGGAGCAAGCTCCAGGAAAAGTCAATAGTTGCTCCCCATAGATGAACCCTGTCTCTCCTCCCCCATGAGTCTTTAAAGGTCCAAAGAGGACCTTTGGGGGACCGCTCACTTCTTTCCCTGGGAGCCCGGTACCCTCCGGCTCCCCAGGGCCCCGCAGGTCGGAAGACAACCACCCGAATCCTTGGGGGAGGACGTAGAGGGCTCGTAAGGACCGAGGAGGTCCGGCAGTAAAGTGGCAGGGACGGCACTTGAGTGCTTCCCAGGCTTCTTGCCGCGATTCTCAGACTAATGTTCCCGGACCACTGGCTAGAGTCGGAGCAGAGTTGAGTCCAGCGGTCCGGTACGGACAAAGAGCCACCTCCCCCCCCCGCCCCGGACGCCCCCCCACCCCCGAGCCTTTGCTCCCCACCCCACCCCCGCCCACCCTACAGGCCCGTACACACTTACGTGGAGAGTTTCCTGGTCCAGAAAAGGCCCCCGGGCCACAGCTCTTGGAGCTGCACGGCCCGGCCCAGGTTGCTTTTGATCTGGGCCAGCTGCAAGTCTGACTCGGCGTCCAGCCGCTCGGCATAGGGCAGCAGCTTGTTGTAGACGATCTCCTTCTGAGGGACGAAGCCCCGCGGGTCCGGGCCGGGCCGCCCACCGGGCTCCGGGGGATCCCTGCCGTCCGCCCGTTCGGCCGGCTCCATGAGCCTAGGGACACCCCCCCCACCCCCTCCCACCCTAACCCTCCCCGGCCCCCACCCCTCTCCGGGCTCCGCCTCCTCCGCGTCGTCGTCGTCGCCCCGCGCCCGCCGGCCGCCCGTCGCCCTCGGCCCGACCGCTGGGCCCCCTCCCCTGGCCGGCGCGCTGCTGGCCCCCGCGCGATCCCGGTTCGTTGGCGGCGGCAGCGGCCGCTCCGCCCGCCCCGCACCGGCTCGGCTGGTGACGCTGCAGCAGCCGGGCCCGCAGGTTCCGGACGGGCCTCAAGTCACTTCCGGGGCGGGGCGGGGCGGGGCGACGGCGTTGGAGGAGGAGGTGGTGGCGGCGGCCGCGGCGGCGGCGGTGGCGGCGGTGGGAGCCCAGCGAGCCGCGCCTCCCTCGCCGTGGGGCCGGCTCGGAGCCCCCACCCCCGGGCCTCACCCGCGGAGCGCGAGGCTGCCCCACCGGAAACACGAGGCGGAATTCCAAGCTATTGTCCTTTCTCGCTTGGGGTCGCGCGCTCCCTGCGGCTGCCGGTGGTCGCCGTGCCTTCCGACAAGGCAGTGGGAGTGTGTGGAAAAACCTAGGTACTCTGTATCCATCTCACTTGTTACTTATAGATTTGTTTGCTCAGTCACCTTCAAGCCCTCCACTTTCTGGTATTCTTCGGGCCGCCCTCATTCCAAAAAAGTGAATAGTTATTCATTTAACAAATACTAAGCGAACTACTATTTTGTGTGTCAGACCCTCCTTTTAGGCCCTTGAGATGAGAAGAGCATGTGGTTTCTGCCCTCCAGGGCTTTGCAGTCAACTGGAGCTTTGGTCCAGGGAATAAGCAGTTAAAAGACAATATTCTTAATTGCTGGATAAGTACGGGATGCCTTGGGAACATCTAAAGGGTTATTTCAAATTGGAGGGGTGTCAAGTAGCTTCCTAGACATGATACGTAAAGTTGAGGTTAAAGGCGTTGAGTGCAAAGGTATAGTTTAGCTGAAGGAAAATATTAGAGGCTGCAAGCATGAACTCTAGGAATTCAAAGTTCTGAATGGCTGCATATTGCTTGGAAGAGGAGCACAGGATTGAAACCTAGAAAGGAATACTAGGGCGTTTTCAGAACTTTAAACCTAAAAGCAACAAAAAACTTTGAAACATTTTAGGCATAGGAACGGCATGATATAATTTACATTTTCGAAGAATCACTCTGACTTTATGTAGAGAGTAAATTAAAACAGACTCGAGTTGGAAACTGGAGGACCCTTTAAGAAGCTGTGACATACCAATGGCATGGATGATAGTTGAAATAATTTGAGAACTATTGCAGTAGGAAGAATGGCCTGGGCTTGCTAGCTGATTGAACACGAAGAGTGAAACAACGGGAAGAAACAGGATGAGTTCAGATTTCTAGTGTGAGAAGTTGGATAGATAATGAAGTCCTTCTTGGGGATAGCAGAAACAGATTTGGAGGCTGAATCCCTAAAGGATGGAAAAGTACTTTGATACATGGATCAGGACAATACAGGCTATTGTCTTTTTTTTTTTTTTTTTTTTTTGACAGAGAGAGAGAGAGATCACAAGTAGGCAGAGAGGCAGGCAGAGAGAGAGAGGAGGAAGCAGGCTCCCTGCTGAGCAGAGAGCCTGATGCCGGGCTTGATCTTAGGACCCTGAGATCATGACCTGAGCCGAAGGCAGAGGCTTAATCCACTGAGCCACCCAGGCACCCCTGATACAGACTATTGTTAAAAGATAACTGAGACTTACTAACAATTTTAAGAGTTTATTGAGTAAAAATCTATTGGAATTGGGTAGGGCCAAACCAGAAGTGCTTAGGAGCCCTGACAGGAGCCAGGGAAAGACTTAAGTAGAGAAGGTGTGGAGACAAAGAAAGGAGATTATTGGATTGGCCGTAGCTTTTTTTTTTTTTTTTTTTTTAAGATTTTATTTATTTATTTGTTTGACAGAGAGAGAGAGAGAGAGAGATCACAAGTAGGCAGAGAAGCAGGCAGAGAGAGAGGAGGAAGCAGGCTCCCTGCCGACCAGAGAACCTGACTCAGGGCTCACTCCCAGGACCCTGGGATCATGACCTGAGCCGAAGGCAGAGGCTTTAACCCACTGAGCCACCCAGGCACCCCCCTGGATTGGCCATACCTTTAAACCCAATTGGCTGTTTGTGACTGGTTGACTTTAGTGTTCAGATTTCATAACCTTGAAGTTTTTACACAGATTTTGGACAAAGACGTTAGAGCCACTTCAGTCTAAGGGCCTTTATGTAATTAGTTTAAAAGTACAAAAAGAATATGCCCTTGACCAAACTCTCAGGAGTACCATATTCAAGGATGGATAGAGAGCAGAGAGAGACCACAAAGAATACTCATGAGAAGCAGTCAGAGAAGTAGGAGTTCTGGGAAGGTGGGCATTCCTAAAGATGGAGTGTTTCAGATGGAGGAAATAATCAATGTGCCAAAAGTGATTGACCAGTCAAATGAAATGAGACCTGAGGAGAATTTATGGGAGTTAATGATACAACAGATAACAACAGTTTCAGAACTACAGTGGAAATCAGATTACAATTACAATGGGAAAAAAAGAAGTAAATAACTACAGGCAGTAAAAGCGGACAATCTTTTTTTTTTTTTTTTTAAAGTTTGGGTGGGAAGAAAAAGAGGTAAGGAGGTGGCTGGAATAAAAAGGAAATTTTGAAGATGGGATATGTTTTAAATATTAATGAGGAGGAGCCAATGGAGTAAGGTTGAAGATAACGTGGGTGAGGATGACAGAGAGTGGGAGAGAATGTGGAGTAATTGGCCTCTAGCAAAAAACCAGACTGTGCTTCCATTGTCAGGGGAGAAAGGCAGAGGAGGAAAGCACAAAGGCAGAAAGGTTTGCAGATTTGGTGACTGGAGGTTGGAGAAGTTCTTTCTGATTCTTTCTTTCTCTCTCTCTTTCTTAATTTCTTTTTCCGTCAAATACGAGCATAAGAATGATGGGAGGAGGTGGGGCAAAGGAGATTTGAGGAGATTGGAGAAGGTTTAGAGTAGTCTCAAATTAGTTTAGAGTAGAGTAGTCTCAAAATTCAGAAAACTCATTAGAGAACCAATTACTTACCAGTTAAGTCTGGAAGCATGAATTTTATTGTCATCTGTGTGAACAATTTCGTGATTTAACCCAATAATGTTTAGCAGCCCAGGATTATATGCCATGCAGTCTGGTATGATACACTGAGAAAGGAATAAGAATATATGTTGGTGGTAGTGAAAGTAATGGTGTTAGCTACCACTGTTGAGCACTTCTCTCAGCAAGTGCTTTACCTACAATATCTCACTGAATTCTCTTTTCTAAGTAGAGATCATTGGGTTGAGAATTTTTTTTATAAAGATTTTATTTATTTGACAGACAGAGGTCCCAAGTGGGCAGAGAGGCAGGCAGAGAGAGAGGGGGAAGCAGGCACCCTGCTGAGTGGAGAACCCGATGCAGGGCTCAATCCCAGGACCCTGGGATCATGCCCGGAGCGGAAGGCAGAGGCTTTAACTCACTGAGCCACCCAGGTGCCCCTGGGTTGAAAATATTTAAAAGAGAGTGGTTACTGTCAAAATTTGTTGAACTCTAAATGAAGAGAGAAGAGAGCTGATAGAGAGGTCAAGGGACTCAGATCCTGATGATGTACAAGAGAAAGGATTAGCTTGAGCAAGGGATCTGGAAGAACGGGAATATTTGGATTTAAGATTTCAAAGAGGCCCTTCCAATGATGTCAGTTTCCCTGGAAATGGACGTGGTAATTGGAAAGATCAAAATAATTATCGGAACAAAAAAGATGACATCTCTGTGTGAGGCTTAATGGAAAACACTAGTGAAATCTCTTCAGGTGAGAAAGTTGGGAGACCTTAAGTTTCTCTGGGGGGGGGGGGGTTGTCTACTCATCATTGGAGATAGTAACCCAAAGCCTGGGGTTATTTTCTCTTCTCAGACTAACTCCCAAGCATTTTTTTTTTTTTAATCTTTTAGAGCTCAGGATACTCCACCAAAAGATAACAACACATTATACTTTCAGTCAGACCCTGAGGGAGACATTGGCGTCTTATCAGACCCCTCCAGAAGGCTAACTAAAATCGCCATTCCTGGTGAGTGCAGTAGCCCTTCATGGAAAATATTCTGAAGACAGAGGTTTCTCCTCAGGCTAGAGAAACTGCTGGGGATAATTACCAATCAAATATTTACATCTTTGGTTCACTACTTGATAATCCACTTAGTAGTAAGAAAAAATAACAGGTTGTTAGTTTCCTGCCTTTAGAAATATTTGAGTTGTATTAGAATGATTCATTCTAATATAATCAAATGTCCAAACTCCTACTGTACTGCAGTTACTAAAGGCACAAGAATATTGGACCTGAGAAATAAGAGGTTTTTACCCTAGTTCCTATATGATTTTTTAAAAATAGGCTCTATGCCCAATATGGAGCTCGAACTCAAAACCCCGAGATCAAGAGTTACATGATCTACCTAACAATCCAGCCAGGCACCCCCATAGTTCCTATATGATTTTTTAAAAAGACTTTATTTATTTGAGAGAGACTTTATTTTTATTTATTTGAGAGAAAGAAACACTTTCAAGCAGGGGAGGGGCAGAAGGAGATGGAAAGAATCTCAAGCAGATTCTCAATCTCAAGATCCTGAGTTGAGTCAGATGCTCAACCAACTGAGCCACCCAGGTGCCCCTCCTATATGATTAAGTTTTGGAGTTTTTGTCCAAAAGCCCTTCTTATGCAGCATGGCATCCACTTTACTTCATTAGAGTATATTTGGAATTCATTTTTTTACTAAAGAGGAAATCACAGCTAAAGCAATGAATTTTTCTATGATTACTGCTGTACAGTCTCTGTTAGGCATTTTGCCATTTTACTATGACATAACTAGATGTAGACATTTTTTTATCTTGCAGGGGATTTGTATTTCTTAAATGAAAAGATTCATATCATTCATCAATCATGCAAAATTTTTGGCTATTATCTGTTCACAATTTTTCTGTTTCTCTTCTCTCTTTGTAGAATTCCCATTAGACATGTTATAGCTTCTCATTCTTATCTCTGTATTTGTTACCTCCATTTTGCAAGTCTTCGTTTCTTTACCTCATTCTGGATAACTTTATGAGACCTATTTTTAATTCACAGAATTCTTTGCTACTCTGCATCTGATCTGTTTAAACTGCCCATTGAGCTTCTAATTCTAATGATTATTTTTTTAATTTTAGAAGTTCTATTTTGTTCCTTTTCAAACCTGCTATTCTATTTTCATTGACTTTTGTTCTTTATGGTTCCAATGACTTCTTTAATGATTTTAGATGTGTTTATTTAATTGTTTTAGACAATTATATTTATTTTTATTTTATTTATATACTTGAGAGAGAAAGAGAGAGCGCACGCGCACAAGTGGGGGGAGGGGCAGAGGGAGAGGGAGAAGCAGACTCCCCACCAAGCAGGGAGCCCAGCCTGGGGCTCAATCCCAGGACCCCAGGATCATGACCTGAGCAAAGGCAGACACCTATCAGACTGAGCCACCCAGGCGCCCCTAGACAATAGTATTTAGATAATCCCTTCTGTTATTTTAGATTTTTAGGGGTGTTATGTGTTTGTTGACTTTTGTTCATGGCAGTTCATTTGGTTGTGTTTTATAATTTTTTATATTACGAGACTATCTTCATATGGCTTTCTGTTTCTGTGTAAATCCCGTGTGACCCAGAGCATTTTGTTTGTTTGCTTGCACCAGATCCACAGAAATAGCACAGGCCCAGTACCAATCGATATTTATGTTTATTTTTCAGCTAGTGTAAATTTGAATTTCTATCCTATATAAGTCCCCCCCAATATTTTATTTCCAACTCCCTTTGGTCTGAGGCATCAGCTTCTTTCCCTGAGTAGTTACTAAAACCCAAGTCACTTGCTGTTTCAAGATCAAATAACACTGCCCCAAAATTGATGCAGAATTAACTCACTACTTATCGCTCTGGCTTTCCTTTCCTCTTTGTTTCTGGATCTAGAGATTTTCCTTTTCTGTGTGTGAGCTCATCTATTGTTATCACTTGTTATGTTTAATGCAACATCTTTATCTAGGGTTTCTGCATTAGCTCAGGCTGCTATACTACTGGAACTGGAGACCCTTAAGGAATGAACTTCTAACTCTAAATTATTAGACATCATTTGGAGCAAAAGGGAATAATTGTGGATGATTAAGAGCTTTTTTAGAATCCTCATATCACATACATGGTCATTGGTGATGCCTATCCAAGCTATATTTATTTAAGGATTAAAAATTATTATATTATTATTTAGAAAATGCCTATTTGATATTTAAATGCAAAGAGTTTTTCAGCACAACTGAAGCTCTTTGTGTTTCTTCCTTTTGACAAACTATGAATAATGTAGGAGGCCACAGCTTCTCTCTAATCAAATACAGTAGAGATGTGTTTTTTAACAGTGGTTGAAGAAATTAACAATAGAGGCAGTGGAGAGATAATAACCAATGCACAAAGAGGATACACACTCTTTTTCACCTACCCCCAGTTTTTATATATATAAATAGAAAAGGCCTTGCTCATAAGCAGAGAGTGGAATGGTCTGCATGAATAATTTGAATAGCCAGCAAGACACTCACACTATAGCTTATGCTTGAAATGCTACACTTTGCAATGTTTCTTTGTATTAAGCAGAATCTCTTTTGAAATTTACAGACTCATAAGAGGGGTAATATATCAAATCCCTAATATTCTAGGGTGAATTATATATTCATTAATTTAATAAACATTACTGAATGCCTCCTGAGTGCCAAGTTTGAGATCATAAGATGAATGACACAGTACTTGTCCTCAAGGAGTTCACTTATCTAGCAGGTTGACATTTAGTACGTAGATAAATTAAAATTATAACCAAATGTCGGCTGGGATCTCCCTACCTTTCAAAATCTCTAGATGAAACTAATTGAAACTGCCTTCTATAGACTGAAAAATTCAGTGCCTTACCCAGTAGTTCTGCCAGTTTTGGAGGATGAGAGATTAGGTTTTTATAGTAACTCCCACCTCTAAACTTTTGTTTCTGATAAACTAGTTCTGTCAAGTGATCGTCTTCCCCTGAGGCTTCTATTGTTCCTCTTTCAGTACTGCTTTAATCTGAACGTGGAATGTAGCTTTTTCCCTTATTTTCCACAATTTCTATACAACAAATATTCATAGAAGGCTGTGTATATGTCACACACAGGAGAGAGAGAGAGAGAGAGAGATGTAAGCAGTTCAAAGAGACGAGATTTACATACTAAAAATAACAACTTAAAACTTAATAAAAATGTTTTTCCTAAAAAATCAATTTTCTGTGTGATTGCTGATATTGTGGAGCTCACTGTCTAGTGGGCCAGACATTAAACAACTCATTCTACAGGTATTTTAATTATAGTTTTGTTCAATGTTGTAACAGTATGGTAGGAGCACAGGAAATGTGGATAAGGCAAGAGAGGAGACAAGAAGATAAATTGAAACCAGATTACAAATAGTCATGGATCTATGCATATTGATGATAATGATGGTAGTAGTGTTAGCTCATCCCCATCCATAGGGAATGAATGGGCTGCTTTTCTGGACTCATAACCTAAGTAATTTAGTTTTCAAGTTGTTGCCTTGTTTGTTTTTTAAGTTCATTTTTTATTTTGAGTAATTGTAGATTCACATGTAGTTGCAGGAAATAATACAGAAATATCCCTTGTACCTTTTACCCAGTTTCCCAAAATTGGTATCATCTTGCAGCATTGGTACCATCTGTAGTACAATATAATAATCAGAATATTTACACTGATGCAGTCAGGCAAGATATTAGCACTTCCACACCACAAGAGTCCCTCCTGTTGCCCTTATACTGACATTCACTTCCCTGACCCTTTCCATGTCTCTAATCCCTGGAAATTATTAAACTGGTCTCTATTTCTATGATTTTATGGTTTCAAGGCTAATATATAAATGGAGTCGTGCAGGATATAACCTGTTGGGATTGCCTCTTTTCTCTCAGATAATTCCCTAAGGAATTATCCAAGTTTGTGTACCATAGTTTTTTTTCTTTTTATAACTGAAGAGCATTCCACAGTACTGATGTACTATTGTTTGGTTTTGGCCATTCCAAGTAGTTTCTGTGGATATTCATCTACAAATTTTTGTGTGAACATAAGTTCTAATTTCTCTGGGATGAAATCTAAGAGTGCAACTGCTGGGTCATGCTGGGTTGCATTGTTTAGTTTTATAAATGAAACAATGCCAAACTATTTAGTGATTCCTCATTGTGATTTATTTAGCATTTCCCTAATGGAGAGAGATGTTGACCTTATTTTCAAGTGCTTATTTGTTACCTGCATGTCCTCTTGGGTGAAAACTGTCTGCTCTTGTTTTTTGGCTCCTTTTAATTGGATTACTAAGGTTTTTACTGTTGACTTTGGCATTTTCTTTATTTATTACAGGTACTATTCCTTTGTCAGATACGTGGTTTGCAAATATTTTCTCCTTGTTTGCAGCTTGTCATCCTTTTAATAGGGTCTCTTGCAGAGTAAGTTTTTAATTTTGATGAGGTTCAATTTGTTAATTTTTCCATCTGTGGATCAAACTTTTGGTGTCAGATCTAAGAACTTTGCCTACTCCTCGATTCAAGGATTTTTTTTTCTAAATTTCATGTTTTACATTTAAATCCATGATCCATTTTGAGTTAATTTTTGTATGAGTGTGACATTTAGGTCAAGATTCATATATTTTTAAAAGATTTTTTTTATTTGTTTGACAGAGAGAGAGAGAGCGCACAAGCAGGGGGAGTGGCAGGCAGAGGGGAGGGAGAAGCAGGCTCTCCACTGAGCAGAGAGGCTGACATGGGGCTCCATACCAGGACCCTGAGATCATGACCTGAGCCGAAGACAGATGCTTAACCACCTGAGCCACCCAGGTGCCACCAAGATTCATATTTTTGCCTATGAATGCCCAGTTAATTCAGTTTTAATAACAGTACTTGAAGACTACCAAGAGTCTAGTCGAGGTATTGTTTCAAACACAGTGATTTCATTTCAGTCTTTACTCAAACATGCAGTGGAAAGGCACCATCCACTCTTATGATCCACCGTGAGCCAATACTTGAATGAAAAGACATAACTCTCGTGAACAAAGACTAAGTTTTATGGTCAGTTCTTAAGCCCATAACTAGTGATACAAAGAATACATTTGACTAACTCTGCTAGAACACAGTCCTGCCAAAAATACACCTAATTTACTTTATTCAGAACATTTTCAGTATTGGGCATCTGTAATCGGTTTTGAGTGCTCAGCATCTGAATGCACTTGCTAGATTTGGGAAATCCTCCCATCTAGATTTTGGTGAGAAGTAGCCTCCTACCTCCAATTTCAGAAGCCTAAGGACTGAGATTCACCCTCTACCCACTCCTCTGACAGCCTTGTGATCCAGATTTTGCCACCATGTACTTTAAGTCTTGACCAAGTAATGCCAAAATTAAGGGATGATGGATGACGTTAGATCTTGGATAGAGACGCAGCCTGGCATCCATGGCTGGCTGTCAGGAGCAGCAGTGCCTGCAGTCACTATATCACAGAGAAGAGATGGCCTATGTCGGTGGTGGTGGCAGCTTCTGAACCAGATTGTTGGTTACCCTCACTCCCGTGGTTCCAACCCCTAACCCAAGAATCTTTCTTAGCATTTCTTACCAATTCTGTGAGTTGCCTGATACTTGCCAATTTCTTCAATTTGTTAGCCAGAGTTGGTTACTGATAGTAGAGATGACTGACATCAAAAACCCTTACTGATACTGTGAGCAAATTAATCTAAAGCTGTGGTTTAGAGAGCTTCCCCCTCAGAGTTTCTGATTTAGTACATCTAGAGTGGGGCCTGTGAATTTGCTTTTCAAACAAATTCCCGGGGGGGGGGGGGGGGGGGGGTTGTGCTGCTGCTGCTGCTGCTGCTGCTGGTCATCAATTTGGTGTGATTTTATAGTTTCCTCCCAAAAAGCTGCTGATTCACGTTCCATTGTTTGAGTATGCCACAATTTACATATCCATTCATCTGTGGATGGACATTTTGATTATTTACAGTTTTGAACTATTACAAATGAAACGGCTATGAATACTAATGTATAGGTCTTTGTGTGGACATTATTTCCTGTTCTCATGGGCAAATAAGTGGGAGAAGACAACCTGGATCATATGGTAAGTATATCTATAACTTTTAAAAAACTGCAAGGTATTTTCCAATGTGATTCTGCCATTTTACATTTTTACCAACAGTGTACGAGAGATCTTTTTTTAAAATTTTATTTATGTGTTTGAGAGAGAGAGCAAGCACAAGTGGGGGAGAGGGGCAGAGGGAGAATAAGCAGGCTCCCCACTGAGCAGAGAGCCCAACACAGGGCTTGTAACACTCAAACCCAGGACAGCAGGATCACGATGTGAGCTGAAGGCAGATGCTTAACCAATTGAGCCACCCAGGTGCCACAGTGTACAAGGCTTCTAATTGTTCCACATCCTTGCCTCCTTGGTATGGTCAGTCTTTTAACTTTAGCCTTTCTAGTAGGACTGTAATAGTATCTCATTATGCTTCCAGTCTTCACTTTCCTAATGACTAGTAATGGTGAGCATTTTTTTTCAGTACTAATTTACCCTTCATGTATCTTTCTTGGTGAATTGCCTATGAACATCTTTCGTCCAATTTGTTGGAGCCTTATTTGTTTTCTTACTGAGTTTCAGGAGTTCTTTATATATTCTGGGGATAAGTCCTTTACCGTATATGTAACTTGCAAATATTTTCTCCAGTCTGGGACCTCTTTTTTTCTCATTCTCTTAATAGGCAGAAAGTAATTTTAACTAAAATTATCAAGAGCCTCATCAGTTTTCCTAATGACTTCCCTTAATTGCTTGATATCCAAATTATTCTTTTTTTTTTTAAAGATTATTTATTTATTTATTTGACAGAGAGAGATCACAGTAGACAGAGAGGCAGGCAGAGAGAGAGAGGGAAGCAGGCTCCCTGCTGAGCAGAGAGCCCGATGCGGAACTCGATCCCAGGACCCTGAGATCATGACCTGAGCCGAAGGCAGCGGCTTAACCCACTGAGCCACCCAGGCGCCCCCAAATTATTCTTTTTTGAAACACATTCCTTTTCTATTTTCTCTGCTCCTCTTGTTAGCTGGTATGACTGCTGTCTCACTTGCCAACAGCCTTATGTGTGATTGGAAGAATCCTTTAACATCACTTTGATTAACTTCACGAAATCTTGCACTTGTAGCAAAATGTGCAGTTAAATTCTTTCAATTCATTGATTTGCACTTGATTTATATTTAGGGATATTACCACAGTCTCAAAGTTCAAACCAATGAGGATGTCAACTGAGGGGCAACTGAATGAGATAGGGTAGGGAAAAAATTACTGGTGTTTCCTATGGAAAAATATTTGAGTTGGGACTAATTTTATAAATGATCAGTTCATTAGAGAAAATTAATATGATGTTTTGACTCCATATGGGAGCACAGATTTGTGTAATAAATACTAAAAAAAAAGTTTGCAAGAAAAAACCCCTCTCTCTCAATATTTCCTCATATCTTGATCCCCCCCCCATAACTCTTTCTGTTGTAGGTACTCTGACCTTCTTTGTTTCTTGATCAAGCCCAGTTTTTTTTGTCAATGCAAGAGCACCTACTTTTCCCTCTAATCTAATAAGTAGGCCAAGAATTTAGATTTACTCTAAGTGCAATTGAAATCAATAGAGAAGTTTTTAATCAGGAAAATTACATCATTTGATTTGAACTTTCAAAGAATTTCTCTGAATGGAGAATGGATTATACAGGGTTAAGAATGGAAGTAGAGGGGCACCTGGGTGGCTCAAGGGGTTAAATCCTCTGCCTTTGGCTCAGGTCATGGTCTCAGGGTCCTGGGATCGAGTCCCGCATCAGGCTCTCTGCTTGGCAGGGACCCTGCTTCCTCCTCTCTCTCTCTCTCTCTCTCTCTGCCTGCCTCTCTGCCTACTTGTGATCTCTCTCTGTCAAATAAATAAATAAGATCTTAAAGAAAAAACCAAGAATGGAAGTAGAGACTAATTAGGAAGCTATTTTAGTAGTCCAATGAGAAATGATGATGACTTGTATTAAAGTGGAATAGTGAAAAGTGTCAGATTTGAGATATTTTGAAGGTAAAACTTACAAAATTTGGTGATAGAATATGGTATGAGAGAAAGGAAGAGTCACAGATTACTCCCAGATTTCTGTCTTTGGTAATAGCATGTATGGTAGATTTATCACGCGATGGAGAAAACAGAAGGTGGGACCAGGTTTGTGAAAAAGCTATCATGAATTCCATACTGGCCATACTAAGGTCACCTACACGATCCTAAGTGAAAATTCAAAAAGGCTTTTGGGTATCAGTGTCTAGACTTAGGGGTAGAAATTAGGCTGGGGATGTCAATTTGGAAGTTGTCAGCATACAAATGATATTTAATGTTAAGGAACCAAATAAGATCACCTGAAAAACAGTATAGAGAAGAGAGTAAAACCTGGTTCCAAATGGGACAGAGCAGGAGAAATCAGTAAAGGAGTATCAGAAAAGGAAAACCTGGACTGAGTGATGAAGACCAGCTCTGTGTTTGGATATTCACTAGGGGGTTCACTGGAATCATCATATGGTTGTACTCATGGCTAAGACTTGTCCCAGTGCTGCACTAAATTCATTGTGCCAGGTCATGAGAGAAAAAGACACAGGTGGAGTCTGGAAGAATCCATGAGCAAGTTTCCTTAACGCCTTTTTTCTTCTGTGAGGAGTCATATAGAGCACACTCTTCCCCTATTACTGAAAACACAGTAATATGTATGTGATGTTTCTGTGCAAGGAAGCCCATTGGAGACTAAGTGCCCAAGATTTTTACCTGAATCTGATCATGTTACACGATCAGAGTTACCCTCTGTCTGGGCACAGTAAGCCATCAATATCAGTTAGGGAAAAAGAGAAACTACTGAAAATCAAGTTTTCAAATGCTAGCCAAGGGCCAACCTTGCAAGCCCCTTCAAAGGATAGCAATCTCAGGCCTGCTATATTAACTCTTCTTTGCGCAGAATGGCATCACAGAAGCTAAAGGGGGAGAATGTTTCCAGGGAGAGAGATACAGCTAAAGAATCAAGAAAGATAAGGGCCAAGGTGGCCAGTGGATTTGACAGTATAGAAGTAATCATTGACTCTGATACACAATGTGTGAGGGATGGTGGGACAAAGAGGCTAGATTGAAGAGGATTCAAGAATGACCCGGTGAAGGAGTAGAGACAGCATGGAGATAAAGAATATTTCAAGAAGTTTTCTATTAGGGGAGACAAAAAAAGGAGACGTAGTTTAAAGATGATAGAAGTCAAGAAGAGGCTTTTACAGATGACAGATATCAGCACATCTTTGTTTTGGGATCAGGATTATTCATTAAAAAGGGAGGGATGATGGAGAGTAAGGGATTGAATCCACAGCAGGAGTGAAATGGTAGGAGGAAAGACACTTCCTACATTGAAACAGGAGGGAAGAAGAAGACATACAGATTTAGAAATCCAAAAATGAGAAACTTTTTTTTTTTTCCCTCTTTTTGCAGGTACACATGCTTGGGCTTTATTTAAAAGCATGTCTGTGACCAAGGACCAGCTTGGAATCTGCAGTTGAACAGAGTCTGGCTCACCAGGACCCCCATTCTCGCAGTCTACTCTGTGTTGACATAAGCCAGGGAGCCCCCATGAAGAAGCATGGAACTCAGTTCACTCACAGGTTTGTTTGTTTGGGTTTTTTTTTTTTTTTTAAGATTTTATTTATTGAGAGAGAGAGAGAGAGAGAGCAAGCACCCCAGCGGAGGGAAGAGGCAGAGGGAAAGGGAGAAATAGGCTCCTTACAGGAGCATGACATGCTCCATTCCAGGGAGCTAGGATCATGACCTGAGCTGAAGGCAGACACATAACTAAGCCACCCAGACACCCCTCACTCACAGGTTTTTAGAGCCCTCATAAAATGGACTCCCAAAGCAGCTGCTTCTCCTAGAAACTTGGCCACTGGTGGGTGGGACAAGTGAGCTCTAAGCACTGGTCTTCTTTTGTTTTGGTTTAAGCTTGTTCCAAACCCTCCCCAGGCCCATTTTTCCCGTGAAGAAGGTGATGGGGAAAATTGCACTTGTACAAGTCTTTTATAATAATGTGCTTCTGAAAATTTTTACCTAAAAGTTCCTTAAAAAGTCAGCCATTTCTTCTGTATGTAATGTTGTTTTTTTACCTGATCCGGCTCTCAGTCCCAGGCCTTTAACTTTTAATTATGAGTTAATAAATTCTTCCTTTTCCTTACAAAATGTCAAATTCTGGTTTGCCCAGACTGTTGGTTCCATTCTTGTGCTTCTTGTCTTAATTCTCTTAGCTTTTGTTCCAATGGTGATTCATTTTCAGGGATGTAAGAGAGAACAGGTTGAAGGTTTGAATTTTTATCTGGGGCCCTATCAGTCATGGCAAGATTTTTCCTGGAGGCCAGAATCCTGAGACCTAGCTCAGCTCTGCATCCCTGAATTCTGTACCATGCTTCAGGGCAAGCTGATGGCCAGTTCAGTGAAGGCAAAATGGAGGGAGAAGGGCCCTTCTTGAGGGCCACAAGGCTGCAGTGGTCTGTGTCCCCCGCAAAATGAGCAACTTCTGGTGGCTTTTATTTCCTCAGGGAATTATGAGTCAATGTCCTCAGTTGAGAGTAGAAAGTGGAAAAGATGTGAAAGATATGAGGAAAAAGTAGAAAGTTGGGAATTTGTAGAGTAAGGAAGAAAATAATCTGGGAAGGAGAATGTATAAAATGGGAACCTGGCAGGAGAGAGGTCATGCTGGAGGTTCAGGAGGACTGTGTAATTATTTAAAATGTTTTATTAATAAGAGATAATAATTTGAATTAATTTTTAAAAAGATTTTAGTTATTTATCTGAGAGAGAGAAGGAGCAGGGGGTGGGGCAGAAGGAAAGAGAGAGAAGCAATGCTGTACTCCATCTCAGGACCCTGGGATTACCACCTGAGCCAAAAACAGACACTTAACCAACTGAGCCACCCAAATTTCCAATAATTTGAATTTATATCCTTGAAATGTTTCAAACCTACTAAGATCTGCTTCAAAAGGAAACTATTGTATTGGATGGCAGTTAAAAATAGGAAGGAAGTGATGGTGCCATCTACCAGTTATCAGCTCAAAACTAATGTAATAATTTCATTCCTAAATTACCATTGAACAGTTGAAACTGAATGACCAACTAATCTCCTCAGCCTAAACACACATACAAAATATACCTCTAGCATTACATTATAACTTCCCGCATCTAACAAAACAGGAAGAGTGGTTATGTTTAGCTGATTGTGTGAGATGGTCTGTCACATAGAGTTTCCGTTACATTCTGATTATCAAGTTAGTGTATTATGTGGCAGATGTGTGTGTGTGTGTGTGTGTGTGTGTGTGTATTTCAATACTGCCATGGCAGGAATTTTTCCTTTTTCCATTCCATTTCACAGATATGTCTCATGAACACAAACATAAAATATATTCAAAAGAAACTTCAAGAATCTTTTCTGATGGATATATTTTTAGTGTCTGTACTGACTCTTATATTTGCTGAACCCCAGCTGCAGCACTTGCCCTGCTCCTCCCATTTATCCCATTATTACTTTCAGTTGTGAGATGAGAATATTCTCTTTAAAATAAATTGGCTCCTCTAAACAAAGACTTGTTCAAATAGCGACTTTAGTTTCTAATCTCAAGTTAAATCACAGAAAAGATTTCAGCATCTAGAAAATTTATTCAAACTGCAATGGCCTTAGTTGTTTTTATCAATACATAAATCACTGTTACCACATTTTTCTCTCTTTTTAAAAAAGATTTTATTTATTTATTTGACAGAGATCACAAGTGGGCAGAGAGGCAGGCAGAGAGAGAGGAGGAAGCAGGCTCCCCACTGAGGAATGAGCCCAATGAGGGGCTGGATTCCAGGACCCTGGGATCATGACCTGAGCCGAAGGCAGAGGCTTAACCCACTGAGCCACCCAGGTGCCCCACTGTTACCACATTTCTTAATTTTCTAATGCATGAAATAATTAAGTTTAGAATATGCCTTTCCTAGACACAATTAATTCAGTGCTGCTATCAGTTTAATTTTTACTTGTATGAATTTTATAATGTGTAACTTTCCATGTATTCCCAAAGTATTTTTGTATTAGTTGGGGAGTGGATGTGACACCTACAAGAGATAAAGGTGGAGGAAGATGGATTGAGTAGGAAGAGCCCGCAGATTTGGATGCTGATCTGACACCCGTGAAAAAGTGGTGAGGAAACAAGATTGGATGGTGAGAGCCTCAGATTTCATGCACAGCTAGCCAAGTCTCAGCCAACCCACTGGGGAGCTCCTGAGCAAAGATTTCCTGTTAGAGAAGGCCTGCCTTAGGTAGATGTGACTAGACCCTAGCACTGCTGTGATTATCTATTGGTCATTGGTTGGGGCTGCATGGGAAGATGATGACCTCAGCTAGAATACTGCTGTGATGGATCCTGAAGGTGCTGCAGCTGGACGCTCTTAGCTGACTACATTCTGTCAGATGAAGGGAGACGCAAACAACACATCTTGCCTCCTACAACAGTTGTGCCCCTTTTGCTAAATTGGTTGTCGCAAACAGTTCAGTTGTTCACAAGTTCAAATCACGGATTACTGCATAGTCTCCTAACTTTTCTCCTTTTGTCCAGTCCCTCATCTCTCCATGAAATACTCTTAGCAGTTCAATCTCTGAAAAAAGTCATTTTTATTCTGTTAGTCCTTCGCTGAAAAATATTCAGTGTCTCCCTGTTATTTACAAAATAAAGCCCAGACTCTAACCTGGTGCTCAAGCCTAACACAGGACTGTCCCCAAGCTAGCATTCCGTTTTTATCTAACTTTATATCCTTTCTGGTCAGTCCATGTGGGACCTGTTGTGATCGCTCCAACATTCTATTTATATTTACGTATTTCTTGTTGTTCTATTCCATTTGACATACCATTTCCTTCTATCTACTTATAGAAAAGTTCAACCCATCTTTCAAGGTTCAGTTTGAACTCCCTCTCCAACAGAAATCAGTATCTTACCCTTCCTCAGAAATAGTTGAATATGTCTCCCACCTATTCACATTCTTCCTTATCTTATTATCCAAATTTTATTTTACTTTGTTTTACGTAGGCTCCATGCCCAACATGGCACTTGAACCCATGACCCTGAGATTTAGAGTCGCATTCTCTACTGACTGAGCTAGCCAGGAGCCCATTATTACTCAAGTTTTGATGTGGACATGTCTCTTTCCCAAGTATCCTATCATGTCCTTTGGTATAAGAGGAACACAATGTTGGTTTTCGTTCCACAAGTACTCCAGAATTGAATGAAGAGAGAGAGATGCATGAGAGAATAGGCAGTATAGGAAACCACTACAGAAATGCAAAAAATAGACAAAAATTTAGAGTAGGGTGATATAGGAAAATACATTGGGAAGTGAGAAATACTCCATGTGACTATTTTGTGGGAATGAATGACTTTCTTCGTTTTCCTCTTTCTTAGTTATAGACCAGAGCAGAATTTTTTACCCAAGATACAGAGATGCTTAGGTTAATTATGAATGGGCTTTGGGGGAGTGTGCTGATCAAAATCTCTGAAATTTATGAAAAGTTTATATATATGTATATGTGAACACAAGCAGGGGGAGCAGCAAGCAGAGGGAGAAGCAGGCTTCCCACCAAGCAGGGAGCCTGACGTGGGACTCAATCCCAGGAGTCTGGGATCATGATTTGATTCAGAGGCTTAACCGACTGAGCCACTCAAGAGTCCTGAAAGTGGCATAGTTTTTAAATATCCCCATATGTTCCCTCAAAAACAGAGCAAGTTGATAAGCAAAATCTAGGGGTGCTTAGGTGACTCACTCCATTAAGTGTTCACCTCTTGATTTTGGCTCGGATTGTGATCTCAGTGTCATGAGATTGAGCCCTGCATGGGGCTCCCTGGTCCTCACGGGGCCTGCTTAGAATTCACTCTCTTCCTCTTCCTCTGTCCCACCCCCATTCCCCCTGGCACTGCTCTATCTCTCTCTCTTAAAAAAAAAAAAAAGAAAAGAAAAAAGAAAAATCTGAAACCCACAAACAACAAGTTTAGGTAGCAAGGTATGAACTTCCAAATATATGCAGGTGGGTACACATCATGAGAGCAACAAGATTCACAAGTGATAGGAGGTCAAGAAAGCCCAAACAAAATTAAACACCAGATTACAAAAGGATGACCCAAAAAGGAGTCCCACTTGGTGTGTAAAGCTTAGAGAGTTCATCTAAGGGTAGCAGTCAAAAGGTGTCAGTCAAAAAGAGGAGAAGCTTTGTGGGCTCAATATTTCAGGTAAACACAAGGGAACTATGAGAAGATCAGATGGTGCTAGAATGGTCTAAGCTCTATGGGATGGTGCTAGGATGGTCTAAGCTGTATGTGCTTTCACACCAAGACCAAGCCCTTTATGAGAGAGAAGCTGCTAGGACAAGACAGAAAACAGGCCACATTATAACTACCACAAGTAGTATATTAGTTACAAAAACTCCAAATCTGAAAATTCATTCCCCTGTATGTTTTGTTTTTTTTTACCAATTATATCAGTAGTATTGTTTGATCTCACATGTAAGAGGGCTTGTAATGAGAGTACATAGTACCATCAAGATACTTCATTAATAAAATACAGTCAACACAGAGACCTTTCAAATTTGACCACTCTCTCCCATTATCAAATTCCCAAGAAAGATAGAAATCTAAAGATTAAAACCCCTTAAAAATTTAAGTCGAGAGAAATTACTGACCAAATTCAGATTTGCCCTTGAGATTTAAATTTCAAAGAAATATAATGTCCAGAACTCATCCTTTCTACTTCATATTTTACTCAATTAAAAAGTTTTTCAGGGTGTAAATAGGGTTTGAATTTTTTGTAAACAGTTGTAGCTTGGACAAAAATTGTTTTATTTTAATATCAAGTCTCTCATTAAGTTTCTAGAGAATAAAAAAAGTCAATAAGGGGGCACCTCGGTGGCTCAGTTGGTTAAGAGGCTTCCTTCGGCTCAGGTCATGATCCCGGAGTCCTAGAATTGAGCCCCGCATTAGGTTCCCTGCTTAGAAGGGAGTCTGTTTCTCCCTCTGCCCCTCACCCCACTTGTGCTCTCTCTCTCAAATAAATAAAAAATCTTTGAAAAAAAAAGTCAAGACCAAAATTATTGCAGTACTGTCCCCACACCCACCAAATTTGGAAAAAGCTACTCCCATCTCTAGTGTTGTCATTCCAGGCAAAATTGTGTTCCCAAAGCCCATTAATTGGTGTTGTCAGATACCAGTTTAGCTTTACCAAGATAACTGGTCTGATACAGGGCTTAGGAATCCATGTCCTGTGGACATAAACATAATTGGGAGATGTTAAATTTGGCACTTTGAGTTTTTCATTTCCAGGGTGATAATTTGCTATTTACTTTAATTCCTCCCTCAGAATGGAACCTGAGATATTGTTTTCTTATGAAGCTTAGAAATTTATAGAATTTGAAACATGTATCAGTAGTGATCAGGTAAGTTCTGCTGCAGTAACAAAGAGCTTCAAAATGGTTAGTGGCTTAAGACAACAGCAGTTTATTTCTCACTCATACTACACATCCATTATGGATGGGCAGGGAGTTCTGTTCACACTGTGCTCACTTAAGGAACTAGGATGACGCAATCTCCATAAGTTTCTTCCATGATTCGCACAGCAGGGACAAGGGAATGTAACAAGTGATACCCTGCTTCTAAGAATTTCCACCTAGAAGCAGCACACACCTTTTTCACTCACATCACTTCCTTTTACATTCCACTGGTCAAAGCACATTATGTAGCCTTCTAATTACAAATGGAACACGGAAGGATACTATTGCCTTTAGCTGCAATTAGAATGATGTCTGTTCAGTACTGCTTATGTAGTATCTTCTGAGCCAACATTTGTAATCCTTGGCCATCAGTTGCTATAGCCACTTTTAGCTATAGAATAGCCTAAGCCAATGTTTCCCAAATTTGATCAAAATAATCACCTGGGTGCTTATTATTATTTAACAACTGCATGCAGAAAGTTACTGATTCCTATGTTCTATTCCTGCAGTAATGATTTAGTAGTTCTGAGATAAGGCCCAAGAGTCTGTATTTTTTATAAATACCCTCTGTTAGACAAGGAAACCTCGTTCCCAGCATAGATTTTTTTTTAATAGACTTTATTTTTTAGACTGCTTTTAAGTTCACAGAAAAATTGAGTGGAAAGTACAGAAAGAGTTCCTGTATACCCTCTCACCCCGCACATGCACAACCTGCCCCACTATCAACATCCTGCACCCGAGTGGTACTTTTGTTACCACGGATAAATCTACACTGATGTATCATTATCACCAAAAGTGGATAGTTTACCTTAGGGTTTACTCTTGGTGTTGTACATTCTATTGACTTGGACAAATGTATAATGATATGTATCCACCAGTATAGTATTTAGAATTATGTCACTACTCTAAAAATTCTCTGCTCTCTCTATGGACCCCTCCTTCCCCAACTCCTGGCAACCATTTATCTTTTTACTGTCTCCATAATTTTGCCTCTTTCAGAATGTCATATAGTTGAAGTGGTACAATATATAGCCTTTTTAAGATGGCCTTCTTTCACTTAGTATTATGCATTTAAGATTCCACCATGTCCCTTGAGGGCTTGATAGCTTTTATTTATTTATTTTTTTGGTAGAGAGAGATAGAGAGAAGATGGGAGAAGGGGCAGAGGGAGAGGGGGAGAGAGAATCTTAAGCAGGCTCCATGCCCAGTGTGGAGCCCAATGTGGGGCTCAATTTTTTTTAAAGTAATTTTTTTTTAAAGATTTTATTTATTTATTTGACAGACAGAGATTACAAGTAGGCAAGAGCGACAGGCAGGGAGAGAGAGGAGGAAGCAGGCTCTCCGGGGAGCAGAGAGCCCAATGTGGGGCTTGATCCCAGGACCCTGGGATCATGACCTGAGCCGAAAGCAGAGGCTTTAGCCCACTGAGCCACCCAGGTGCCCCTGTGGGGCTCAGTTTTACAACCCCTAGATCATGACCTGAGCTGAAATCAAGGGTCAGACACTTAACTGACTGAGCCACCCAGACACCCCAATAGCTTATTTCTTTTTAATGCCTAATAATATTCCACTGACTAGATGTACCACAGTTTGTTTATCCTTTTACCAACTGAAATATATCTTGCTTCTTTCTAAGTTTTGGTAAGAGTATGTTTAGTTTTGTAAGAAACTACCAAACTGTTTTCCAAAATAGGTGTACCATTTTGCATGTCCACCAACAACGAATGAGCATTCCACACTGCACCTCTTAAAAGCCCATACAATTGTCAAGGTTAAAACATTCTAAAGTCCACTTATACCTCTGAATTTACAAAGCTCCTCTAAATTTCCAGTTTTGGTTTTGATTTTTTAATATTCCTTAACATTTGTCTGTTGTGAGGTCTTCAGATTTTAGGGCCATACTCCCTTTCCAAACTACGGGTTTCCCCAGGCCCTCCAGAGACAGAGCTGGCCTGTAAACTTATGACCAGTGAGAGAGTGATTGGTTCTGGCTGTGTGGACTCCAGCTGGCTGCCAAGAGAGCTAAAGGCTGGTTAGAGAATGCTGGTTTATTTTGGACAAACTTACCAATCAAGGGAGTCATTCCACTTCCCCTAAGGTAGGGTGAGTACAGGGGCAGAAAGGCCAAGAGTTAGCATTCATTGGGTTCCTTCTTCATGGGAAGAAATGAAAAGTATAAGAGAAGCTTTCTTTGTAACAGGGTGGTCTCTGTGTTCTGGGGATGTGGGAGAAAACCTCATGTCATAAAAATATTTTAGGCAGGGCAAGATTTGAGAACTTTAGGAAAATAGAGGTGGTTTAGAGTAGTCGTTGTGGGGAATGGAATAAGGACTGAAGGAGATATTAATTATTAAAAAAAATTCTTGGGGCACCTGGGTGGCTCAGTTGGTTAAGTGTCTGCCCTTGGCTTGGGATGGAGCCCTGTGAGCCTGCATCAGGCTCCCTGCTCAGTGGGAAGTCTGCTTCTCCCTCTCCCTTTTCTCCTTCCCACCCCTGCTCAGGCTCTCTCTCTCAAATAAATGAATAAAATCTTTAAAAAAAAATTCCTGAGTGTCCCTGGTAGTCTAGAAGTCCAACTAGGTCCAGGAAGTAATCAAGGTTTAAATCAATCCAGGAGGGGCACCTGGGTGGCTCAGTGGGTTAAAGCCTCTGCCTTCGGCTCAGGTCATGATCCCAGGGTCCTGGGATCGAGCCCCACATCGGGCTCTCTGCTCAGCAGGGACCCTCCTTCCTCCTCTCTCTCTGCCTGCTTCTCTGCCTACTTGTCATCGCTGTCTGTCAAATAAATTTAAAAAATTTATTTAAAAAAATCAATCCAGGAACTGAGATGAAAAAAAAATGAATAATAGAAGTGACTAGTACCAAGCAGAGTGGGAGAAAAACCAAGATAACTATGGTGACCACAAATACAAGTGAAGCCAATTGGAATACTGATATTGCTGGCTAATGTTCATCATGGATTTAATGTGTGCCAGGTTTATGTGGATTATCTCATTTAACCTTCAGAGGAAGCCTTTGAGAAATTTAGGGCATAGAGGCATTAAGTAATTTGTCTCTGGTTACTCAGCAAGTAAAGGGAGGCTCATGATTTAAAGCTAGGCAGACAACTCTACAATCTGTAGCCTTAACCATGGCACCACTAGGTGAGAGTTGATGGAATTTATATTACTCTGAGGACAAATACCAGATTCAGTAGAATGGGAGAAATGACAGAGAAGAGGTGATGGCTGGGGATGGGCATTTATTTAAAATCTGAGAAGTTGAACAGATTCGATATCCAAGGAAGGAGGGTGGCAAGAATTCAATCAGGCTGAGAAAATATGAGGTCAGGTTGTTAAACGTCATGGACCGGGATGTTGAAGTTGTCAAGGGTGATGTAATTGGAAGGAAAGTTCCAGAAGCTATTACAGAACATAAAGGATATCCCCAAGGCTGGTAGGGAAAAGAGGGTGATATAAGCATTTGTCCTGAATATCAAAGGAGCATATGTAATTCTCCTTTTCTCCCTCTGGAGAGAACAACTCTCCTTTATTTTACTTAAGAGAAAGATAAGGAAAAAGCAAAGACTAAAAAGACTTGTTTGTGCTGCTAATAATAATCATGGCTACTTGATGACAAAGTAAAATAATTATTAAATCTCTGTTGTTTGGCCTCTCAATTTTTTTTTAATGTTCTCTTTTACAACTTTTTAAAAAAAAGATTTTATTTATTTACTTGAAAGACACAGATCACAAGTAGGCAGAGAGACAGGCAGAGAGTGAGCGGAGGAAGCAGGCTCTGTGCTGAGCAGAGAGCCCAATGCAGGGCTCGATCCCAGGACCCTGGGATCATGACCTGAGCCGAAGGCAGAGACTTAACCCACTGAGCCACCCAGGCAGCCCTGGCCTGTCTCATTTTAACATTGTGAACTATGCTATTAAATACTAAGTACAGATTTCCCCCCTCAGTTTTAAAGCAAAATGTTCCTGTGAAAACTTTCATAAGCTGAAATGACACAAAGCAAAAAAGCAATTACCATTGACTTATATGCAAAATTTTTTTAGCGTTCCCAGACCCCAAAAGTCACCTCTTTTAGGCTTTTCTAAGACCTTAGGACATACCTTGCTAATGGATGCACATAATAAATCAAGATAAAGCCCAAATGCTCACAGACACAGTTCAAAGTGATGACTTATTTTTTATTATTTTTTTATTAACATATAATGTATTATTAGTCCCGGGGTACAGGTCTGTGAATCGCCAGGTTTACACACTTCACAGCACTCACCATAGCACACACTCTCCCCAGTGTCCATAACCCCACCCCCCTGTACTGACCCCCCTCCCCCCAGCAACCCTCAGTTTGTTTTGTGAGATTAAGAGTCTTTTATGTTTTATCTAAAGATTTTATTTATTTATTTGACAGACAGAAATCACAAGTAGACAGAGAGGCAGGCAGAGGGAGAAGGAGGGAAGCAGGCTCTCTGCTGAGCAGAGAGCCGATGCGGGCCTCCATCCCAGGACCCTGGGATCATGACCTGAGCTGAAGGCAGAGGTTTTAACCCACTGAGCCACCCGGACGCCCCCAAAGTGATGACTTCTTAATGCTCAGATGCTGAGTGTCGTTGCTGGGAAGGAGCTTAGCGGGGCCTCTCTCTCTGCTCTGGGTGTTCACTGCCTCTGTGGCATGAATTTGTTTTGCTACAAAACAAATGCTGAACACTACTTTTGCTTTTCACCTTTCTTCTTAAAAGTGAAAATCCTCTTTGGATTTCTTTCCATCTTTCATAATAACAAAGTGGCATAATATGAACTTTCAAAAAGCACGGGATACCTCTAATCATTTTTTATGAGGGTATACATAGCATAGTACATTTATTTCTAGAACAAAAATGTAATGCTTTTATTCCCAGAAGCTGCTTTTCTGTTTTTCATTAAAAATTTTTGATGTAGGGACGCCTGGGTAGCTCAGTTGGTTAAGCGGCTGCCTTCGGCTCAGGTCATGATCCCGGCGTCCTGGGATCGAGTCCCACATCGGGCTCCTTGCTTGGCAGGGAGCCTGCTTCTCCCTCTGTCTCTGCCTGCCACTCTGTCTGCCTGTGCTTGCTCGCTCGCTCTCTCTCCCTCTCTCTCTGACAAATAAATAAATTTTAAAAAAATTAAAAAAAAATTTTTTTTGATGTAGCTGAGACATGTCCCATTTAAATGTACTTCTTACTTTCTTGGATACTCTTGAATAAAACATTCCCTCGTGCTGTTCCTTGGCAGAAAAAATATTCACTGGCACTGTTTGTTGACATTTCAAAAATGTCTCCTGCTTTGTATTATTCCATTCTCAAATTTGTATTATGTTATCCTTAATGAATACATAGCATTTTTTGTAATTGTCTGTCTGTATCTCTGTTATCATATTAGAGGGAAGACCTATGCTATGCAGTTCTTAATCTCTTTTTTTTTTCTTAATCTCTTTTAAAGTCACATACTTTTAATGCTGTATTTTGTGCTTTTTTTTTTGAGTCCTTATTTCTACTGATTGCCCTTTCATCATTGGAAAATGGTTTATGTCATTTAGCATTGAGCTTTGGTACTTTTGGTACTAGATTTTTATTAGAAATATCAGATGATAATCTGGCACATTGTGACATCTAGGTGTATTTTCAGCTATTTTCTATTTATATCTTCTTAGGTGTATTTCTTTTTTTAAGAAAAATCCAATATCTTTCTTTTCCTTCTAGGGCATTCTTTCCTTGTGGAAGATACTTTGTCAAATTCATAAATGCTTTCAAAGAATCTGATATGCATTTTAAATGGTTTCAAGGCTTTTCTGGTTTTCCGAATATCTATACCTGAAAGTTTTATATTTAAAAAGTACCCGTAGACTTTACTAATATCAAGAACTCCTGAAATAGTCAAATTCCCCTTGATAGGTTAGTTGTCGAATTTAAATTTGTTTTGCATTTGCCTTTCTGTTTTCTCTATGCCAAATCGAAGAACAACACCTTGGTACGGTGTTCAGGGAGTTATTTATCAGAATCTGGTTACTCCTCCCATCCTCATTTCCTCCAGGGGCTTTCATCCTGACCCACAGTCCTGGCCTTTATCATCTGTGGCCTGGGGGGTTTCAAGAGCCTCCCAGGTGGTTGGTTGCCCCTGGCACTCCATCCCCTATCATCTTTATCCAGAATGATCCTATTGAAACATAAGTCAGGTCATGTCCTTGAATGTCTTCCCATCTCCTTCAGAGTAAGAGCCAAAGTCTTCACAGTAGCTAAGAATTCCTAAGTGATCTGGCCCTTCTTCCTTTTCTCACCTTACCCTTCCCTCTCTCTCTCTCCTTCTGTTCCAGCTATAAACTTCTTGCTGTTCCTTGAATATTCCAAAATGCTCCTACCTTGAAGTCTTTGCTCAAAATGTCAACCTTTCAAGGAGGCCTTCTCTGAACCCCTGTTTTAAATTCATTTCCCCAGCAACCTCTATTCCTTTCCCCTGCCATTTTTTTTGTTAATAAAACATTTATTATCATCTGATGTATTTTAATGGATGTATCATTTATCATCTGCACTGCCATACACTCAAATATAACTTCCATGAGAAGCTTACAGAACTGTGCTGGACATGGAGAAGAAGTCTCTTCAAGAAGAAACAAAAAAATTGTATGAACTAACTTAGCAGTTAGCATGAGAAATGAGAAATGTTTGCTAAACGAAATGATGTACTAGGGCACTGGATAAGAATCTGTGGTTACAATGGAATCTTTTAGAAGCTTAGTGGAATCCCAGATGACTAAACAGAGTAGGAAATGCAAACCTTTTGGTTTATATGACAGACCTCCCGCTTCAGCTTCTGGGCTCCTGTGGTGAAGCTAAGAGTGGGACTGGGGTAGTACTTATCTTCAGTTAATTTAGCTAAATGAAATTGAGGTAGCAGGATTGGTTTTACTTGGCAATATCGAAGTACATAATACTATTTAGGTAGATTCTCCATTCTCCAATCTGTCATAAACTTTCATTAGGAAATCCTACATGGCTTTTTAAAAAAAATTTATTTATTTGTCAGAGAGAGAGGGAGAGAGAACGAGCGAGCACAGGCAGACAGAGTGGCAGGCAGAGGGAGATGGATAAGCAGGCTCCCTGCCGAGCAAGGAGCCCGATGTGGGACTCGATCCCAGGATGCTGGGATCATGACCCGAGCCGAAGGCAGCCGCTTAACCAACTGAGTCACCCAGGCGTCTCGACCTACATGGCTTTTATGGAAGAATATTTATCTCCCTCTTTCCCTTCTACTTCACTGGGGCTTCTGGCAAGTTTTATGTTGGGTTCTAAGTCCCAAAAGAAGCACAGTTTTTTTTTTTTTTAATTTAAAGATTTTTATTTTTTTATTTGACAGACAGAGATCACAAGTAGGCCAAGAGGCAGACAGGGAGAGAGGAGGAAGCAGGCTCCCCACTGAGCAGAGAGCCCGATGCAGGACCCTGGGATCATGACCTGAGCTGAAGGCAGAGGATTTAACCCACTGAGCCACCCAGGTGCCCTGAAGCACAGTTTTATTTCAAGAAAGAAATAGAAGTTAAAAACCAAATAATCCTTAACTCCAAGTTCTGTTTCCAGGATGCTAGACTATTCTTCAACTGATCAGTGCCTAGAATCTGCAACCACCATTGGGGTGACATAGTTTTGCACTTGCAGGTTGTTTAAAGAGCCCATTGGAGGGCACGCTGGTGTCTTTGCTGCTGTTGCAGGTGGTGGTGGTCTGTTTGAGCAACCAGACCTGAGCATGGAGGCACACAACATCTACAGCAAGTGAGAATTCAATGGCCAGTTCTTTGGAACAGGAACTCACATGACTTTGACTGGACCAGCACGTGATGAGCCAAATATTTATGATTTCAAAACTACTTAAGGTTATATGTACAGTGATTTCCTTAGGAAGGAGAGAATGGCATTTTACATATGTTAGACAGAAATATGTAAAATGCCATTAGACAAAAATACGTAAAATGGCCAGAAATGTTCCAGAATGGCAAAGATGTATTTGATTTGCTCCTCATTTGTGAAGAGAGAGTGAATGACCAGATGGTTGAAGATCAGAATTCCAGAGAGCAGGAGACCTGCCAGCCCATGCCTGTAAGCAATGGGAACATCCAGAACAGTTACAGAGAGGCCACCCTGGGGGCATTCTTCATCTGTAAGCTATGCCAGTGCATTCAGTGTAGGGAGGACGTGGAGAATTACATCGATGAGCTGCTGCAGGAGTTGGAGGAGAGCTCCAGGGCCTTCCTACACACAGTTTGCTTCCACTGACCCACCTGGCCTGGTACCTGGTGGGCCATCCACCCTCCTAAACCCAGCTTCTTGAGCTTCCTCTTGGTCAAGTTTTGTCCTTCCTGATATTTGTTTTTCCTTTTAGATTTTCTGCCAGTGGATGGTAGTAATACCCAAATAAAGTGTACCCGTGAAATGAGAATATACACATAAATGCTAGATTAAAAAAATCATTTTTTCTATCTCACTTTTACTTATGAGTGGGATATTGATTTTAAAGTTTTTTTTTCTTTCATCAAAAGAGAAAACAACAGTTTATAATACATTTCCTCTGTATATCTGTGTCTTTCTTTGTGGTTTCTTCCCTTTACCCCATAAGCTTGTTGGAATGTTCAAATAACCTGAATGAAGAAGTGGGCTTTATCTTTTTTTTTTTTTTTTTAGAATTGGGCTTTATCATATCAGGAAAATAAGAAAATTAAAAAATAAAGATGCTGTTGGACTAGAAGGGTGCAAGAAACCCTTCTCCAACCCATTCTCCATTTATTTTATCTTTTTTTTTAAAGATAGAGTTTTCTTCCTTTTTTTTTTTTTTGAAGATTTATTTATTTGACAGAAAGAGATCACAAGTAGGCAGAGAGGCAGGCAGAAAGAGAGGAGGAAGCAGGCTCCCTGCCGAGCAGAGAGCCCAATGCGGGACTAGATCCCAGGACCCTGAGATCATGATCTGAGCCAAAGGCAGAGGCTTAACCCACTGAAACACCCAGGCACCCCCATTCTCCATATAAAACAGCTCTGAAGATTCACTCTTCCCTTTACCTTGGATACAATTTTGATCAGCTCTCAATTACAGATAATTCTTAGATAAGAAAAAAATCTCATCCACATTAGAGGGTCCACATTTGAGATGGTGTTGCTCTTTAAATAGGCAGGCACCCTTTAAATCCAAGTCAGTTTCTTCTTGTAGGATCATACTTTGTCCAGCTCCCACCCCACGTCCACATCGGCTCTGAGTATGGCTGCCTTCTGGGACTGTATCTCTCTCTCCTGCCTTCCTTCCTTGGCTCTGTCATCTGTGGCTAATGTAGCCACAGCCTTTCACTTAGAGCATTTTCAAAGTGAGACAATTCCCATGTGCCACCAAATTTCAAGCTCTCCAAGTGATTCTCTTAAAAACCTCCTCCTCTGAGGGATAAGAACTCCCATGTTGCCTCATGCCTGTGGGCTAGGGGGAAGGAAATGCATAGAAACAAGGTAACAGACCTCACCACCTGCTTCTTCCACCTCAGTGAATTTTTCATCAACTCATATAGTCTGGAGGAGGATGATACCTTAGAACTGACAGAACTGGTTTCTCATTGTTTTAACAGCTCAGAAAAGCGCAACACCTTTAGAGCAAGGGAAGTACTTGAGATCTGTTACGCAAACAATGAAGGCCTCAGCTGAACCTGAGAGTCTCTCCTGCCAGTCATTTTAGTAGATTTGTTCATCAGTTTGCCATGCTCAACTATCTCTCTTCATTTCACCAATTGATTCTGAAATATTATAAGAAAGTCTCTGTCTAGGTAACAGATGGTTGAACCAGAAATGGACTTCTGACCCTGGCAACAATTCCAAAGACTGATCCAAGCTGGTTCTTTCCTGAGAACTTTTTCCTCACTGAGCAGGGAGCCTACCAGGGATCATGACCTGAGCTGAAGGCCAACTCCCAACCTACTGAGCCATCCAGGCACACCTCTTCTGAGAACCTGAACTGAGACTTAACTGAAAGTTAATTCAGAGTCAGGAGTGAGAGTCCTAATGGGCAAACTGATAGTAAGCAGAAGGAAGCATGAGGAGATGGGAAAGCATATAACAGAGAAGCACAGAGAGCTTTTCCATTTCCTGGGACACATCCCACCATGCTCTCTGGTACTGGTTTCTGTAAGATTCTCTTACGTTCTTTTTTTATGGCCTCTGCTTTTCACTTGTTTTGGGGGGATGGGGCACATGAATATCCAATTATTTCAATACTATTTATTGAGAAGTTTCCATTGAATTGGTTCTGAGACTTTGTCAAAAAATCACTTAATCACACATATGTGTGGCTCTAGTCCATTTCACTGCATGTGATTATTACTATGGCTTGCCTATTGTCTATTTGTCCAATCTCTATTGTTGTTCTTTGATTCTTTTTCTTTTTTCCTGTCTTCTTTTAAAATCTTTTTTTTTTTAAGACTTATTTATTTATTTATTTATTTGACAGACAGAGATTACAAGTAGACAGAGAGGCAGGCAGAGAGAGAGAGGAGGAAGCAGGCTCCCTGCTGAGTGGGGAGCCCGATGTGGGATTCGATCCCGGGACTCCGGAATCAAGACCTGAGCCGAAGGCAGAGGCTTTAACCCACTTAGCCACCCAGGCACCCCTTTCCTGTCTTCTTTTAAGACAAATAGAATATAAGCCTCTGCCTTCGGCTCAGGTCATGGTCTCAGGGTCCTGGGATCAAGCCCTGCATTAGGACCTCTGCACAGTGGGGAGCCTGCTTCCCCCCTCTCTCTGCCTACTTGTGGTCTCTCTCTCTCTCTCTTAAATAAATAAGTAAAAATTTAAAAAAAGACAAATAGAATATAATTTTGGTATTTCTCTTTTTAAAAAAAATTTATCATAGCTTTTTAGCTATGTCTCTTTGTATTAAAAAAATATTTTCTTTATGGCATGCTTTCTTTTCCTATTTCAGTATTAGACCTCAGGGGATATCTTGAATTTACAACTTTGCCCTAATCTTCCACTATTTAAAGTGCTGTCTGAGGACCAACAGGCTGGGTATCACTGGGATTGTGTTAGAAATACAGAATCTTAGCCTGCATGCCAGACCTACTGCATTGGAATCTGCATTTTAATGGGATCCCAGGTGATTTTATAAGCATTTTACCATTTGAGAAGCCCATCTATAACCTACTCTACACATCTCGTCAAATCAGTCTTCCTAAAATACTACTTTCATTATGTCCCTAGAATTTTAAATGGTTCCTCATTGCTCTTAGAACAAATCAAATGCCCCAGCCTGACATTTAAGACCACAGTAAAATGGACCCGGTCTACCAATTTTTTCCTATATGGATGTTCTTCTCAGCTAAATTGGTCTACTCTGCTATTCTTCAAATGTGCCAAGTATATTCAGAGTCTTTGCTCATGGCATTTGCCTGTCTGGAATTTTTATTTCCATCTCCCTACACATCCATCCTTCAAAAATCAGTTCAGTTTCCACTTCTGGAGGTTCCTGCTGCTGACCTCAGATCTCCTTGCTGTCTTGTCCTCTGAACATCTTAACCGGCTATCCCAGTATCTTTTTTTTTTTTTTTTAAATTTATAAGGTCACCTCCCATTAATGCTTATTACAATACAGTGCATAAGATAGTGTTTTCATTCATTAATTACATCCTTATTTATTTTAAAAAATTGTTTTAATTCAGAAGGGGCTTGTTAATTTTTAGGGCTCTAATTTCTTTGATCAAGCAGCTGTTAAGACCAAACAGAAAGAACTGAAAGCATTGTGTTCTTGTGCTTCTGTATTTGGAGGTAAATTAAAAAAAAATTTTTTTTAAGATTTTATTTATTTATTTGAGAGAGAGAACATGCACACACAAGTGTGGGGAGGGGCCAAGGGAGCTTTGCAGGGGGCCTGATCTGCGTTTCTAACAGATTCCTAGATGATGTTGGTGCGTTCAAGATTGCATTTGAGAATCATTAATGTAGTAGGGAAATGTCAAAAGGGAAAAATAGTCCAGTAAGTATGAAATGTTAGTACAGATAGCATTTCATATCTCTTTTTTTTTTGAAGATGTGAACATTGTAACAATCAATTCCAACAAATGTTTTTAAATGAACAAAGAAAAAGACACCATTTGTTTAAATAGAACTGTTTATGGTTCTTGCTCTTTATATCAAGCATTTGCAAACATCACCTCTGTCTGAGAAAAGATTTTTAGTTTTATTTTTTAAAATTTGTGAATGCCAAGGAAATATGTTTGTTTCCGCATGGCAATGAAATGAATAAACAATGCTAGAAGTACTCCATAGATTGCTTTCGCCTCGTATTCTCTTTGATGTTTTGGATAGACTAATTTTTTACTCACCAGTAATTGGTCACATCGTCATTTTAACATTGAGTTTTTTGAGTGTATGCTTGCTGGGTTTTATGTTTGTGTACCTGCCCCCCGTTTTTACAAAGATTATATTGATACTAAGTGAGGTGACCTCAGATTACTTCCTGAAGAATGGAATCTACAATAGTACTCTTGGAGCAGTGGGTGATGGATTGTGCTTTTATTTTTAATGATCAGCTTAAAAATAAAAATATAGCTTCTGCTGATTGAATGATACTTGTAGGTATCTCTACTTGTAGGGATGCCTGGGTGGCTCAGTTGGTTAAGCAGCTGCCTTCGGCTCAGGTCATGATCCCAGCGTCCTGGGATCGAGTCCCACATCGGGCTCCTTGCTCAGCAGGAAGCCTGCTTCTCCCTCTGCCTCTGCCTGTGCTCTCTCTCTCTCTCTCTCTCTGACAAATAAATAAATAAAATCTTTAAAAAAAAAAACTGTACTTGTAATTGTTTCCCCTCTGGTAGAGGAAGCATCAATGCAATACTTTACTCCAATGCTGTTAAAAAATAATGCTTTTAAAGAAGATTTTAAAATGCCTTACTATTGACTATTAAACAGTGGATGAAAAAAAGTTTTTAAGCCCAAAATTATATATCCTAGGAATTGCTGGTACTTTGGAAGGCTGTAAACAGTTTTCCATTGAACAAGACAGGTTTGATCTGTGTGGCTCTACTTACATGCAGATTTTGTATACTACAGTACAGTACTGTAAATATATTTCCCTTATGATTTTATTTTTTAAAAGATTTAACAAATTAATTTATTTTGAAAGATTTATTTATTTGAGAGAGAGAGTGAGTGAGTAGGGGGAGGAACAGAGGGAGAGAGAATCCTGAAGCAGACTCCCCACTGAGCATGGAGTTCAATGTGGGACCTGATCCCGTGACCTCAAAATTATGATCTGAGCCAAAACCAGGAGTCAACCACTCAATTGACTGAGATACCCAGGAGCCCCTTACTTGTTTGTTTGTTTGTAATTTATTTAGTTGAGGAAGAGAACACACTAGTAGGTGGGGCATAGGGAGGGGAAAAGGGGGAAGGAGATGGAGAGGAAAAAATATCAAGCAGACTCCAAACAGAGCACGGGTCCAGACATGGGGCTCCATCTCATGACACGGAGATCATGACCTGAGCTGAAACCAAGAGCTGGATACTTAAACAACGGATCCACCCAGTCAACCTTACCCTTATAATTTTCTTAATAACTTTTTCTGTAGCTAACTTTATTGTAAGAATGCAGTATATAATACATATAACGTACAAAATGTGTTAACTATCAGTAAGGTTTCTGGTCAACAGTAGACTATCATTAGTTAAAGTTTGGGGGAGTCAAAAGTTATACACAGATTTTTGACTGCATGGGAGCAGGCACCCGTATGCTCCATGTTCAAGGATCAACTGTATTTATGTCAGTTATCCATTATTACCTAAAACAGGGGTCTGCCAATAAGGGTCCTGTGGGCCAGATGTGTTCCATAAACTATTTTTATAAGTAACATTTTTTTTGGAATGAAGGTAAGCTCATTCATTTAAGTATTGTCTGTGGCGGCTTTCATACTACAATAGAGGAATAGTTGTGACAGAATCCATAGGACCAACAAAGCCTAAAATGTTTACTGTCTGAAAATTTACAGAGAATATTTGCCAACCCCTGGCCCAAAATAGGAGCTCTTATTTTGTTTTTTATTTTATAGACAAAGAACTTTTTTTTAAAATAGAATTTATATGACGGCAACTTCTTTTTTCTTTTTTTTTAGAGAGAGAGATTGGGATAGAGCACAAGCAGGGGGAGCTTATGACAGCAATTTTTAATTCGTTAAGGTAGACATGATTTTTCAAAGATATAGTCATACGTGTTAAAAAATGGTAAATAAGTTGAGTCATCACAAGTTCAAATACCATTTTGTCCTAAAGGAAATGTGGTTGTATTTAAAGTAACCACACTTAGAAGGACCTGGGTCGCTTGGTCTGTTAAGCGTCGAACTCTTGATTTTGGCTTAGGTCATGATCTCAGGATCCTGAGCTCAAGCCCCGCATTGGCTCTGGGCTCAGGGTAGAGTCTACTTGTCCCTCTCCCTCTGCACCCCCCCCCATACTCTCTCTCTCAAATAAGTAAATAAGTAAGATCTTAAAAAAAAAAAAAAACCACACTGACAAAAAATAATAAATAAGTAAATAAATAAAACAAATAAAAATAAAATAACCACAGTGATTGTATTAGGAGATTAACAAACAGGCTTTGAAACTCCAAAGTGGGATTTTGAGAAATGTTGGAGCAACAGTACCATTTTTAAAATAAACACAGTCTCCCAATATGACAATTTTTAAAAATATTTTATTTATTTTACAGAGAGAGAGAGAGAGAAAACAAGAAGTAGGGGGGAGCAGCAGAGGGAGAGGGAAGCAGGAAGCCTGATGCAGGATTCCATCCCAGGAACCTGGGATCATGACCTGAGCCTAAGGCAGACACTTAACTGACTGAGGGACAATTCTTTTAAATGAAAAATTAGTTACCTTTTTTTTTTGCTTATTCTGCCTTCTTTTAAGATTGATCCTGAATGAAAATGTCTATATGATTCCAAAACAACTGGAGAAATTGAGAAATTGAAGAAGAAATTGAGGCTATCTAGAGCCATGGAGTAAAAAAGAAGTTCTTTTTTTTTTTTTTTAAAGATTTTATTTATTTGATAGAGATCACAAGTAGTCAGAGAGGCAGGCAGAGAGAGAGAGAGAGGGGAAAGCAGGCTTCCCGCTGAGCAGAGAGCCCGAAGCAGGGCTTGATCCCAGGACCCTGAGATCATGACCTGAGCCAAAGGTAGAGGCTTTAACCCACTGAGCCACCCAGGCGCCCCAAAAAAGAAGTTCTTTAATAGAACTTTCTGTTTTACATTTGGGTTGTACTGATGTTAAACATATAATCCTAAATTTGGTTGAACTATCTAAACAACTTTTTTTTTTTTAAAGATCTTATTTTATTTATTTTAGGGAGAGAGAGTGCTCAGGTTGGGAGAGGAGCAGAGGGAGAGGGAGAAGAAGCAGATAAGCAGACTCCCCACTGAGCTTGGAGCCCACCAGAGGGCTCAATCTCATGACGCCCAAGATCATGACTTAAACTGAAATCAGGAGTCTAACCTCAACTGACTGAGCCACCCAGGCATCTCTCTAAGCAACTTTTAATAAACGCTTCACAGTTTAGTTAACATGTCACAGTTCACAGACTGTTCTGTGAAGATAGTCACATTGTAAGAGCTCAGGCAACAAAAATACTTTGGCTAACTTTCAGCCAGTGAGTAAAATAAAAAAGAAATAAAAATTGACCCCTAGAGAAATTTGTATCATCTTACCAGTGCTATTACTGATCTTGCTTTTCTCCAATTTTTTATTCCGTAAATTTCAAATGAATTGAAAAGCTATAAGAATAATATGGCTCACTCATCTCTTCATCTTGATTCACCAGTTTTTAATATTTTACCATTCACATTTATCTGTTGCTTTCCCTCCTCCCTCCCTCCCTTTCTTCTTCTTGATTCACCAGTTTTTTAACAATTTTGCCACATTTTTTGTCCTCTCTCCTCTCTTCCTCCCTCCCTCTCTTTCTTTTTTCCATTACTCCTTCCTTTTTTCCTTTGCTGAATCATTTGAGAATAAGTTGCAGGCATCATGACACTTACCCTGAAATATTTTAGCATCCCTAGCCTAAGGACATAAACCTGTGGTTATTTCAGGGTTTTCATGATTTTCAAGGGACAATGCTTTTTTATTCTCATTATTTTTGTGATTGATGATACCATTTTACATTGCATGTAGGTATGTATGTATGTGTGAGTGATCATATATTTTATTATTCTTTGGTCATTACCTAGGAGTGGAATTGCTGGATCTGTGGAAAGTGTATGTTTAACTTATAAGAAATTGCCACTTTGTTTTTAGAGCAACCATATCATTTTGTATTCTCATAATCAACGTTTGAGAATTTCAGTTGCTCTATGTCCACCCAAACACTTGACTTTCTCATTCTTTTTTTTTTTTTTTAAAGATTTTATTTATTTATTTGTCAGAGAGAGAGAGAGAGAGGGAGAATGAGCGAGCACAGGTAGACAGAGTGGCAGGCAGAGGCAGAGGGAGAAGCAGGCTTCCCGCCAAGCAAGGAGCCCGATGTGGGACTCGATCCCAGGATGCCGGGATCATGACCTGAGCCGAAGGCCTTAACCAACTTAACCAACTGAGCCACCCAGGCGTCCCTCTCACTCTTTTATATTTAAATTTTAACCACTTTTTTTTTTGGTGCAAAAGGTGGTTTTATTAAAGAATGGGGACAGAAACTCTAGGCAGGAAGAGCTGCCCATTTTAACCATTCTGATGCGTTTGTAGTGGCATTACATTATGGCTTCATTTGCATTTGCCTTATGACTGGAGACGTTGAGAATATTTTCATGGGCTTGTTGCATTTATACACTTATTTTTGGATGCTATGTCTACTTAAATGTTTTGCCCATAAAAAAATAACCTTTTTTTTGTTTAAGAAAAAATAACCTTTTAGTTTTTGATTTACAGAAAAATTGCAAAGATTGTACAGAGAGTTCCCATATGCCCTGTACCCATTTTCCCCTATTAACATCTTATATTAGCATGGTACATTTATTACAATTAATGAAATACTGATACATTGTAACCAACAATAGTCCCTATTTTATTCGGATTGCTTTAGGTTTTACCTTTTTCTGTTTCAGAATTTCATCTAGGATATCAGATTACATTTAGTCATTGTATCTCTTTATTTATTTATTTATTTTTTATTTATTTATTTTTTAAAGATTTTATTTATTTATTTGAGAGAGAGGCAGTGAGAGAGCATGAGCGAGGAGAAGGTCAGAGGGAGAAGCAGACTCCCCGTGGAGCTGGGAGCCTGATGAGGGACTCGATCCCGGGTCTCCGGGATCATGACCTGAGCCGAAGGCAGTCGTCCAACCAACTGAGCCACCCAGGCGTCCCCATTGTATCTCTTTAAAAGCTCCTCTTGGTTATGATAGTTTCTCAGACTTTTCTTATTTTTGATGACCTTGACAATTTTGAGGAATATTGTCAGGTATTTTGTAAAATGCCCCTCAACTGGGATTTGTCTGATGTTTTTCTTTTGTTTAGACTAGGATTATGGGTTTGCAGGAAGGAAAACCACAGAGGTAAAGTACCATTTTCATCATATCACATCAAGAGTATGTACATGACCTATCTCTGATGATATTGACCTTAATAATGTGGCTGATGTAATGTTTGTCGGGTTTCTTACATTTTATTTTTTTTAATATACATTTTGTATTTTTGATGTTTATGCACATTTCCAAAATAATGTGTTTATAAAAAAATAGCTGACTGTAATACTCCCAACTTCATTGTTTCCTTCCCCAAAGTGTCCTTCAGTAGAAATATGAAAGAGCTTAACTAAGTTACTTTTTGATGCTCTCTAACTTCCTTTTCCTTTAACAAGTCATGATGAATGCCCATTCTGTGCCAACTGTTGTATGCCATAACAGTGACCACAGACAGCTTATGATCTCAAAAAACTCATTGTCCAGGGAATGGCCAGAGAAGTAAAGAGAAAATTGCAATGCAATGGAATATTTGCTATAAGAATGGAAATTTCAGGTTGCTCTAGAGGGATGCCACATCTTATGGTATGGCAGAGGAGGCTTCCTAGAGAAAATTACATCTAGGCAGGGACCTGAATGAAAAAGAATTAGTCAGAAAAAGCTGGAGAGAAGATAAAGAAGAATTCCAGGCCAAGAAAGTGGCTTCTTGCTCGAAGACCAGTAAGTGAGAAACCACTGTATGAATTGGGCATTCATATAGTTTATGAGGATTCAAGCCCAAGGCAAGCTCATCAGTGAGAATATTGGCTAGAGAGGTGAGGAGAGTCCAGAGCACAAAAACTTTACAAGTCACATTAAAGAGGTTAGACCAGTAGTTATCTGTAGGGCATGGGATGGGGAAGGTCAGTGCTGTCTCCACTCTCCCAAAATTTGAAGAATTTTTTGCTTCTAATGTAATCACTGTGAAGCATTGTTAAAAATTGAACTAATGCTGTTTATGTTAATTATTTTTATTTCTCCTTTATATTAAAGTTAGAGTGCTATATTAAAATTATTTTAAAATTGTATACATAGATCATTTACTTTCTCTGGAATTAACTTTCAGAATAATGGGGGGTGATGATCAAAATTATTTGTTATATAACATTTTGCCTAATAAATTTGAAAACTACTGGTGTAACTGTTGTAGATATGTCGAAGGCAATGAAGAGTCCCTGTAAGCATTTAAGCAGGGAATGACATGAGCAGATCTGCATTTTGGGAAGATCCTTCTGGCTGTAATACGGGTAACAGATTAGAAGGAACCATCCTGGTAGTCTGAGACTAGTTGGATGACTACTGTAGTAATTCAGATGAGAAATGATGGTGGCCTTCATGAAGTAAGCTACTGGTCATGGAGATACAAAGAATAAAATGACTTTTCCCAATGGATTCTTTAAAGAGTTAGCTTTACTTTTCCCAGTATATTTGCTTTCCAGACCAAAAGAATGTTTGAAATTTCAGGAATCCTGAAAATTCATGGGGAAATATTTTTTTAAAAGATTTTATTTATTCATTTGACAGAAAGAGAGCACAAGCAGGGGGAGCAACAGGCAAAGGGAGATGGAGAAGGAGGCTCCCTGCTGAGCAGGAAGCCTGATGTGGGGTCTGATCCCAGGATCCTAGAATCATGACCTGAGCTACAGGCAGATACTTAACTGACTGAGCCACCCAGGTGCCCCTCATGGGGAAATACTTTACAGCAGAGACATTCCCCATATTCCTCAAGTTATATCAATAGTGTAATGTTTGAGAGCCCAGACCTTGGACAAATTGCTTAATTTCTCTAGGCCTCAATTTCTTCATCAGCAAAATGTGGACATTAATTTCACCTATGGTGTTGTGGTTCAATGAGCATAGATATTCTCTTCACCTACTTGTTAGACTAACCCTAACTCTTGCCAAAAAGAATTTCAAAAAGCGATTTAGCCAAAAAGTATTTCAAGAGTAAATTCCACAGTTATCTTTCAAGTAGAGTATTGGATTTATACTCAGTCACATGGTCACAATTTGCTCCACTTGGCACAAATTTCAGACAATTCTAGGATTGGAATGCCTGGCCATGATCAATGGCCATAGAAGAGAGTGAAACTTATCTGTGGGCACCAGGTTTTAACCCAGTGGCAAATGTCTTTATAATTTGTTATTGTTCTTTGAGGCTATGGAGAAGTGCCTTTCTAGAACTTGTAAATGAGGAAATAAGAATGTCCTCTGAAAATGAACTGTAGGATCATAGGAGAAAAATGTATAATTACCTAAAAGAAATAGACTTATTTGGGCCAGCAAAATGCCAATAACCTGGCTAATGATATATTAATGCAGCTAAAGATATCAGTCTAAAAAGTATTGATTGGCCTTTAACTCTTAGGTAAAGAAACATATAGGAAAAAATTGGCTGTCCTCCACGAAGCTCAGAGTAAAAGAAAACAAGTCTTAGCTTGAGTGTGCCTGGTTTTAGTGAAGATGGATGCAGGGGTGACAGCTAATGGAGTATTGAGGATTTTGATTCTTCTTGTAATATAATCTCAACTGAGATTGATGCTGTGACAGTTATTATAAGCAGTTCTTACTATTTCTTCTTTTCTCCTAGGAATAAGACCTTTTATTTTTCACTAGGCACAGTGAAATTAAGAATAAAGACTATATTTCCCAGCATCTTTTGAAATGAGGTGTGGCCCTATGACCAAGTGTTTGTCTAGGAGATGTAAGCTACATGGTGTGTACAATATCTAGTGATTTTTTTTTTAGTAAGGAAGGACCATGCTTTCCTCTACTTTCTCTTTCTTCTTTTTGGTTAGAATGTGTATGTGATGGCTAGAGATTAAGCAGTATCTTGAACCATGGTGTTGAAACCAATCTTGAGGATTGCAGAACAACAAGACAGAGGGAGCCTGGGTAATGGTACATTTGCTATATAAGTCTTGGATTGTTGAATCTGGACCTACTTTAATGAGAGACATAACTCGTTCAAGTATTCCTTGTTCAAACTACTGATATTTGGGGAAATCTACCACTTATAGCTGAATCTAATTCTAACTAATACAGATGCCTCAGAGTCAATATTAATATCCTTTTGGTGCTATAATGAATTATCACAACCTATTGGCTTAAAATATTGCAGATTTATTCTATCACAGTTCTGGAGGTCAAGAGTCCACAATGAGTCTTACTGAGGCAGAATCAAAGTGTCAGCAATGCATTTCTCCTAGAGACTTTGGAGGGAAATGCATTTCCTTGCCTTTTTTAGCTTCTAGAAGTCCTTCTTTACTGATTTCTAGATCATTCACTTAAAAGGACGCTTTTTAAGTGGGGGGTGGCTGACTGGCTCAGTTGGAGCATATGCCTCTTGATCTTGGGGTTGTGAGGTTGAGCTCTGCATTGGGTATAGAGATTAGTTAAAATAAAAGCATTCAGGGGCACCTGGGTGGCTCAGTGGGTTAAGCTTCTGCCTTCGGCTCAGGTCATGATCTCAGGGTCCTGGGATCGAGCCCCACATTAGGCTCCTTGCTCAGTGGGGAGCCTGCTTCCCCTTCTCTCTCTGCCTGCCTCTCTGACTACTTGTGATCTCTGTCTGTCAAATAAATAAATAAAATCTTAAAAAAAACCATTTAAAAAAAGGACTTGGTCAAAGGTATGTGAAATAATGTTTCTATGTAATATTTTTTAATATAGAAAAAAGTCTCTTCGAACATATTTTAATAGACATTACGGTTGCTTTATTCTTAAAATAAGTACTGATAATATTCTGACATTGTAACAATAAATAAAGCCTACCTTTTTTTAAAATTTCTTAAATTTTATTTTATTTTTTCAATGTTCCAAGATTCATTGTTTAGGCACCAAACCCAGTGCTCCATGCAATACATCCCCTACTTAATACTCACCACCAGGCTCACCTAACCCTCCACCCCCTTCCCTCCAAAACCCTCAGTTTGTTTCTCAGAGTCCGCAGTCTTTCATGCTTTGTCTCCCCGCTCCAATTTCCCCCAATTCACTTTTCCTTTTCTTCTCCTAATGTCCTCCATGTTATTCCTTATGCTCCACAAGTAAGTGAAACCATATGATAATTGACTCTCTCTGCTTGACTTATTTCACTCAGCATAATCTCCTCCAGTCCCATCCATGTTGATACAAAAATTGGGTATTTATCCTTTCTGATGGAGGCATAATATTCCATTGTATATATAGACCATATCTTCTTTATTCATTCATTTGTTGAAGGGTATCTCAGCTCTTTCCACAGTTAGGCTGTTGTGGACATTGCTGGTATGAACATTGGGGTACAGATGGCCCTTCTTTTCACTACATCTGTATCTTTGGGGTAAATACCCAGTAGTGCAATTGCAGGGTCATAGGGTAGCTCTATTTTTAATTTTTTGAGGAGCCTCCACACTGTTTTCCAAAGTGGCTGCACCAACTTGCATTCCCACCAACCGTGTAAGAGGGTTCCCCTTTCTCCACATCCTCTCCAACACTCATTGTTTCCTGTCTTGTTAATTTTGGCCATTCTAACTGGTGTAAGGTGGTATCTCAATGTGATTTTGATTTGAATCTCCCTGATGGCTAATGATGATGAACATTTTTTCATGTGTCTGTTAGCCATTTGTATGTCTTCATTGGAGAAGTGTCTGTTCATATCTTCTGTCCATTTTTTTGACGTGATTATCTGTTTTTTGGGTGTTGAGTATGAGAAGTTCTTTACAGATCTTGGATATCAGCCATTTGTCTATAGTGTCATTTGCAAATATGTTCTCCCATTCCGTGGGTTGCCTCTTTGTTTTGTTGACTGTTGCACTGCTTTGCTGTGCAGAAGCATAAAGCCTACTTTCAGTTAACTAATGAAATAAATGAATAAAGTGTATGGTAAAATTGAAGTCAGATGCTTTTTTTTTTTTTTAAAGATTTTATTTATTTGACAGAGAGAGAGAGAGGATGGCCGGAGAGGGAGAGATAGGAGGGCATAAACCAGGGAGTGGCAGAGGAAGAGGGAGAGGCAGATTCCCAGCTGAGCAGGATGCCTGATGCTCAATCCCAGGACCCCAGGATCATGACCTGAGCTGAAGGCAGATGCTGAACTGACTGAGCCCCCAGGTACCCCTAAATCAGATACCCCTAAATCAGAGTGCTTTTTAAACAAGTCTCTCCCTCCCCCTCTGCCCCTATGCCCACTCACATTCTCTTTCTCCCTCTCAAATAAATAAATAAATAAAGTCTTTAGTAAAAAGAGAGAATGGGAAGGAAGATATTAGAGATGGTGAATACAGACAACCTGTAAAAAGAAAGAATGGGGGTAGTAGCTGGAGGCGGAAGTGGGGTTAAGAGGGGATTTTTCTTTTTCTTTTTTATTTTATTTATTTATTTGTCAGAGAGAGAGAGAGCGCGAAAGAGAGTGAGCACAGGCAGACAGAGTGGCAGGCAGAGGCAGAGGGAGAAGCAGGCTCCCCGCCGAGCAAGGAGCCCGATGTGGGACTCGATCCCAGGACGCTGGGTTCATGACCTGAGCCGAAGGCAGTCGCTTAACCAACTGGGCCACCCAGGCGTCCCAAGCGGGGATTTTTCAAAGGTGGGAAAAATAATGTCCATAGATTGATGGAAAATATCCAGTAAAATGGGAAGAATTGAGAAGGTAATTACTGGAGTATTGTCCTTGAGTAGGTGAGAGTAAGTGGTAGCTAGTCTACAAGTGGAGGAAGGGGGCTTTCCTAGAGGCACACAGTGTTCGTCTACAGCCAGGGGAAAGAGGCCCAGGACATGGCTCTGATGCAGGTGGTGGACGTTTGTGGGGGTTCTCTTCTGATTCATTCTACTTCCTTAGTGAAACCAGAAGCAAAACTATTGACAGAATGAAAATGGGTGGTGAGTGGGTATTTGAGGTTTGCAGAACAGAAAAGGAGAAAGTATAAAATATCCCCTGGGAGAGTGGGAGAATAAAAGGACCAGGAAAACAGTATGATTGCTGGTAGCATTAGGGCCTACTTGTGGACTACGATTATAACTTAAAGTGGGATCTCAGCATAGTTTGGATCTTTGCCAGCCATTAGCATGTACAGTACTTACTATGGGGAACAGTGCCTTTAATGAGGGTCCTTGTTTAATCAAGTAAATATCTTAAAGTGTGGCAGGGGTCAAGGGAGCTGAGGGCACATGCAATGTAATATAAGTGAACTTAAGCTGAGTAAGGAATTCAACGAATACATACATGAATGAATGAACTCTTTCCCCATTTGGAATAAGTTTTTTCTCTTCCATCCATTGATTTAATACACTTGATTCTTAATAGCCCACATAAGAACTGTACAATCTAGAAACCAAGATTGGGGTTAAGCTAGTAAACATGTTCTTGGGTAAGAATAATGGAGTGGGGCAAATGTTATGTCATGGGTCATGGTAAAGAGGGGTTTTGCTCTTTAAGTTTTACCTTAGATTGTTTAGAACTCATCTTCTATTTAAATATTAGCTTATTCTGGCAGCAAAACACTGACCTCTGGTAAATGCTGGAGAGTGATTCAGAGAACTTTCCATGAACATACAACTTTTTTCTTTTTCTTTTTGGACAGAACTCAGCGTCTTTATAAGTGCCTGATAAATATTTGGGTTGATCCTAATTAGGACTGTGTATCAAGGGGACTCTTATTCCCCTTGGGTCCCTGTTTGGCTTCAGTTTTGTCTTCAGCAGGCAGAAAGAGAGGCAAGTATTAGTATCTGTCTTTAGCCATTCAGGAAAAAATGTTTACAGTGCAGTCTCCTTTGATCTAAGCAGGGTCAGAGAGGACCAAGAAACAAGGTACATGGCCAAGCAACTTTTCTTAGCGATCCACCACTGACACACCCATCATTTTTCATCTCTCTGAATTTTAAATATGGCACAAAATGAGTGCTCTTTCTCCTTCATTCTACATATATAGCATGGCCCCTCCCTGGTCAAAGACTTGTTACTCTTCGTGGTCAGGGACCTTGGTGAATACAGAGTGTGTGTGCGCTATATTAAAACTAGTGGCCTAAAAATAGTTGTGTACAAGTAGAAGATACATATTTGCTGAGTTCAGGCTTGCCAAGCCCTGGAACACTTAGCCCGGGAGTGTGGCAAGTATATTTGTCCTGTTACCTGGAAATCCCAACCAAGGGAGAATTCAAAGGAATTCAATACACGAGCACTCCTACTTAGACCAGTGGTTCCCTGCAGGAACAGTACCACCATTTAGGAGGTGTTCTGGGAATCGTAGGTGCATTTTTGGTTATCACAGTGATTGAAGCCATGCTAACTGGTATTTGGTGGCTGGGAGCCAGGCTTGGCAGATGTGTGGAACAGTTCCATAGAACAAAGAAATTGTCCTGCCTATCTTTCACATGTCTTTCAGGGCATTGATGTGGATGAAAATCCTACTTATAGTTATTTGAATAGACCCCAACTCCAATTTTATTTCTTCTTTATGTTGCACATAGAGCATTATGTTAATTTAAAAAACGTTTTTCTGTGTGTTGTAAGTTATATATGAATTTCATTTCAGGACATTGAAGGAGACCTTCCTTCCTTCCTTTTTTTAGATTTTATTTATTTATTTGATAGAGAACAAGTCGGGGAACAGCAGGCAGAGGGAGAGGGGGAAGCTCCTCGCTGAGCTGAGCAGGGAACCCTACTTGGAGTTTGATCCCAGGACTCTGGGATCATGACCTGAGCAGAAGGCAGACCGACTGAGCTACCCAGGTGCCCGCGAAGGAAATGTTTCATTATAAAAAGGGGTAGGGGTCTTTAATGACGAGAACTACTGTTCTAGATATTTGGTTGTGCCTTATCCTTTCCAGGCAAATTCAGAAATTATCTATAATCTCATCTACCCTTAGGCATAAGAGGTAGGGAGGCATCCATCTCAGGAGTTCACATTTAAATCCTAAAGTATGGGGGCGCCTGGGTGGCTCAGTGGGTTAAAGCCTCTGCCTTTGGCTCAGGTCGTGATCCCGGGGTCCTGGGATCGAGCCCCGCATCGGGCTCTCTGCTCAGTGGGGAGCCTACTTCCTCCTCTCTCTCTGCCTGCCTCTCTGCCTACTTGTGATCTCTGTCTGTCAAATAAATAAATAAAATCTTAAAAAAAATAAATCCCAAAGTATGAAGAGTTTCAGTTGGGGGCTGTCTGTGCTTCCATCTGCCTCATCCCATATTAGGAAGAAATTAAAGATAGGAACAGACAAAGCTTCTGGTGGAAAAGGAAATCACAGTAAAAGTGGATATGTGAGGATGAGAGAATCTGAGGTTAGGCATCTGATTAGGTGGATATCCTCACTGGGGGGCAGATCACGCCTTCTCTGTCTTCTCACCTTCCACCCCCAAACTCTCTCCACCCCAGACAAACACACACAACCCACTCCTGTTCCTGGAAATATAAAGTACATGTCCCAGTTACTCCATACACACTGCAGACAGACTTCCTTTGTTCTCGGGATGTGAGCTGGACAGTGGAAGGTTTACACTAAAACATGTCATCCACCAAGCTCCAGACATTCCACTTGAATGAAGGTGCCAAGTGAAAGGTTTGGAAAGATCTTCAAAAGAAGATCCAGAGAGGCAAAGTGTTCATTAATCAGGACCCTACAATTATAAGGATCTGAGGTCTTTTCCCATCATTAGGTTGAAGCAGCTGCAAATAATCACAGCAGGAAGGGGCAGTGCATGTCACCACAATGTTATATGCTTAAAATTGCAGTGGTAAATGGCAATGTGATTTTTTAAAAGAGAGAAACAGACTAAAAGGAATGTCTCAGGGACCAACCAAAGAGAAGGCTTGATAGTCAAAACTTACAAAATTATGGTATACTTTCTGCTATTGAGCATAATGTGAAATCTCAGCAAGTAAAAGGACTGAGAAATAAATGCTGTTTGTCTCCAGACTCAACGTGTATCTCTTATGAATCCACGTAAGACCCCCTACAGTGGAGTTGTGGCTGAGACCAAATATTTGCTGAATGAGCTTGAGGTATGAAGATGAAGAACATGATGAAGGGAAGTGATATGGTTAAGAGGAGGGCCAGCCTCATGGGTATGTAACCTGTGCTTACAAGGGCCCCACACTTGGTTTAATGCTCTGTTGTCACCGTCTTGGGATTATTAATAATTTTTGAACAAGGGGCCCACATTTTCATTTTACATTGGCCCTTCAAATTCTGTAGCCACTCCTGGTGAAGAGAGAGGACATCTGAGTCTGAGAGACCTGGGTTAAAATCCAAGCTCTGCTACTAGCTAGCTTTATGATCCTGGGCAACTTCTTCAACTTCTCTTAATCTGTAAAATAGGAACCATAATGGTACCTGTCTCCTAGATAGGTAGAAGACTAACAGAAGACTAAAGAAAGGCTAAAAGAAGCAATAGGTTGTGACGACAAAAAAACAATATAGCAGTTTTCAGTAGATAGTGTTAACGGTGACAAAGATCTGGATGACATTGCAAAGGCATCAAGGCACCAAGCAGGGCTGGTGTAGAATTGTTTTCTAAATTCATTTTTTTTTTTTAAAGATTTTATTTCTTTATTTGAGAGAGAGGCAGTGAGAGAGCATGAGCGAGGAGAAGGTCAGAGGGAGAAGCAGACTCCCCGTGGAGCTGGGAGCCTGATGCGGGACTCGATCCCGGGTCTCCGGGATCATGACCTGAGCCGAAGGCAGTCGTCCAACCAACTGAGCCACCCAGGCGTCCCTAAATTCATTTTTACTAACACATTTCTGCCCTGGTTGTGTGTATTGATGTCACCATCCCTGTGGCAAGACAGGCCAAGATAATTTTCTTAATTGCAGGCTTCACTGACACATTTTGTGCCGGAACCGAAGGAGAGTAGGTGTTATTTCAGATCTGTGAATCATCATACACACTCAGGCATCACATATTTCTTATAGATTTAAAGATTTGAACTCTAACAAAGATAATGGAGACATTATTTTAGAATGTAGAAATATGCCCATATAAAGGCAACTTGCTATTGAAAATATTGCCTTTGTTGCGTGGGCCTACCAAGTCATTTTATTTGCCATACAGCTATTTAATACAATGTTCTCAACCAAAGAAGGTGCAAATCAAAAGAAATCATCGGACCTTTTTTGCTAGAAGTACATATTAATTATCACCTTGTCATGAATCAGTTGATTGTATTGTATTAGAATAGGTTTTGGGCTAAGTGAGGAATGAAAAGTGGAAGTAAGGCTGACTGGAAGGATTTTCTTCCATTTGACTAAATACCCCCTATTAATTCCTTGGTTATTACTATAATTTAAAGTAGTCTTTGGGACTGCATGTCCTTTTAAGATTATTTCTGAAGCTGAGAACAAATTTTTTAAGTGTGAAATGGATTTTCTAAAAAAGGTTTTAATGTATTGAATATGTCATGCCTATTCCACTTAGTGCAAGTACATTGGCGACCATACTGTGATAAGGAACTTGCCTCCAAAGAGGTCATAATTCTGGAAGAAAACTCTTCAGTTGCTAGGAAGACAAAATTGCTCATGTGATGTGGGAAGTGAATTGTTTCTCCCAACCAAGGCTAGTTCCATGGTTGCATGTGAAGGGAAATTGTCCCCACCACCACCTACATTTTAACTCGGGCTTTACTCCATCACTAAATATAATCTGACACATGCAGCATTATGGATTTAGGGATGGCTCTCCTTAATCTTGTACCTTGTTTTGAAAAAAAAGCCTTTTTAAAAAAAAATTGTAGTAGAGCCTGTATAACAAAAAATTTACCAACACAACCATTTAAAAAAAAAAAGATTTGGGGGGGCCTGGGTGGCTCAGTGGGTTAAAGCCTCTGCCTTCGGCTCAAGTCGTGATCCCAGGGTCCTGGGATCGAGCCCCGCATCGGGCTCTCTGCTCGGCAGGGAGCCTGCTTCTTCCTCTCTCTCTCTGCCTGCTTCTCTGCCTACTTGTGATCTTGTCTGTCATAAATAAATAAGATCTTAAAAAAAAAAAGATTTGTTTGTTTGCTTGTTTATTTATTTAAGTAATCTCTACACCCAACGTGAAGCTCAAACTCATGACCCTGAGATCGAGTCACATGCTCTACTGAGTGAGCCAACCAAGCGCTCCCCAGTTATAAACATTTTTTTTTTAAAAGATTTATTTATTTATTGCAGGAGGCAGGCAGAAGGAGAGAGTCTTCAGTAGATGCCTCGCTGAGCGCAGAGCCTGAGGTGGGGCTCAATCCCATGACCCCGAGATCAGGACCTGAGCTGAAACCAAGAGTCAGACACTTAACCAACTAAGCCACCCATCACAACCATTTTTAAGTGTACAATTTAAGTGGCATTAAGTACATTCACATATATTGCATTTTCTTAGAGGACTTCAGTGCCTAAATATGGAGAATCTTTGCCACATCTTTATAATTAGTTTAGACACTTACAAATGGAAGTGACAGACTTGCCTCTGAAATTGCCATGGAGTGCACCTTTGCAGCTCATGAGAGAGCACCCCATACCAGGCAAGGGTGGGTGCAACTCAGGGCTCAGCAAGAAGCAGGAGGGAATGAAGACAGAGGTTTCCTGAGCTTGTAGATGTGTCCATCTCTGTTCAGGGATAGGTTAGAAATAGTGAACTTAGTGTTGTCCCTGGTCCTTTGTAAATCTTCCTAGCAAACTGTAAGATTGCCTCACCCCCTCAGATATTTGCCTTTATGAATTATTTCTGTGTTCCATGCAGTTGTATCCTTTCCCTCTGTTGGCTTCCTATCCACATATAAACTCACTAGGTGTCTTTCATTTTAATAAAACAGAAAAACCAAACCAACCAACAAACAAACCCTCTCTTGTCAAAATCCTTCCTTGTTAGCCCCACATTCTTCTTATTTTTTTTTAATGCGCTTTTCCCCTCTTTCCAAACTATATAAGCCAATATGGACATGGCTTAAAGTGTCAAATTATCTTCCAAGGCATTTGACAACCAACAACAGTCCCAGCCCCTCTGCTGCTTCTTATTCCCTAGAAACAGCCACTCTTCACTCTTATAATGATACATGCTTTAAAAATTCATCTCCACATCTCAGAATCACACTCTTGTTCAAATTTTTCCAGCTTTGGCATTTAGGAGCTCTTTCAAATTGGCTCATGTGTCCCTTTTGTTGTCCGAGCACTACCTTACTTTCTGGCGCTATACTTACTTTTCTCCAAGCTCATCTTGTATTTTCCCTGCCTGAGCCCGAGAGTCAGCCATCTATCCAAGGAGCTCTGGTTCTTTCTATTCTTTCTATATGGAATATATATTCCATATCTATGGAATATATATATATATATTCCAATAGATTCCAATATATATATATATATATATATATATATATATATATACACACACATACATACACACACATACATATCTATAGCTATCTATTTATCCACCTATCTATCCATTACATATTAAATTAAACATGAGCTCATACTGATTTCCTCAACTCCGACTTGGTATCACAGGATTTATTCTAGCCTCTCTCCTTGTTTATTTGTAACTTTTCCCTTTAATTGTGAGGAACCTGGTTCCTGTTATCTATTTTCAAAAATTATTTTTCCAGCCCTAGAATAGACATGCAGTACTTTCAGAATTCTTAACCTGTATCCCTGTAAGAAACCAATTTCCAGACTAAAGTACAGTGTTTATATACAATTCTTTTTAATCTTTAGCTTTATAGTTTCCAACCAAGATACTATTTTCCAAAGTTATGTTAGATCAGCTCCTTCCCCTTTCAGAAAGGTTATGTCATGCATTTGTAATACAGTTAGATTCATTTCTCACAGTCTGCATTCCATTCTAGGATCCTCTAATATCCTGGTTGATTTTTAAAAGTTTCGCATACATTAAAATTCATTCTTTGTAATATACAGTTCTACGTGTTTTGAAAAATGCAGGTTATGTATGTATATACCACCCCAGTGCTATATAGAACAATCCCATCACTCTAAAAATTGCCTAATCTCTTTTTTGTTTTCTTTTTTTAATTGTGTTATGTTAGTCACCATAAAATGCAGCATTAGTTTTTGATGCAGTATTCCAAATTCATTGTTTATGTACCACACCTAGTGCTCCATGCAGTACGTACCCTCTTTAATACCCACCACCAGGCTTGCCCGTCCCCACTCCCCTCCCTTCCAAAACCCTTAGTTTGTTTCTCAGAGTCTATAGTCTCTCATGGTTCATCTCCCCCTTCGATTTCCCCCAATTCACTTTTCCTTTCCTTCTCCTAATGTCCTCCATGTTATTCCTTATGCTCCACAAGTAAGTGAAACCATATGATAATTGGCTTTCTCTGCTTGACTTATTTCACTCAGCATAATCTCCTCCAGTCCCATCCATGTTGATGCAAAAGTTGGATATTCATCCTTTCTTTCTAATGGCTGAGTAATATTCCATTGTATATTTGGACCACATCTTCTTTATCCATTCATCTATTGAGGGCATCTTGGCTCTTTCCACAGTTTGGCTATTGTGGATATTGCTGGTATGAACATTAGGGTACATACAGCCCTTCTTTTCACTACATCTGTATCTTTGGGGTAAATACCCAGTAGTGCAATTGTCGGGTCATAGGGTAGCTCTATTTTTAATTTTTTGAGGAATCTCCACACTGTTTTCTATTTCTGTTCAGGGATAGTTTAGAAATAGTGAACTTAGTGGTGTCCTTGGTCCTTTGTAAATCTTCCCAGCAAACTGTAAGATTGCCTCACCTCCTCAGATATTTGTTTTCCAAAGTGGCTGCACCAACCTGCATTCCCACCAACAGTGTAAGAGGGTTCCCTTTCCTCCACATCCTCTCCAACATTTGTTGTTTACTGTCTTGTTAATCTTTGCCATTCTAACTGGTTTAAGGTGGTATCTCAATATATTGTTTTTTTTTAAAGTTTTATTTATTTGACACAGAGATAGAGAGTACAAGTAGGCAGAGCAGCAGGCAGAGGAAGAGGGAGAAGCAGACTTCCCGCCGAGCAGGGAGCCCGATGCGGGGCTTGATCCCAGGACCCCAAGATCATGACCCGGGCCAAAGGCAGCTGCTTAACCAACTGAGCCACCCAGGCGTCCCTCTCAATATGATTTTGATTTGAATCTCCCTGATGGCTAATGATGATGAACATTTTTTCACGTGTCTGTTAGCCGTTTGTATGTCTTCATTGGAGAAGTGTCTGCTCATGTCTTCTGTCCATTTTTTGATGGGATTATCTGTTTTTTGGGTGTTGAGTTTAAGAAGTTCTTCATAGATCTTGGATATCAGCCTTTTGTCTGTGGTGTCATTTGTGAATATGTTCTCCCATTCTGTGGGTTCCCTCTTTGTTTTGTTGACTGTTTCCTTTGCTGTGCAGAAGCTTTTTAACTTTTCACTTTTGTTTCCTTTGCCTTTGGAGACATGTCTTGAAAGTGGCCTCTTGCTGTGGCTGATGTTGAAGAGGTTACTGCCTATGTTCTTCTCTAGGATTTTGATGGATTCCTGTATCACTTTGAGGTCTTTCATCCATTTTGAGTTTATCTTTGTGTATGGTGTAAGAGAATGGTGGAGTTTAATTCTTCTATACATAGCTGTCCAATTTTCCCAGCACCATTTATCAAAGAGAGTGTCTTTTTTCCACTGGATATTTTTCCCTGCTTTGTCAAAGATTATTTGACCATAGAGTTGAGGGTCCATAGCTGGGCTCCCTACTCTGTTCCATTGGTCTATGTGTCTGTTTTTTTGCCAGTACCATGCTGTCTTGGTGATCACAGCTTTGTAATAAAGCTTGAAATCAGACAATGTGATGCCCCAGCTTTGTTTTTCTTTTTCAACATTTCCTTAGCGATTCGGGATCTTTTCTGGTTCCATACGAATTTTAGGATTGTTTGTTCTAGCACTTTGAAAAATGCTGCTGCTATTTTGATCACGATGTCATTGAAAGTATAGATTGTTCTGGGCACATAGACATTTTAACAATGTTTATTCTTCCTATCCATGAGCATGGAATGTTTTTCCATCTTTTTGTATCTTCTTCAATTTCTTTCATGGTGTTCTGTAGTTGCTCAAGTATAGATCCTATTCTCTAATTCCAACTTTTGATTGCTCCCTCAAATTCCTTTAAAGAGGGACGCCTGGGTGGCTCTGTTGGTTGGACGACTGCCTTCGGCTCAGGTCATGATCCCGGAGACCCGGGATCGAGTCCCGCATCGGGCTCCCAGCTCCACGGGGAGTCTGCTTCTCCCTCTGACCTTCTCCTCGCTCATGCTCTCTCACTGCCTCTCTCTGAAATAAATTAATAAAATCTTAAAAAAAAAAAAAAATTCCTGTAAAGAGTTGTGCAATACTCTATCCTCCACCAGGGGGCTCCACTGGCTCACAATTATGAGGCAGTAGCGCTATTTCTGAATATCCTATTGAAAATGGCTGGAAGGATGGGTTAGATGAGCGTTACTGGGAAGCTGATGGAAGTAGGTGCCACATGGGGACAAGATAAACTCTAGGAGACAGTAGAGAGAGCAATTAACTGTGGAGGTTTGACTGTATGCAGGTCTTCAGGTTTTCAGCCAGAGAATGTGCAGATTACCAATTTATTGCTTCTTGGTTCCCTTCATGGACTCATCTGTTAAAATGTGTCTGGGCCCTTTAAATATTTTTCATTTGTTAGCTGGCTCAATATTCTATCGGTAGAGGGCGATAGAGAGAGAGAGAGAGAGAGAGAGACAGACAGACAGACGTTGAAGGAGAACTGGGTTTACCCTCAGCTCCTGACTTAAAGAGCAGTGGTGTGGCTGGGAGCTCCAGACAGCATAGCCTTTACCCCAGCCCCATTTGTTGCTCTGCATAGGCATGCGGGGGGCCCTATCAGGCTGGCTGTCTAGTGAGCTGGGTGTTCAGCCTTTGTCCTATTCAGTGGTGCAGAATGCTCTGGTCCAAGCCCTATGCAGAGGTGTGCTAGGTTCTTGCAGAGGGAAGCTTCTGCAGATTGCAGCCAGCCCCCACAGTGCCCACAGCCTCAGTCCAACTCCTCTGTGTACACCTCCCTCACCCACTATTAGCTTTACCTTCCCTGTGTCCCAGGCAGATTCTCTGCCACTAGGTGGGCTGTGATCACACCTTCAATGAGCTTTGAAGTTTGAATCTCCTCCCAGTTTTTCTTTTTTTTTTTTTTTTGGCTCTTTCCCTTAGTTCTTCATTATCCCTTATTAGAGCTCTTCTTCCTTCTTTATAGTTACTCTCTTATCATTGCTCAATAATTCTTTATATTAAACTTCACCTGTTAAAATTATTCTGTGGTTCCGGTTCTTGATTTGATTGGGACTAATTAAAACCTGTACTCCCTGGGAGAGGGCCCAGTGTTCTGGGTCTTTTGTTGAATCTCATTTCAAGAAAGAGAGGAAAGCAATTTCCTGTCAGGAAACCCGATGATAATACTGGTCCAGGTTCTCTGGGTGGAGGTCCAGGTTCTCTGTTGGTAGAGAAGTCCTCACTGTACTCAGGCCCCAGGCCCTAAGTCCTGGGTTGTAGCTCAAGGTAGAGTTCTGAGAAAGGGAGTTTCCTGTATGATGACGGGACAGCTGCTGAGTACATGTCATAACCTGAGCTGGTAAATGTTCAAATGTTTGTCAGACTTCTGCCTATGGTGCAGTAAGAGGAGTTATTGTAGAAACAGTATTACTTATACTGAGATGTAAAATATGACTTTTTTTCATTGAGCTTGACACTTAAAAATGGCATAGTAATCATATAGTTTCTAAGTTAGACATGTTTTAATATTAAAAAAGGGGGAATTCTTCCTTTGCTTCTTTTTGATTCCTGCCAATAATGCATTTAAAAGGTATTGTTGTTTTTTTAAATTTTAAATGGGCTCCATGTGAGGCTCAAACTCATGACCCTAAGATTAAGAGTCACATACTCTCCTGACCAAGTCAGCCAGGAACCCTATCTAACGTTTTATTTTAAAGAAAATTTCCTGTGTCTAAAAAGGAAATTTGAAGCTCTTATAAGATTCTGCTGACAGACTGATCTTACATCAGATTTCTTGAATGTCTGTTTCTCTTATTCTGCATATTTTCTGGTTTTTACCTGGTTGTGGTTTAAACAGTCTTACTAACATAGTAGTATTTTTTGTTAGCCATGCTCTAATTAAACAATGAAGTTGAGATCCTCCTATGTTCCTTTTTCCCCCCAAATTTTTATTTAAATTCTAGTTAGTTAATGTACAGTGCAGTATCAGTTTCAGGAGTAGAATTCAGTGGTTCATCACTTACATTCAACACCCAGCGCTCATCACAAGTGCCCTCCTTAATACCCATCACCCATCTAGACCACCCCCCACCCTTTTCCCTCCATCAACCCTCTGTTCTCTCATTAAGAGTCTCTTACAGGGGGTGCCTGGGTGGCTCAGTGGGTTAAGGCCTCTGCCTTTGGCCCGGGTCATGGTCTCAGGGTCCTGGGATCGAGCCCCGCATCGGGCTCTCTGCTCAGTGGGGAGCCTGTTTGCCTCTCTCTCTCTCTCTGCCTGCCTCTCTGCCTACTTGTGATCTCTGTCAAGTGAATGAATAAAATCTTTAAAAAAAAAAAAAAAGAGGGACGCCTGGGTGGCTCAGTTGGTTAAGCGGCTGCCTTTGGCTCAGGTCATGATCCCAGCGTCCTGGGATCGAGTCCCACATCAGGCTCCTTGCTCGGCAGGGAGCCTGCTTCTCCCTCTGCCTCTGCCTGCCTCTCTGTCTGCCTGTGCTCGCTCCCCCTCTCGCTCTCTCTCTCTCTCTCTCTGACAAATAAATAAAAAAAAAATCTTAAAAAAAAAAAAAGAGTCCTCCCACTGCTTGCTCTGAATTCCTAATTCCCCTTAACCACCTTTCCTTTAATAAAAAAAAAAAAGAGTCTCTTACAGTTTGTCTCTCTCTTTCTCCTTTTCCCCCCTCCTATATGTTCATCTGTTTTGCTTCTTAAATTACACATATGGGTAAATCATATGGTATTTGTCTTTCTCTGACTTATTTCCCTTGACATAACATACTCTGGCTCCATCCATGTTATTGCAAATGGCAAGAAGTCATTCCTTTTGATGGCCGAGTAATATTCCCTCATATATATGTAGCACATCTTCTTTATCCATTCATCAGTTGATGGACATTTGATCCTTCCATATTTGGGTTATTGTTGATAATGCTCCTATAAACATCATGGTGCATGCACCTCTTTGATCAGTATTTTTCTATCCTTTGAGTAAATTTCTAGTAGTGAAATTGCTGGATTGTACATTAGTTCTATTTTTAACTGTTCCATGAACCTCCATACAGTTTTCCAGCATGGTTGCACCAGTTTGCATTCCCACCAATAGCACAAAAGTATTCCCCTTTCTCTGCATCCTTACCAACACCTGTCATTTCTTGTGTTGTTGATTTTAGTCCTTCTGACAGGTGTGAGGTGGTATTTCATTGCACTTTTGATTTGTGTTTCCCTGATGATGAGTGATGTTGAGCATCTTTTTATGTGCCTGTTAGTCATCTGGATGTCTTTTTTGAAAAAATGTCTGTTCATGCTTTTTGTCCATTTCTTGACTGGATTTTTTTTTGTTTTTTGGATGTTGAGTTTGATAAGTTCTTTATAGATTTTGGATACTAACCCTTTTAACAGATGCTATTTGGAAATATCTGCTCCACTCCATAGGCTGCCTTTTAGTTTTGTTGATTATTTCCTCTGCTGTGAAGAAACATTTTGTCTTGATGGAGTCCCAGTAATTCATTTTTGCTTTTGTTTCCTTTGCCTCCAGTCTCGTATTTAGAAAGACATTGCTACAGCCAAGGTCAAAGAGGTTGCTGCCTGTGTTCTCCTCTAGGATTTTGATAGTTTAATGTCTCACATTTAGGTTTTTTATCCGTTTTGAGTTTAGTTTTATTTATGGTGTAAGAAAGTGATCCAGTTTCATTCTTCTGCATGTGGCTGTCCAGTTTTCCCAAGACCATTTGTTGAAGAGACTATTTCCCCCCCACCCCCCACTGGATATTCTTTCCTGCTTTGTCAAACCTCCAATGTTCCTTAAAGATCGCCTTGGTTGACTCAACCACATCTAAATTTAGATCCTTCTAAAAATGGTGTGGAAAACATATTTTGGAGGAGAGAGAGAAAGCAGGCTAACAGGAGCTGTACAACATTAGTAAGAAGATATGGAGTATATTTTGGAGAAATAGGTGTCAAGATTTGTTGACAGATTGGATATAGAAGGTAGCGAGTTCTGGAATGACTTCTAGATTATCAAAACTTGAGAGGGAATAGAAGTGGCATTTATTGAAAAGAGGAAAACTGGCAGAGGACAGGTCTGAATGGGGGTATCCTAGCAATGTTAAGTTTGAAAGGAGATTAGCTCATCAAGAAAAGACATTAGGTAGGTGGCTGGATGGGAGTTTGAGGTTCAGCAAAGAGGCCAGGGCTAGAGAGATAAATTTGTTATTATATTAGTTCCTTTGCTTTCAGCCTTACACTTCTATTCCTTGTTTCATCTCCTTTGGGTAGTATTTCTTCAGTACTCATGTTAAATAAAGATATTAGCACTCTTCTTTCTACTTTCCATCTTCTGTCAACTCTTGATACACTTTTCTTGTTAAGGCTCATAACATAATTCTGTAAACATATTTAAAATTTCCATACTATACCTGTATAATGCTAAAAGGTGAAAACTATAAAATAGCATTTATAATATAATTATATGAATTTTATTCACTTAAGGGCCAAATATTGTGCTGGAACTACCTTTCTTTCTCAGTGGGTCCAAAGCCTGGTGCCACTTGAAGAAGAATGGTTCTAGTATTTGTGTTAAATTAATCCTCTTTTCTAAGTCAAAAAATTTTTCCCTGGAAATTTTGAAGACATAACTCCATTGTGCTTTTATATCAGCGCTGCTTGATTCCATACAGATTCTTATTTCTTAGTGTTTATTTTTCTTTCTCTTTATGGAAACTTACAGAATCTTCTTTTAATAATTGTTGCTTTGCAATTTCATAATGATATATAGGCTGTATCTTTTGTCCCTTCACACTTAGAAGCACTCAGTAGATTCCTTTAATGCCTCTCTCTTATATTGGGAAACTTTCTTATTATTCTAGAGGCTGTGTTGAGTACTGGTTTTTATTGGAGGTAGACTGAGTTCAAATACCAGTTGTTTGCTCTGTAGCTTTGGGGAAGTTATTCAAACTCTGTGCTTGCTTTCTTATCTGAAACATGAGAGTATTAATAATATTACCATACTAATATATTCCTTACGGTTGGACTGAGAATTGAATGGGTAATATTTAGGAAGTTCCATAAAGTGACTAGTGAATCGTATGTGCTCAATAAATGTTATGTGTTGATAATTATTTCTGCTTTTAGTTTTATTCCTTGCTTTTCTGGAGCTCCAGAAAATTTGGACCTCCCAGACTGATTCTCTACTTTGCCTTTATTCTCTCATAGTTTCTAGTTTTTTGTTGTTGCTGCTGCTATAGTTTTATGTTCTGTGATGTTTCCTTGACTTTACCCTCTGAACATTAAAAAAAGGTAATTTGGCATAATTCTAATCTTTGGCTGTACATTCATAAACTAAGAATAGGATAAGAGATCAGCTTGAATTATCAGAAAATGTAACTGGTGTGGTTAGTTGACTACCTGGCTGAGGCACTGGGCTCCATTAGTCTTAATGTTGGCATCGAATAGAATGTTCATGACTGGAGTTGTTCTTTAAAAGACAGACTTTCAGGTCGTCCTTGAATTCTCCCCTTGGATTCATTCTTGCCTTCTGCTTTGCCTGCTGACTGAGCCTCCAGCTACCCTGTGGTTTTGTCAGACAGATTGGCTCTTTGCTGCCTTTCCCTCTGTCTTTTCTAGGCTATTGCTTCTTTGCTTTCTGTAATCCATCAACAAGTTTTCATTCCTTCCCACACTGCAGAAAGTTCTTCTTTCCATTCTCTTCATCTTTGTGGGTTGATTGGTTTACTATCACTTAATAAAGTATGGATGGCTCTGGATTTAGATGTCTGTGTTCAGTCTACCATCCTGAATCAGACTTCATTACCTTTCTAAAGGAGAGACCATGTTACAGGTCATCTAACAGTCCTCTCCATTAACTACCACCCTTAAAGTGGAAATCATGCTGAATATGACCATTTTCTAATGTTCTGATCTTCAACCTACTTGCCCTTTGTATCTTTTTAAAAAAGATTTTATTTATTTATTTGGCAGAGAGATCACAAGTAGACAGAGAGGCAGGCAGAGAGAGAGGGGGAAGAAGAGTCCCAGCAGAGCAGAGATGCAGGGCCCCGATGCGGGACTCGATCCCAGGACCCTGAGATCATGACTTGAGCCGAAGGCAGATGCTTAACAACTGAGCCACCCAGGCACCCCTCCCATTATTTTTCTATATTTATCCTCATACTACTCAAGTGAGGTAAGAATTGCTTTGGTGATAAGAAAACCAAGCTAAATAAATTGGGGAGATTTATCTAAGAATTGTTAGTGTTCACACTTAGACTAGAATACAGCTATATTCTAATTCTCTGGCTAGTATTCTTTACTTAAATATTTACTAACTTTAGCTTTTCCCTAGTACAGGAAAGAGCTGACTATGCAATAACCAGTTTTTCTTGAATGAGATAATTTCTTTTTTTTTTCCCCCTAAATCATCTGTCAGGAATAGTAAAAAATTAACTGTTATTGGGGCGCCTGGGTGGCTCAGTGGGTTGGGCCTCTGCCTTCGGCTCAAGTCATGATCCCAGGGTCCTGGAATCGAGCCCCGCATCAGGCTCTCTGCTCAGCAGGGAGCCTGCTTCCTCCTCTCTGTCATTGCCTGCCTCTCTGCCTACTTGTGATCTCTGACTGTCAAATAAATAAATAACATCTTTTAAAAAATAAAAAAATTAACTGTTATTTATAATAGTAATAATGATGATAAAGCAATAACACTTGCATAGCATTCTATTGTTTATAAAGAATTTTGATCTATATTATGCCATTTAAACACCTCAAAAACATGTTTACTAGGTGGGTAGAAAAAGTACTTTTCTATTTTATGAAGGAAAAAAATAGAGGCTGAGAGACGTTAATTACTTCCTCAAGGAGATACAGTTAGTGTTCTGGTAGAAGCTGAATTTTAACTCGGATCTATCTGACTTCTATTCTCCTAGACATTCTTTCCTGCATATATTACATAATAGCCAAAGACATGTTAAGCCCATTGTTGTTCAACAAATAATATGCACCCAGAGGTCTAGTCTGGTGGAGAGAACAAGGCCTCTAAGTGTTCCAAGCATGAGTCTAATTCTGAAGTCAAGTAGAAAAAGAGTGGGCACAAACTAATATTAAATACAATTCTATATCATGTCTTGTGATGAACACCCAGACTTATTATGTAGGTATAGTGCCCTCAGATATAGTACCCCCATGTGTATAATGTAGATATTATCATTTCTCTCATTTTATATACATAGCAATAGAAGCTCAGAGAAGAGAATAATCTAAATTCAGATCCCTCTGATTCCAAAATGTGTGCTTTTTTTGGATTAATGTAACTGACTCCAAGAGAGATATCCATCTGGGAAGTTTCTTCAGAGAACAGGGAAAAAGAGCTGGCTGTCTTCCACCAGCTTGACTGCAGAATGAAGCCCTTCTTTGAAAAGGATTAGTATATTATTAGAGAGTGGAACCAGGGAAGCCACTAGTTTTTGTTGATCTGATAGGCAGCAGAGAGGATATCACCATTCTTGGCCGTATGACATGGGCAATGCTTCTGACTTCTTTGTCCATGGTCAAGGATACAACCCAATGGGGGAAAAAAAGCATATATTCTTTCCAAAGTTTGTCAACATCAATAGATAAATTTAGGTTAGATTGTATCCATTAGCAAGGGCACATGGTCATTGAGTGTAGCAGAAGCATAATTGGCTATATTACGTATATTTCTATTCCTTTTTTTTAAATTACTGAAAGTAGGGGCACCTGCGTGGCTCAGTTGGTTAAAACCTCTGCCTTCGACTCAGGTCATGAGCTCAGGACTCTGGGATCAAGCCCCACATCGGGCTCTATACTTAGCAGGGAGCCTGCTTCCCCCTCTTTCTCTGCCTGCCTCTCTACCTACTTGTGATGTGATCTCTGTCTGTCAAATAAATAAATAAAATCTAAAAAGAAAGAAAAAAAAGTATGAAGTTAGGGGCACCTGGGTGGCTCAGTTGGTTACAAGTCTGCTTAGGGGTCAGGTCATGATCCCAGAGTTCTGGGATTGAACCCTGCAACAGGCTCCCTGCTCACGGAGGAATTTGTTTCTTCCTCTGCCCCTCACACCACTTGTGCTCTCTCTCTCTTGCTCTCAATAAATAAAATCTTTGAAAGAAATGAAAGTACAAAGTTGAATTCTAGGTGGTTAAGTGAGCATAAAATGGGACCTTGTATTCTTTGACTGAATGGTATCTTTCCCTGTGTTTATAATGATGCATATTTCAGGTGCACATTCTGGATTTTCTGGGACAGTTTCTGATTTCAGGTTATTTATTATCTTCCCCCAAAAGCATTTCTGCTTATCTGGGTCTAGATGTTTTATTCAGAAAGTTGTAAATATATTGCGTGTTGTTTCTGAAGGCATTTTAGTCGCCATCTCTCACCTTACTTTCATAGTTTTCTGCTATATCATCTGTTGGTTCCTGCATTAAGAATACAAGGGAACAGGGGCACCTGAGTGGCTCAGATGCTTAAGGGTTGACTCAATTCCAGCTCAGGTCACAATCTCAGGGTCCAGGGATTGCCCCCTCCCTCCCCCTCCCCCCGCCCCTGCCAAGTCAGGCTCCACACTCAGCAGGGAGTCTTCTTGAAGATTCTCTCTCTCCCTCTGCCTCTGTCCTTTTCCCTGCTTTCTCTCTCTCTTTCAATAAATAAATAAGTAAATAAATATACAAGGGAGCACTGTAATTTACCAAAACCTTCCTTAAAGTTAAATTAAAATTAATTAAAATTAAATGGAAAATACAGCTATTATCCAAATAAATCAGGCAAAATAGCTTTCTAGTGAGTCCTCCCCCTCCCCTAAGTATATGGGTACCCCGGGGACAATGTATTACTTTTGACTTGAACCATAAAGTATACCGTCTAGTTTTATTAATTTCATCAGATAACTATGCAACCTGCCCCTGGGGGTTTTCTGGTGATGAAATTTTTCTTACTGTTTTGACATTTTGTTTCGAAGATATGCATCTCTCTTTCTTTTTTTTCCTAGCTAGAAATCCGTATAAGTACCAGAGTTTATTCTTAACTACCATAATTGTGAGTGAAGAATCATGGACAGAGAGGGACCTCTGGGTGGCACAGTTGGTTGGTCTGACTCTTGACTTCGGCTCAGATCTGATCTCTGGTCATGGGATCCAGCCCTTTGATGGGATTTGTGATCACTGCAGAGTCCCAGAGTCCACGTGAGTTTCTCTCTCCTCTGCCTCTCCCCACCCTCTAAAATAAATAAATAGATCGTTAGAAAAATCATGGGTGGAGAACATTTTGTTTGCTCCTCGAATGCTTTCTTAAAATCAGTAATTAACTAAAGTAAGTCTTAAACATAAATACTGAATTTTAATTAATATATTCTCTTTACAGTTCTTCAGAGGCTTTGGTTTGCCAAGTTATCCTCAGTATGGCAGAACCTATCACAAACAGTTAGAGGAGAAAATGCCCATGTATAGAAATGAATATATTTTTTAAGATTTTATTTATTTATTTGAGAGAGAGCGAGAGAGAGCACATGAGCCAGGGGAGGGATAGAGAGACAAGTTGACTCCCTGCTGAGTGGGGAGCACAACTCCAGGCTCAATCCCAGGACCCTGAGGTCATGACCTGAGCTGAAATCAGATGCCCAGCTGACTGAGCCACCCAGGCACCCCTAGAAATGATTTTTTTTTTAAAGAAGTAAACTTTGAGCCTGTGTTTGATTAATTCAATTCTGAGCTAATTGTTCACTGTCACATAGTCGCTGACAGACTTTGTTCTATCAGGAAGGTACATTTTATTGTGCTAAAAGTGTATTTATTCTAGATTGTTAATAGGTTCTGAATTCATAAACTTCTCTATATGTATTTGTTGTTTGCAAAAATATCTACAATACTCTTGGTGATAAAATATTTTGGTAATTTATAAAGTGAAATGTAGGAATTACTCACATAAATTAGGAATTAAATCAGAGAAAGCCCTGAATGATGCAATGGAGTCAAGGTCTTAGAGGGAATTGAGAGAGAACCAGACCAAGGCACAGCAGAGTGAGGGAGGCTTTTCACTCAGTTACCAAATGGCAAACAGAGAAGTAGTCATAAATATAGAGAATAAATAAACATTCAGTAAAAAATTATTTTAAAATACTTCGTGCTTTGGGATATTCTCTAATCACACAAGGGAAATAGGAGAGAATATTTTTCCCATTGTGAGTAATTCTTTGGAAATTCAAATACTGGTCTTTGAGGGAGACAGGGCATATGGAGCCCAGAGCTTTTTCTAAACTCAGCAAATGTTGAATTTCTGAAGAGAATTTGAACTAAAGAGTGTTGGCATTGATGCACAAGCTAAAACATGAATAATCTGTGGATTTTTTCTCATTGGTTCTTTTTCTTTAGAGGGAGTACAGTATAATTTTTTAAAAAATATATTTTATTTTAGGAGTGCCTGGGTGGCTCAGTCAATTAAGTGTCCAACTCTTGATTTTGGCTCAGGTTGTGGTCTTGGGGTCTTGAGATCAGCCCCATGTTGGACTCTGTGCTGGGCTTAGAGCCTGCTTGGGATTCTCCTTTCCCCCATCCCACTCTCGCTCATCCTGTGTCTAAAAAAATGAAGATTTGATTTGATTTTTTAATTTTTTTAGATTTTATTTTTAAGTAATCTCTATATCCAACATGGTTTTCAACTCACAACCCTGAGATGAAGTGTTGCACACTCCACTGACTGAACCTGTCAGGTGCCTCCAGTATAAATTTTTTAAAATCAAGGCTAGACAAAATATTAAATAATACTACAAAGCTTATATTAAAAAAAAAAAAAAGAAGAAGCAGTGCCTTCTCCCTCCCCACATCTGAGGCTTTTAACTCTTTGGCAGTTTTCCTGATTATATTATGCCTATAACTAACTGTATGGCTATTTCTTGGTTTATAAATTTCAGGCTTTAGGGGCCCCTGGGTGGCTCAGTTGGTTAAGCATCTGCTTTAGGGTCAGGTCATGATCCCAGGGTCCTGGGATTGAGCCCCACATCGGTTCTCTGTTAAGTGGGGAGTCTGCTTCTCCCCCTCTGTACTCCCCCTGCTTGTGCTCTCTCTGTCAAATAAATAAATAAAATATTTAAAATATATATATAAATTTTAGGCTTTATCTATTAATTCCATACATACATATACTTCTCTCCCCCATCATCTCCCCCATTCTCTTAATATAATCTAAATTAATTTCTAGCTAATTCAATATTTAGTATTTACATTATTATGTAAGTGTTGTTCATTGGTAAGTCAAGTAAGTGTATGTGACTACTTTTCTTTCATTGTACAAACTTTTGTTTTCTTGAGAGTTGAGAATTGCCCAGTTTTTCATTCTATCAGTTTTCTGTCAGTCTGACCAAATGTTTCATTAGGTTTTCAGATGCTTATCATACTACATTTAATATTTCAGATAATCTATTGATTGTCTCTGTCCCCCTGTTCCTATCTGGACTGGTTGATACCTTGGTTGTCATCTGAGGACTAACGATCTTATTTTTCTCTTCTTTCCTTTTTTAAAAAAAGATTTTATTTATTTATTTGTCAGAGAAAGAGAGAGAGAGATAGCACAAACTGGGGGAGCAGCAGGCAGAGGGAGAAACAGACTCCTCACTGAGCAGAGAACTCCATGTGGGGATGCAGGACTCAAACCCAGGACCCTGGGATCATGACCTGAACTGAAGGCAGTTGCTTAACCAACTGAGCCACTCAGGCATCGCTCATGACTGACAATCTTTGCAGTTTTATGTGACAGTTCCTGTTTCCCAGCTTCCATATTTTCTTCTTTTGGTCAAGTCCTTCGTTTTCCTGAGGCCCATCCTTTAGTAGCTTCCTGAGAAACAGTGCATGGGCATCTTTGCATATTTATCCTCATAGGTCATTGTTACTTAAGGATAGGAATAGAATTCTAGGATGGAAATAGTTTCACCTCAGAACTGGAAAGGCATTACCTCATTGTTTTCTGAACTCCATTGTTATCAAGACGCTTGATGCCTATTCTGATTCCTGACCTTTTTATGTGATTATTCCCTCCCTCAACCCCTAGAAATATTAAGTTTTTTCTTAGCATTCTGGAATTTTATTATGTGACTTGGTATAAGTCTTTTTTTATTCATTGGACTGGGCATTTAGTGGACTTTTTTGATCTGAAATTGCATGGCTAAATTTCATGTTTTTCAGCCCTGGGATATTTTCTTTTTTATTTGATTATTTCATCCCATCAGTCTTTACTCCCATTTTCTCTTTCCTGAAATCCTATCAATCAGATGTTAGACATTCTGGAATGATCCTTTAAGCATCTTATTTTTCCCCTTCTATTGTACATCTTTTTTTTTTCTTTCGATCTTACTTTCTAGGAGATTTCCTTGCTTTTATCTTCTAACAGTTTTATTGGATGTTTTTGTTTATTTCAAAACCATGTTTTTAATTTCCATTTAATTTTAATATATTTTTCTTGTTCTGATTATCCTTTTTAAAAAAACACCATTCTTCTCTTGTCTCATGAATATAATACCTTCTTTTATCTCTCTGATGAGATGAGTTACAATTTTTAATAAAGATTTCTTTTGTTCCTTGTGTTATCTTTGTTTTCTCTGGGATTCGTTGTTGATACTGGAGGTTTTCCTCAAATATCTTGTAGTCATTGGTTATCTACTTATATTTTAATAATCTAACAATTTTCTCCAGAGGTAAGTAAGGTATACTAATTTATTTGTTCAATTATATTTTATACCTACCTGACAGAATTTTATTAAATTCTCTATTTGCTCACGTTTAATAATGAGGCATGAAATGCTTCTTTTTATGCACAGGAAATACTCATGTTTCTAAGTCCTTAACTTTCTGAATGTCTACAGGGTAAATTGCCTGCTTCTTGGTACCTATCTCTTTGGATATTTAGGGCTTAGCTTCTTTTGCTCAGCAATGTGTATTACCATTCTTCCATCTGTTTCCTAGCTTTCAAAAATGTGTTGTTTTTCCTCTGCTGGTGATCATTTCCTATTTACCCTTGAGGTTTGTACCATTTTTTGGTGGGATTCTACTCCTCTGCAAAATAAGACAAACACATATAGTTTATCTGCCATATTCAACTGGAAGTACCTTACTGGTTTTTTATTTTGGCAGTCTGGCTCATGGAAATGAAGATGTCTTTTAAGGCTCTGAAACATTAAATTAATAAAAAACATGTTGGCTTTGATTGACCAGCATTATTTTCTTCCTTCTTCTGATAAAAGCACTTGCTTCATTACTTTGAATGAACTGTCCCTTTTCTGACCCATGTGATTCTATGGGGCTGCCCAGTTACAGAACCTCAGCCCCTGACCACAGGAATGGGCATGTGATCTAATCTGGAAAATTGGTTTTACTCTCATGGGAATATGACTCCCGAGCAGAGACAAATAGAGAACAAGAGTACACATGGTGCTGAGTTTTCTTATTGGTGACCCCTAGAGGAATGGCTCATGATTGTACTAGCCTGGGTCCTTTGGTAGACACAAAGAAAACAACTTTCCTACAGCAGGAAAGGGATTTAATGGGAGCATATTAGTAGTTTGTGCAATTTTTTGAGATTGTAGAATCAGGTTCAAAGAAAAATCAGTCATCAAGTATATTAGTTTTCCACTGTCACTGTAACAAATTACTACAAACATAGTGGTTTAAAACAACACATATTTGTTTTATTATAGTCCTGGATATCAGAAGTGTAAAACCAAGATCTGCTCCTTCGGGAGGCTTCAGGTAAGAATCTGTTTCCTTACCTCTTTTCAGCTTCTAGAGACTGCCCACTCCTCGAATCCCTCCCATCTCTTGCTTTTGTTGACACATTTTCTCTTTCTCTGATCTCCTGCCTCCTTTTTATAAAGACTTTTGTCATTACAGTGGGCCCATCCATATAGTCCTGGCTAATCTCCCCATCTCAAGAACCTTAATTTGATTACATCTTCAAAGTTCCATCTACGATGTAAAGCAGTGTATTCTCAGGTGCCAGAGATTACTACATAGATCTTTCAGGAGCCATTTTCAGCCCACCACATCAAGGAGAGCTAAACAGCCATGAACACAGCTGGGTTACAGTGCAGCATGGTCAGAAACCTTCACTGCTGCCAACATTGAATATGCCCAAACACTGCCATCAGCTGAAACCCCAGAGCTGCCTTGATTCCTCCTCCCCATAAGCAGGGTACTGATTATTACTTAGTCATCCAATATCCATTCTCTTCTCTTCTTTAGTAATAGAATTTTCAGATAGTCATAAACACCTTCCCAGCCTTCCTGCAGCGAGACATAGCCTTATGACTACATTTTGGGCAATGAAGTGTAATTGTCTTGTGGAAGCTTCTGAGACATATTGTAAGGAGGTAGTTGGGATTTGCCTGGTTCTTTATCCCTTTATGTGTTCTGCTGACATCTTGGCCAATGAGGATCACGGCCACATCTTAAGGATGGTAGAGAGGGGGTAGAATGAGCCTGGCTTTCAGGAAACTTCATGAAGTAGGGCTGCTATACCAACTCTGGACATCTCACCATCAGGCTCAGTTTCTGTGAGACAGAATTAAAATTCCATTTTGATGAAGCCACTGCTTTCTATCATGTTTAATGGAACTTAATCCTAAGTGATACACTGAGGCCTTCTTGTCCAGTTCTTTCTTCAGTTGTGTGAACTGCCCCAGTATCCTTCATAAGCTTTAGCTTTTTTTCCCCCCCCGCTTGAGTTAGAAGGATACTGTTTCTGGGCCTGCTGGAAAGAATTGTACCAGCCAAAGGAAGGTTTAGAATGTCACATACTGATAGAATCACAGTGATTCTATCATAGTCAGAAAACTGATTACGGAATCCTCCAGCCTAGCAGTTCTCAACAGAGGAGACACTATATACTGTGGGGACATCTTGAAAATTTGCTGACCCATTTTGGCTTGTTAAAATGTTGGAAGGTGTGCTGGCATTTCATGGACTGGGGCCAGAGATGTTCTGCAATGTACAAGACAAACCCACGCATCAAAAAAATTGTTCCTTGGGGCACCTGGGTGGCTCAGTGGGTTAAGCCTCTGCCTTCAGCTCAGGTCATGATCCCAGAGTCCTGGGATCAAGCCCCGCATCAGGCTCTCTGCTCAGCGGGGAGCCTGCTTCCCCCTCTCTCTCTGCCTGCCTCTCTGCCTACTTGTGATCTCTCTCTGTCTATTAAATAAATAAAAATCTTAAAAAAAATTGTTCCTTGAATTGAGTGAGACTTCTGAATGTCGCATAGGACTTTCATGTATGTGTACAGTTATCTGTGCCTAGAACCCAGCTCTATTTTATATGAAGCTTTATGTAGTTTTGAAATATTTTTTAAGATCACTGAATTTTCCAGGAATGTATCTGCTATGTAAGCCGAGAGGAGATTGCACACTGTTTGCAGGGGAATGCAAGAGGCATTCACTATTTTGAAAATGCACATCATTGACAACAACACTCGAACTGGTGTTCGAGTCTCCAGGGCAACATGATATGCATTTGTGGTTGTTACGTTCACAGTGATTCTACCCATAGATGTAAGCTCTGAGTGCCTCCTAAGAATTTACATTCTGACATGTATATCACTTTATTGTAAGTGTATTTTACTTATCCTTTGTTTTGTAGTTAGATCATTATACTGGTTTAAAAAAATGTCTCATGTAAATTATATTACCTATGAATTCCATTTCAGGAAAGCAGAGGAGGCATTACAAAATGCTTGTTATAAAAAAGGGATCATTGGGCCTGAGAGAGCTCTGGCCAGTGAAGACAAGATGATGTACTAGTGCAAGTAACATCTGGGGGAAGCTGACTCTGTTTCCCACAGCCGGTAGGTATGAGTCCTTTGCATCTGAGGACACTCCCTTGATAAGACTCAGGGGCTTCTCTAAACATTTCTTTGTAGCCCTCAACGTTACTTGAACTCTAACCAGGCAGATCATGGATTGCCCTCATCTCCCTCCAGTGGATTATTTTGTAACTGACCTTGCACACCAGTCATCTCTGTTCAGCTTCCATATCATTCCCTCCGTGACATTAGAAATCAGTATTTTTAGATGCTGAATCCAGATAAACCCACATAGAAAAAATAAATATGGTTCAATTTTTGCTTCCTGTATGAAATATCATTAGCATATTTTCCATATATGAATAGGGACTGTCATGTACCATATGTTATTCATCATATGGCATTATGCCTGATTCAAGGATATTTTAATATAGCACAAAGGCAAAAGGCTTAAGCTGAAATGTGTGCTGTGCATTGTGGTTTAAACTTTCTGGTTATCACAAAACCTGAGAAAGTTAACTTTCTGCATATATGCCATAGAATAAACTCTCAATAAATAACCTAGAAAAAATAACAGACCAGGAGAGAGTTTGGGCAAAATAAAAATAAATTATTAGAATTTTAGTTTAATCTTGGCAGGGCTTCAGAGATTTTGTAATTATAGGGCATTTTACTAGGTGGGCAAAGAAGAAACTGGGAAAGAGCCTGGCTAATGAGGAAGTAGGAAGGCATGATTTCCCTATTCTAGTTATTAAAAGCTTGAAAATTAGACTGATGAAAGCACGATATTGCATATTGAAGACACTTTCATTAACCCAAGAAATATTTATTGAGGCCCCTTTATGTATCAGACACCTGGGGAAACTATGGTGAGCAAAGACAGACACAATTCCTGACCTTGAGGAGTTTAACTATAATTTTTAAATGTTAAAAATAAATTTAAAAACCACTTATAGGGACGCCTGGGTGGCTCAGTTGGTTAAGCAGCTGCCTTCGGCTCAGGTCATGATCCCAGCGTCCTGGGATCAAGTCCCACATCGGGCTCCTTGCTCGGCAGGGAGCCTGCTTCTCCCTCTCCCTCTGCCTGCCACTCTGTCTGCCTGTGCTCGCTCTCTCATGCTCTCTCTCTCTCTCTCTGACAAATAAATAAATAAAATATTAAAAAAAATAAAAAAAATAAAAACCACTTATAGTTATATATTTACAAATAGAGATAGATACTGTTAAGGAAAGGAACCTGAAGCAAAGGACACCGACCACCCTGGAATTTTTCCAGATGCACCTGCCATCTTTCTGACCCTGTTTTTCTACAGCCTTCATCAACAGGAAACTTGTCGTCTGGTCTCAGGTTGGGTTTGTCCAGTCAGAAGTATGAGCAGGAATTTAGAGGGTGGGAGCTGAATAAGGTCAGGCTATTTACTCTCTTCCTGCCAGTATAGACTGACTTCTTTCTTTGCTGAAGGGCACAGCTATTCCCTGTGGGTTCCAAAAACCCGCCATCATTTCCTCCTTTAGGTGAAAGATGATAGGGCTTCCTGCTCTTGCTAGCCTAGAATGCTTTACCATAGCTGGCTGGTTTCCTTTAACAGGTCCCATATCTCTGTAAATGGTCCCTTCGTTGATCATCCTACCAACACCTAGACTGATATATTGGCCTAGACCAAAGCAGGGTGGGGCTGTTGATAGAGAAGAGAGCACTGTAGGTAAAAAGAAGAGCCCTGGAGTGGAAGTGTTTGAAGACAGGACCGTGTAGCTGGAGAATAGAGAGGGAGGGGTGAGATGATGGTGGAGGGGGAGGCAAGGGCCGAATCCTAGGTCATGTACAATACGTAAAGGATTTCCTTTTCTTCTTCTTCTTCTTCTTTATTTTGGCTGCTCCACATTTGAAACTCCTTCTTGTGTTTGGGGAATTCCCACTTTAGGAGTATTGGTGGTAGGCTGGCCGGCTTCCCATTATGGAAGCTCACCTCCAGGTGGCTAGGTGTAATCACAGCCAATCAAGAACACCCACCCATTTTGGATCTGGAGCCAGAAGCAGAACAGTGAAGAATTTTCTTCTCTTGGCAGGTATGGCTGTGATTTGGGCAGTGCTTTCCGGGGGGTTGGCAGTGCAAGCTGTGGCATCCATTTCCTCAGCTTGGCCCTCAGCCTTCTGGGTGGCTCACATCCTTTTATTAATTTCTTTGTTGCCTAAATGGACCAGAGTCAATTTCTTCCAAGAGGAAATCTCCTTTTAATAAATTTCTTTGCTCTTTAAGTTGGCCAGAAGCTATTTCTATTGTTGGTAACTAAGAAATCTGGTAACTAAGTACATGATAGTAACTAAGAACCTTGTGCCTTAATGACCTGGCTCAATGTTTTGACCTTTACCACAGAAACAAAGGGAGGCTATTTAAAGCTTTTAAGCAGCAGGAATAGAGCAGTGGCAGTGACAGATCGAGTTTGCGCTTTGGAAAAATCTTTCAGACTGCAATGAAGAAGGTCTAGATTAAATGTAGGGAAACCACGAAATAGGTGTTGTTGGTTTAGAACAAGGGGGTCTTTCAGGGGAGATATGGAGAAGTGCATGGACCTGAGGATTGTTTAGCAAGTGAGCTGCTATGATTAGAAGTGGGGGAGGTTAAGGAAAAGAGAAGCATCAAAGGTAATCCTCAGGGGCACCTGGGTGGCTCAGTGGGTTAAAGCCTCTGCCTTCGGCTCAGGTCATGATCCCAGGGTCTTGGGATCGAGCCCCACATCGGGCTCTCTGCTCAGCAAGGAGCCTGCTTCCTCCCCTCTCTCTGCCTGCCTCTCTGCCTACTTGTGATTTCTGTCTATCAAATAAATAAAATCTTAAAAAAAAAAAAAAAAGGTAATACTCAGTTTTCTGCTTCCTGAACCAGTGTTGACTCTAGATTCAACTACTTTGTTTAAAGCCTTGATCCCTACCAAGGATGTAATGGTTGGTCAAAATTATTTTTTCATCCTTCTGTGCTTTATATACATGCATAAACTTGTTGGAGTTAGATAACAAATTGCACATAAATTGATTTCAGATCGAGACTCTGAATTCAGACCATGTTTCAATGCTTGGCTATCACCCATGAGGAGAAACACAATTGGTCTCTGAGTCTCACTGTTAAGTAGTAGTGCTGAGGATTCATCTGCAGCACTCACATCAGCATATCCTTGGGCTCTTATGAGTAGGAGGAAAACCTTTTTAGAGAAGCCAGAATTAGGCTGCCATCTGTTGTGCATGGGCTTTGCTTCTTACACATAACTGGTGAATAAAACATTTAACAGGTGGTAGCTGGAAAGTGATATGCAGCATCTCCATTCATGAGAAAACTCTAAATTTTGTTTTCTGTTTAAGGACGTTGCTTAAATGCCCTTCTGGGCTTGATTGTACATCCTCAGTTGAATGAATTTATAAAGTCCACTAGCATCAGCCCTTACACCATGACCTGACATCTGGAAATTGAGAGGCTGGTGTTTCTTACTGGTATTCATAACCTCCTCAATGGGGGGGGGGTCAATCTATGTTTTATACTTCTTCCAAACTTGACTGATTGACAACTTTCCTCAACCAAAATAATAAAATTACAATTACTTATTTTGTATCAATTACTCTGTCAACCACTAATAATTATATTTTTATATGCCCCTCCCACACCATATATTTATTTAATTCTCATTCTAACCATGTAAAATAGGTATTGTTGACCCCAGTTTATACATAAGAGAATTGAGGTCCACACTTAGAAATCCTAATCTGAACCCACTAATATGTTACTGGGCCCATGCCAAATCACTGTGCCACAAAATCATGTAACTTACCATTTGTTCCTCTCCTTTATTCTGTGTTCCCTAACTGCTATCAATCCAGAATGTATTATATTGTTTTGAAATTGAAGACATCATGTTATATAGTCTTATAGTGATAAAAGTGTAGACAAATGAGTTAGTGAATAAGTAGAGTGAGGATTTAAAGTAGTTAAGGAATTGAAAATTTAACTGGTTAAGAGAAGTCGTCAGGATCTCTGATCAATCTGGAAAAGTTAGTCTAATACTTTTCAGTGGATTCTCCCATATGAATCCTATAAATTAGGATGAGAAATAGGATCAGAAGTTTTTGTTTTTTTTTTTAATTAAGTTAACTCTACACCCAATGTGGGGCTCAAACTCACAACGCTGAGATCAAGAGTTACACGCTCTATTGACTGTGCCAGCCAGGTGAGCCTAGGATTAGAAGCTTTTTAAAACATTATACAAGAGGTGCCTGGGTAGTGCAGTTGGTTAAGTGTCTGATTCTTGGTTTCAGCTCCGGTTGTGATCTCATGGGTCATGGGATCGAGTCCTACATTGGGCTCTGTGCTCAGCGCAGAGTCCGCTTGAGACTTTCTCTCCCTCTCTTTCTGCCCTTCCCCATCACACCCACTCTCTAAAATAAATAAATAAATCTTAAAAAAAAAAAAGACAATCTCTATTACAATAAAGGGGAAATACTAGCCCTGAGTCAAAATATAGGGTTTGAATCCCAGCTTTTGGATCCTAGGTTTATCACCAATTGTGTGAAGTTGGGCAAATCACTTGACATCTCAGAGTCTGTCTCCTCAGGTGGTAGCACCTTTGTTATGTAACAGTGAGTATTAAATGAACAACATTTACATATGTTATTTATCAACTATAAAGCATTATGCAAATATAGGTATTATCAACTTACATGAGGCCCTAAAGTTGGAATTTTTGGAATTGAAGTTTAGGGCAAATGATGTCTGTGTTCCTGTAAACAGATCAATGCCACTAACAGCAATATCAACAATCATGGCAATTTTAACTTTTGCTCAATCTTCACATTTTATTTTCTTCCTACAGCACCGTGAGGCATTGCCAGTGTAGAAAATTTACAGAACAACGGGATGCCTGGGTGGCTCAGTTGGTTGGACGACTGCCTTCTGCTCAGGTCATGATCCTGGAGACCTGGGATCGAGTCCCGCTTCGGGCTCCCAGCTCCACGGGGAGTCTGCTTCTCCTCGCTCATGCTCTCTCACTGCCTCTGTCTCAAATAAATAAATAAAATCTTTAAAAAAAAAAAAGAAAATTTACAGAACAAGAAGCTGAAATAAGTTCTCCAGTGTCGGAGAGAAAATCAGAAATAAAATCTGGATTAAATTCTATCTTGCGTTGTGCGTTTCCCCTCTTTAGAATAGCTTTGCTTAAGACCATTTATGGGAAAAAAAAGTGTCTGTGGTTAAATTTAGCAGATAATGTTGAAAGATGAGACTAGGAGAATATATTTAGAGAGAGAGCCTACTTAATATGAATTGTTATCTGCTAGCAAAAAAAAAGGGGGGGGGGTTCAGGTATTCCTAGAACTCAGTCTAGCAAATTATTCATTATTAAGAGGGAAAGTCTGTGATAACTGTAGCTAAAAATTTTTTAAAGCATCTCAACTTTGCATTTATATCTGAACGTGATTTTTTTTAAAGTGATTTATTTTTTCTTATGCAAAGTGTCCCATACTTATTGATATGTTTACACAGTGCACTAGCAAGCCATCAGTGGAAAGTAAGAGGATTCCCACCTCTGGCGAAAGGCCACAGATGGAGGGAAGAGCACTTCTGGCCAGTGAGATTTTCTCTCTAGGAATTTGAATAAAGAAATAGAGTCAGTCTGGCTATGATACCTATGAACTGGCCATTGCGTTCCTCTTACGTGGATCAAAAAGAGACTATTCTGCCAGAAGAGGAGGTTAGACCAAGTACAAAGAAGAAAACCACCCGCATTCTGATGGCTTTTCAGTTCTTATTTCCAGTTCTTTTCTGAGGCCTGGTTGAATTCCTGACATTAGATTCTATGACACATCTGTGTCCTTATAATAATAAATCTTCTCTTCTTGTTTTTGCTAAAGGTATCACTAATTCTTTTCTGTTACATGTGCTCTCAGCATCCTAAATGACACATTATTTTGTGGTCATTAATAAAGTAATAAAGCCTCTTACACAGGCTATTTGAGGAGACTGCTGGTACATGTATTTATTGATACAGCCATTTTAGGTGGTATAATGAAATTTTATTTTAAATATCCTTGTTTGGTGTAACTGATAAAACATTATTTATAATATATAAAGAGCATAAGATATAGTCATGTAGATGGGGCATATTTAAGCAAGTCTGGCCAGTTTTAGTAAGTAGGAATAGATTTCTAATGAAGGAGTGTTTTGCTATTGCTTTGTTCTGTGGAAGAAAACAATTGAATTAGAACAATTAACCAAATATTGATCAATGGCACATATTGGGGATCAGGAGTAGTCTGTTCAACTTTGACGGGAATATCTATGAAATATAAAATAAGCAAATTGAAATAAACGTGGTATTTAATGGTGACTTTTCTTATTAGCTAAGGGGTTATGCAAAATAGCAATTCTTATTGAGTCATAATATAAGTTATTTTATGTTTTAAATAAATAGGTGACTTTTTATCTCTGTTAATTAACATGGGTTGTATTTTTGCAGGGGGTGTAGGGATTGCCAAGATGTAGTTCCTGCTCCAGAGTCATTTGGAGTTTCAGAAGTTAGAAATCAGCTAAATTCTGACTTAGGATTCCATTTTGCTCTATTTGCCATTGCCAACTATAGATTCCCTGATAGTAACTGGTCAGCATCAAAATATGCCCATTGCTGGTAATCAGAGAGATGAGGAATATCTAGAACCAAAGCAAGACACTATGTGTTTCAGTTTTGTCATATATGAGGATAATTAGTATGACATTCCCTACTCCCCAACTTTCCCAAGAACTTGTATAAACATCTCCCACTGCCTAAATGAAACCAGACTTGGGATAAATGGAAAGATTTATGTATGGTCACCATACTTAAAAACACACTAGAGATGACCAGTTGATGAATATGCATGCAGGCCACTAAGGTTTTGAATTGAGGTATGTGAGTGGCATAATTGTTGTTAGCAAGTTATATGTGTCTAAAACAGTGATTGCAGGCACCTGGGTGGCTCAGCTGGCTAAGCGACCGCCTTTAGCTCAGGTGGTGATCCCGGAGTCCTGGGACTGAGTCCCGCATTGGGCTCCCAGCTCCATGAGGAGTCTGCTTCTCCCTCTGACCTTCTCCCCTCTCATGCTCTCTCTCACTCTCTCTTTCTCTCAAATGAATGGATAAAATCTTTAAAAAAAAATAAAAAAATAAAAACAGTGATTGCTAAAATATGCATATTTTAACAAAACATAGAACAGATTGTGCTAGGAGTAATTAATTTAGAGTACTTATATGGGGATAAGTTAAAGCTCAAGATGTTTTACTTCTTAAGAAAAAATGCATTTTGGGGGCACCTGGGTGGGTTAAAGAGTGGGTTAAAGCCTCTGCCTTCCACTCAGGTCATGATCCCAGGGTCCTGGAATCGAGCCCCGCATCGGGCTCTCTGCTCAGCAGGGAGCCTGCCTCCTTCTCTCTCTCTCTGCCTGCCTCTGTCTACTTGTGATCTCTGTCTGTCAAATAAATAAATAAAGTCTTAAAAAAAGAAAAAGAAAAAATGCATTTGGAGTCTGCAAGTGTCCAGTGATAATCAACAAAATGTTTTGTAATGAGGATTCTGAAATCCTAATACAAGTTAAATCATTGCAGTGATTTAAAATAAAGTCAGGGGCACCTGGCTGGCTCAGTCATTGCAGCATGCTAACTCTTGATCTCAGGGTTGTGAGTTCGAGCCCATGTTGGGTATAGAGATTACTTAAACATAAAATCTTTAAAAAATCAAATAAGATAAATTGAAGTCAAACATGAGTTAAGTGGTTTCATGAGAATTAAACTTATATGGAATCAGAGTACACTATCTTCTGCTCCTCTCCATTATATATTGTGCTTCTAGAAGCCACTAAGTAAGTTCTCCACTTACTTAGTTCTTTTATGTATACTCAGTTCCAATGTGACTTAATTGTATATGTTAATATCTGTCTGAAATAGTATATTGTTCCAGAATTGATGAAAACTGTACCAATTAATCCCTCTGAATTTCAGAGAAAGCTTTTTTATAATTCTAGTTACTTTACAAATTATACTCTAATTTTAAGTGATAGCTAAGTGAAAATAAAATATAATTCAAGTTACTTTCAAAACCTATTCAGGGGCTCCAGGTGACTCAATTGGTTAAGTGTCTGACACTTGCTTTCATAATCTCAGGGTTATGGAATCGAGTCCCACATCAGGCTCTAAGCTGGGCATGGAGTCTGCTGAAAATTCTTTCTCTCTCTCTCCTTCTGCCCCCCACCCCCAAATAAGCTATTCTTTGCTTGGCAAATCCCACATGACTTCATGATAAAACCACTCATAAACTAGGATAGGGAATGGGGCACCTGGGTGGCTCAGTGGGTTAAGCCTCTGCCTTCAGCTCAGGTCATGATCCCGGGGTCCTGGGATCGAGCCCCACGTTGGGCTCTCTGCTCAGCAGAGAGCCTGCTCCTCCCCCTCTCTCTGCCTGCCTCTCTGCCTACTTGTGATCTTTGTCTGTCAAATAAATAAAATCTTAAAAAAAAAAAACTAGGATAGGGAAGGAATTTTCTCAACCTAATAAAAGTTATCTACAAAAACCCACAGCTAATACCATACTAAATGGGTGAAAAACTGAAAACGTTACCTTAAGGTTAGAAACAAAACAAGGTTGTCTGCTCTCACTACTTTTTTTTGACATTGCACTGGAGGTTCAAGCCAGAGTGATTAGGCAAGAAAAAGAAATGAGAAGCATTCTGATTATAAAGGAAGAAGTAAAAATACCCTATTTACAGATGATAAAATCTTGCATATAGAAAATCTAAAAGCATCTATGAAAAACTCAAAGAACTAATAAAGAAGTTCAGCGCTAACATGTATGAAGTTTCTAAAATGTGATGATGTGTTGATGAATGTGTTCTAAATTTGTGATGAATGTGTTCTAAAATTGATTATGGTGATGGCTGCACAATTCTGTAAGTATACTGAAAATTATAGAATCGTACATTTAAATGGGTGAATTGTATGATATAAGAATTATATATCCATTTTATATGGGGGGAGGGAGCCGTATTGAGTTCTCCAAAGAAACAGAACCAACGAGACTTGTAGATTGATAGATTGGTTGACTGATTGATTGAATATAAAGAATTAGATCACATGATTTTGGAGCCTGGCAAGTCCAAAATCTGCAGGGTGGGCCAGTAGGCAGGAGATCCAGGGATAAGCAGAAATTGCAGTTCATATCTGAAGGCTGTCTTTTGCACAATTCCCTCTTGCTCAGAGGAAGTCAGTCTTTTGTTTTATCCAGGCCTTCAGCTATCTGGTCACCAACCCCCCCAAACATTATGGGGAATAATCTGCTTTGCTCAAAGTCCACCAATTCAAATCTTTATTTCATCCAAAAATACTCTCACAGGAACATCTAGAATAAATGTTTGACCACATACCTGGACATTGGTCTGGTCAAATTGACAAAAAAATTAACACAAACATCTATTCTTCCCATTTTCTCATTGGTCCCAGAGACTGAAAAACTTCAGGAAAGTCATTGTTAATTTAGACAAATTACGGAGTTCTAGATACAGCTTGCTCTGTACAGTAAAATTTCAGTGGACGGTGTGTGCCTGACAGACTAATTAGGCTATGAATAGAGTTAATAATGGGGCTGATAAAAATAATTCTTAATAGTAAAATGACATAGTATCTACTTCTAGAAGTTTCCTTTTTCCTAAACTTTTATACAACTAAAGTTTTAAAATGTCATTCATGTTTTCTTTTCTTTTTCTTTTCATGTCATTTCTCCTTTTTATTAACATATATATTTTGTGAGTTCCTTGTAGCATTTTGTGAGTTTTGCATTTAAAACATTTTTTTACTTGGGGTGCCTGGGTGGCTCAGTGGGTTAAGACCTCTGCCTTCAGCTCAGGTCATGATCCCAGGGTCCTGGGATTGAGCCCCGCATTGGGCTCTCTGCTCATCAGGGAGCCTGCTTCCCCCTCTCTCTCTGCCTGCTTCTCTGCCTACTTGTGATCTCTGTCTGTCAAATAAATACATAAAATCTTTTAAAAAAATGTTTTTACTTTATTTTATTTTAAAGATTTATTTCAGGGGACATGGCTGGCTCAGTTAAGTGTCTGCCTTCAGCCAGGTCATGATCCCAGGGTCCTGGGATTGAGCTTTGCATTGGGCAACCTGCTCAGTGGGAAGTCTTCTTCTCCCCCTCTTTCCACTCATGTTCTCACATCTTTGTCTCTCTCAAATAAATAAAATGTTCAAAAGGATATTTTATTTACTTGAGGGAGACAAAGAGCATAAGAGCAGGGGGAGGGGGGCTCAATCGCAGGACCCTGATGAGATCATGACCTGAGCCAAAATCAAGAACTGGTGGCTTAACTGACCCAGGTTCCCCATAAGTGTTTTGATTTTATTATATTTTTTAAATTTACTTTTTTAAAGAAGAGCCAAACATTTTATTTTATTTTTAAAGATTTTATTTATTTATTTGTCAGAGAGAGAGAGAGGGCACAAGCAGAAGAAGAAGCAGGCTCCCCCCTGAGCAAGGAGCCCAATGCAGGTCTGGATCCCAGGACTCTGGGATCACCACCCGAGCCAAAGTCAGATGCTTAATGGACTCAGCCTCCCAGGGGTCCCTGTTTTGATTTTAGATGCAACAATCTTTCTTCAACATTCACCAGGGCCTAGCAATGAAAATGTTCCCATCTGGAAACTCCTACATTTAAACACAAGTTAAGCTCTTATTTCTTTGCCCAAAGGCTGCTTAGTTTTTTATGTAAAATATTAAACCTGGTAAGGAGATTATATAAATTTGAGGAAAGAGTTCTGGAATGAGATATAAGAAGGAGATAATTATAGGGAGATGAAAAGGAACTGGAGCTGAGAAAATGGGGGAAATTCAAAGTGGTCTTCAAACTTATCTGTATTATATTAAAAATCGATATGAAGAATATATGCACTGATAACTTTTGTAATTAGCAATGAAAAAATAACACATCTGATCTGATTCCCTTATTTTGCAGATTGCAGAATAGTGGCTTGGAGGAGGTCGTTCTACTGGTAGCAACAGGACGAGAAGCCCGTTCCACTAAACCATGTCACTTAGTCCCATGCTCTAAATCATCTACCCAGCCAGTAATGTACTACAAAGGTCAAACCATCTTTTTTTCATATACTGAATATAGAAAATATTAACTAGTCTAGAAGCTTAGTAGGTTCTTTTAGAGAAATTAAGTTGCAAGATTCAAGTTTGTGTTTTCCAGTAGGGAAAAAAACCAGAGTGCCTTGGAGAAAAAACTGGTGGACCTGGAGATGAGTCAAGGAAGGAGAGAAAGAGGGTAGAGAGGCATAGGACTACGCTGGAGTGGGGCTGGTGCACAGACCAGTGTCCTTTACCAGTAGTCAAATATGGCTCCCATGGAGCATGAAAAAGATAACACTTAGTAGTTGCCCTGTATTCAGTCCTGAAAGTGGCCTTAGTGATTTTATGTCTGAGTATGAAGATTTAACTATTTCTAGAAACTCTTTCTATTTACCTCTAAACCTGAACCTGGATTTTTAGGGTCTCCTAGATATGTGTTATTTGGAAATAAAACAGTGTTTAATTTTGGAGTCCCTGAGTGGCTCAGTTGGTTAAGCATTGACTCTTGATATCAGCTCAGGTCTTGATCTCAGGGTCATGAGTTCAAGCCCCACACTGGGCTCTACGCTGAGTGCTAAGCTTTTTTTTTTTTTTTTTTTTTTTTTTTTTTTTTTTTTTTTTTTTTTTTTTTTTTTTTTTTCTTTTTTTTTCTTTT
>PISX010001394.1:0-197904 GCA_004024625.1 Mellivora capensis | reverse complement strand
ACACACACACACACACACACACATAAGGGTAAGCACAATGAAGGGATGGAATATGACTGTAAAGGTGAAAATTTACGAAAATATCTAAAAAAGGAGTTGATAATTTGGTTAGGAGAAGAAAGAAAAAGAAAGTGGAGAGAATTTGCTTAGGGAATTTGCCCTAGATTTAGGGTATATTTTGATCTGTTAGAAGAAGTTGTATCCCATAGAGGGAACATTCCTGAACTTCATAAAATCTATCTATGAAAGACCCACAGCAAATATCATCCTCAATGGGCAAAAGCTCACAGCCTTCCCGTTGAGATCAGGAACATGACAAGGATGCCCACTCTCACCACTCTTGTTCAACATAGTATTAGAAGTCCTAACAACAGCAATCAGACAACAAAGAGAAATAAAAGGTATCCAAATTGGCAACGAAGAAGTCAAACTCTCTCTCTTCGCAGATGACATGATTCTTTATATGGAAAACCCAGAAGACTCCACCCCCAAACTACTAGAACTCACAACAATTCAGTAAGATGGCAGGATACAAAGTCAAAGTACAGAAATCAGTGGCTTTCTTATACACTAACAATGAAAATACAGAAAGGGTAATTAGAGAATCGATTCCATTTACTATAACACCAAGAACCATAAGATACCTGGGAATAAACCTAACCAAAGAAGTAAAGGATCTATATTCGAGGAACTACAGAACACTCATGAAAGAAATTGAAGAAGACACAAAAAGATGGAAGAACATTCCATGCTCATGGATCGGAAGAATAAACATTGTTAAAATGCCCAGCCTGTGACCGAGTGACTCTGTCTCTGGCACACAGCCCAGCCTGGATTCTCCAAACCCAGCACATTCCTGTCGCTCTGCTCTTTTGGTGGCCCTCCTCGGATCTGCCACTTGTGGGGGCCTCTGCTTAAAGAGCAGTGGCTTAATTGTGTCACGGATCACAGTTTGAGGTAACCCCGAGCTGAGAGCTCACTCCTCAGCTACATCTCTGTAGCCGGCTTCCCCACTCTAATACCTGTGAGCTCTGCTACACTCAGATACCCTTGATCCTTCTGTGACCTGATGGAACCTGAGATCATGCTGTTTCCACAAGGGCTCCACTCCTGCTTAGCCTCTGGCGTGATGTCCTCCAGTGGAGCAGACTTTTAAAAGTTTGGATTTTGTGCTCCATTGCTCTGCTGCTTACTGAGAGCCGGTCCCTCCCCTCATGGTCTATCTTCCTGTGGCTTCGGATTCACTTCTCCACAGTTCCTACCTTTCAGAATGTGGTCAATTTTCTGTTTCTAGAACTGCTGCTCTTCTTCTCCTTGATCTCCTGTTGGATTTGTAGGTGTTCAGAATGGTTTGATAACTATCTTGGAAAAAATTGTTCTTTTCCCATTCAGCACATCGAATATATCATGCTACTTTCTTCTAGCCTCTCAGATTTCTGTGGAGAGATTTGCTGCTAACCTAATTTGTCATCTTTTGTAGGTTAGGGATTTCTGTTCCATTGGTGCTTTCAGGATTTTTTCTTTGTCTCTATATTTTTCAAATTTTACAATATGTCTTGGTATTGGCTGGCTTTTTTGTTGATTTTGATGTGAGTTCTCTATGCCTCCTGGATTTGGATGTCTGTTTCTTCCCTTGGGTTAGGAAAGTTTTCAGCTATAATTTCTTCTAATAAACCTTCTGCCCCTTTTCCCTTCTTTTCTTCTTTTGGGACTCCTATGATATGAATGCTATTATGCTTTACGGAGTCACTGAGTTCTCTAAGTCTATATTCGTGTTCCAATATTTTTCTTTCCTTCTTCTTTTTAGCTTCATTATTTTTCATAAATTTATCTTCTATATCATTTATTCAGTCTCTGCTTTTCCATTCTTGTAATCATTGCATCCAGTTGGTTTTGCTTCTTAGGTATAGCATTATTTTAAATTTCAACATAAGTAATTTTTAAGTCTTTTATGTTTGTAGTAAGGGTCTGTCCAGTTTCTTCTATGGTTTTCTCAAGCCCAGCTGATATCTTTATGACTGTTATTTTAAATTCTGGTTCAGGCATATTACTTATATCTATTTTGATTAATTCCCTGGCTGGTGACTTCTTCTTGTTCTTTCTATTGGGATGAATTCTTGTGTCTGGACATTTTGCCTAGGATTCTGTCTTTTGTGTTTTAGGAAATCCTGTGGCAGGTCCTATTTCCACTCGAGCTGAAGCTTTGCAGTATGCACTGTTTGATTAGTAGACCTGGTGCATCTGGGTCTTTTGTGCTGTTGTTCTTGGAGAGGCACCCATTGATGCCCTGGTTTTAATCACACTTCCCCTGGTACAAAAGGCAATGACATTGCACACAGAGTGAGGTTTGGTCTAAGTAGCTGGGCCACCATATGTGCTGTGCCACTTGCTGAATTCTGTCCCTACTGATAGGAGGGGTGAAAAATGGTTTTGGCCTGCTCTTTCCCAGAGAGGGGAGTTCCTGCCAACTGTTGTTCAGGAAGCCTTCACAGAAGAGGAAAAAATCGCCCTCTTGTGCCCTTCTCTTCTGTCAGATCCCTACCTTCACCTTGTCTGTGTTGGAGCCATCTGCCCACCGGGCAACACAGTGCTCCTGTGTTTTATCTCAGGCATAGAGCTGGTTTTTAAAATTCTAAATTTTAGGGACCCAGCATAAACTGTGCTAATCCTCTGGGGACTGTCTCCCTGTGCTGTGACTGGTATTGTTTTGCCCAGAAAAGCAATCACACAACTAGCAAGGGCTTGGATTCTGTGGTAAAGTATAGCAAAATGCTGGCATCCAGGTTAGCTGCCTTCAGGAGGACTCTTTACTCTTATGCTAATGAATGGGGCAGCCTACTGGCACTCCACTGGGTCTTTTGTCCATTGAGAAGCAGTGTCTCCTTTCCCAAATGCCCTGCAAGAATGGGAACTATCTTTCCCAGAGTAACCGAGGGCTCGCTGTCCTCTTTCAATCCTCTGCCCTCCTTCTCCACAAGAGCACCACCATGCCTGCCAGGCTTGACCCTGGTGATGGCACAGACTTCTAAAACTTCAGACTTTCATCTCCACTGCTTGTAAAAACTTGTGGTAATCAGTCCCTCTTATTTTCCCAGTCAGTGGTTTTAGGGAAGTAATATTTTTCTTGTGTAATCCCATGCGTGCTGCTTTATCTCTGTCTCTCTCACTCTCTCTCTTCCTATGTCTCTCTCTGTCCCTGTCTCTCCACTGTGAGGGCTTTCTCTCGTCCACAGCACCTGTGATTATTTTCTCCTTGAAATAACGTCTCTGTACTTCCTACATTCCACAATGCAGCCTCTTTTCTCCCTATAGTTGTGCTGTTTGTTCTCTCAGTCCTCAGGTTGGTTTCCTAGGTGTTTGGAATGATTTGATCATTATCTAGCTGTGTTTAAAGGATGAAGCAAGCATAGGGTGACCTTACTACTCCTCCATCTTAACTCTTCTCCCCCTAAATCTAAATTTGAATTCCATTCCCCCAAATGGCTTTTTCCAGATCTTCCCATAACATTTAATAACAAATCTATATATTATTTGCTCAGGCTTAAAAAAAAAGTAGATCTTTACTAATTTCTTTTTTATATCAAAAATTCAAATCCTTTTAGGGCACATGGGTGGCTCAGTGGGTTAGGCCTCTGCTTTCGGCTCACGTCATGATCTCAGGGTCTTGAGATTGAGCCCCACATTGAGCTCTCTGCTCAACGGGGAGCCTGCTTCCTCCCCTCTCTCTATGCCTGCCTCTCTGCCTACTTGTGATCTCTGTCTATCAAATAAATAAATAAAATCTTTAAAAAAATTCAAATCCTTTTAAAATATCTAAAATACAACATATTTGAACTCTTTCTCTGCCATCTTCTACTAGTTGGCCTGTTTCAGTTAACCACATTACAATCAATTCTCTCCATAATAGCTAATGTAATACTATTAGAATTAATTTTTGGGTTAGTAATTTTTTAAGGAGGAGTATATATTGACTTTCCTGCAGATAGAAATTATAATTACTACAGAAATACAGATAAAAGCCAAAATAATCAGAAATTACCAGAGGGTTTTGGAGAGTGAACAAAATAGTCAGATTTCAGAGAGGAGATGATGCGTGGAGAGAGCAAACAGCACAGGATGAGTTTCTGATTTTTTCTTACTTAGCCCAGCCCACAGACTTTATGGACTCTGGTTTAAGGTATCACAAGAATGATAAAGTTTATGGACTCTGGTTTAAGGTATCACAAAGAAATATGAAAATGTGCTCAAAGGAAAAGATGATCAATATAGTTCACAGATATTGGAATTACAAAACAAACACTTTAAGGCAGCTAATATAAAGATTGTCAATAAGTTAAAGGCATTTACTCTTGGTGTAAATAAAAAGATAGAAAACCTCAGGAAAATAGAAATTATTGAAAAGGAAAAAATGAAAATTACAAAACTATAAAATTAATGTCTTAAATTAAAACAAAAATGCTCTGGATGCATTAGGCAGCAGAAATAAGTTGAAAAAGAAAAGAGACAGTGACCTTGAGAATTTATTAATGAAAATTAATTATGGAAATTCATCAATGAAAATGAGTGAATGAAAATAAGATATGCAAAAAAAAAAAAAAAGAAAAATAATGAACAGAGTTCCATGGATCTGAAGGACAAGGAAGAAGTTCTATCATGTGAGTAACTGAAATCCCCCAAAGAAAAAAGAAAAAAATGAGGCAGAAAAGTATTTGACAAAATAATGGTTGGCAATTACCTTCAAATACTGGAAGACATGGATTTGTAAATTCAAGAATTTCAACAGAACTCAAGTGGGTTGAATTTGATGAAAACCACTTCTGGCCACAACTTACCCACACTACTAAGAACCAAATATCAAGAGAAAATTTTGTAAGCACTTTCATTGCCTAATAGCATGTAACATAGAGGCATAATATGTAATGGCTAAACACCCTGGCACTAAAGTCAAACTACATTTGCTCAAGTATCTGTACCACTTAAGCAGTCTGGCTGTTGGCCCAAAGTATATGTGTTATTATCCAGGACAAACCAGAGACAACTACAAAGGCTTTACTTGATAAGCCTTGTGGGTGGGTAGGGTGGGTAGGGGACTCACCCATTTCCCACCACCCACATACATACTACATTCAATACACAACCAGATGTGCACTCTAGAGGGAGTTGACAACAATAATTCAAGCTGTCTGGTCAGTGATGCTCTTAAGCTCTTTGCACTCCAGGCACATTCATTCTTAGATTTCTTTATCTAAGGCTATCAGCCAAGATCTTCCTCAGGCACTTCTTTGATATCCCTTTATCTGGTAGGGGGTTGGGAAGGGGAGGAACTTTGAGACATTTTTCTTCTAAATCTCTGTACCCAGTATTTTCCACTCTTATCTCTTTTCTCTTCCTCTTTGGCTCCTGGGTCCATAACACTACCAAAGTCTTTTGTTCAGGGCTCCCTTGGCAGTCACTTTCATGTCTGTGCTGATTCATCTGATTCTCCAATGATGCTCTGATCCATATGGGAAAATGGAACAGAGGGAGTAGGTGTTTTCTCTGGTTTAGCCCCTTATTTACACTATAACAACAAGTAATTAAGCCTTGATTCTTACTTCTATTTTGACTTGTTGGATTAATCTGCTACTCACACACATGGCAGCTTAACTGTCTAGCTTAAAAGAGCTGCTGATAAATTGATTCAGTGAACAGGATGTTGATTAAGCATAATGCCATCGGGAAGAGGGAAAAGCCTGAAAATTCTGTGGAGCACATTTGTGAGTCTATTGGACATCCCAAATGAGTGCTAGTGGGTCATCTGTAAGAGTCTGAGGATCCCACATGCTCTTTACCAGTGGGTCTTAGAAAGTACTAGAGTAGTCCGTGAGCACTTTGCCAGCCATGCCATTTCATCATGGGTAGTGTTAAGAGCAGCAATGCAGCATTCTTGGAGTATGCTAGCACGTTGTTGATAAAAGAATTTTTTTTGTTTGTTTGTTTGTTTCCAAGGAGGATGTTTGGATTTTCTCTTTTGCCCTTGCCTCCTGGCTAAGCACATATGGTGGGTCAGATTTTAAGAGTCAACACAGGGATTTGAAAAAAGCTAAGAAAGAAGTTCCCTAGCAACCCTTTGTGGTCTTCCAGTAATAGGGCCAGAAATAGTTGGGGGATTCCTGGGAGCTGAGTAACCTTAAGCATGTTTCTGTTGCTTATAAAAACCCAGCAGTGGAGCAAGTTGTTGAAATTTTAGTGGGGGAAAGGTATAGAATCCTTCAGGATTTATTTGCTCAGAGGCATTAGAGACTTTAGAGATTTAGCTCAATCCCTTCTGGAGTTATTTTGCTCAAGGTAATAAGGGAGAATGGTCAAATAGATAAAGTAGAAGGTTAGTTAGACATGAGCAGGAGGGAAGGGCAGTAATAAATAGGTTACATATTAGAATCCTGGGGGCACAATATTACACATTAGAGGAATAGGGGCACAAAATCTTAACTTTGTGGCTTCCAAGACTTCAAAATCTTGGCCTGTGGCTTCTAACAGACCAAGAACCATATGTTTAGAACATGCACTCTTCTCTTCCACCTGTGCCCCAGGGTAACCTCTCGATTCATTATAACACATTCACATTGAGTTTATTACCTCCCTCCATGGGGGAAGTATGCCATGATGGTTCTGGTTACAAATCTTTTAGGGTCAAAAACTCCCCCTCCCCCAAAGGATTGGAAAGAGCCTCCATTAGAGACCACCCTGTCCATGACTCAAGACCTCTCTCCACTTCACATAAAAGGAAAGAATCCCTGCAACTTCAGGGCAGTTGCTACCTTTGAGTCTGCCCACTCACCTTTTTTGAAAATGTACTGTCTTTAATAAACTGTTTTGTTTTTATTACTTTCTTCCTGGATGTCTTTATTTGGGAATGGATCATCACATAAATTTTTCATAAGGAATCCAAGAACCACTACCTCCATTCACATAAGGCAGACTCTCCCATCACCAACACAGTGTGGGGTGCATTACTACCAACTCTCTCCTCAGAATGCTCAAAGAACAGCTGCTGCCAAGGGAGGGTCATAAACAGCAGTAGTGGCAACAGCCTACTCTTGGCAGCCTGTTGGAGTCTGGGCAGGAAACTGCTGTCCACTCCTACAGGCTGTTTTGCCTAACCCTTCACCTTCCCATCTCTAACCCAGAAGACTAGTAGGAGTGGTTGGCTTGAGCTGACAAGGATTTTCTTCCTTTCAACCTTCCCTTTCTGTCCAGATCACTACTATTCAAAATAGACTAGAGGTTAATCCCCTGACCTTTGTCTACAGGAAGAACTGGAGGCCCTGTGCCAAGATTAAAGTTAAATGGGGTGATAAAAGAAAATTGCACTTTTTGGATCTTGTAGATAAGAATGTACAGGTGAAAAATCAGGAGAAAACAAATAATGCTTTCTGGTTTTAGGCGCCGAAACTACCTCCACTGGTACTCTTAGCCATACCTGACTGTGGGTGTGTCTTTTTGGGTTCCTACAAACATCCACTAGCATGTCCCCCATTGCTGAATGTATCATTGCTTGTTGATGTATTGACCACATACAACCTTGATAGCCTTCAGCCCTACATTTTTTTCTTGATAGCTACAAAGAAATACACAAATTATATTCAAGATCATTACTATGACCTCTGAAGACAAAGAATAAGAATTACATTTTAAATTTGAAATCAGGAGACTTCAGAATTAATATTACTTTAAGATAACTATTCATGATATGTGCATACAGTATTTGGTTCTTCAATAACTCAACATGTATTTATTGATCATCTCTAATGTTTTAACTATGGCACTGCAGACTCAATATCTCCTGTCATACAGATTAATTTCTAACATAAACATTAAGAAAAATAGTTCCAAATAAATAATTAAATAAAATTTGAAAGATGCCATGAAAGAACATTAAGATTGAAGCCATATATTTGAGAGCCTAATCTACTTGGTTACTATTTAATCAATTTATTCATAAGATCAAGTGAGAACAATTAGATTCAACTCACTTTGATAGATATTATCGTTAAAATACTGAACAGATCCAATATATAGCTGCTTATTGAGCTTAACATATTACATTAAGTAACTAGACAAAAAATAAAATACATAGTAAATGCTAAGGACTTTGCATGATCTTATGAGCATAAAATAAAAAGTTTATGCAAAAATAAGAGGGAATATGTGAGTTAAGAAAGGATGAAAAGACAGAATTTAAAGAAATATAAGCATATTCTAAGTAAAGCAGAGGTAAAATGAATAGAAGACATCTGTGATGGTGACTGAGTTATCCGAGAGAAGGTGAATCATGTGCAGGAGCAGAGAAGCCAGGCAGAATGCAAAGAAGCATTGGTAGAATAAAGGGCTGGTAGAATTAGATAAAACTCAGACCTATTAGGTCATTTTAGTTCATTGTGGATTTTAGTGTTTATTTTCAGAGCACTATGAAGCAATTAGCATATTTGATAACTGAAGTGAAGGATTTGGTTTTGTGTTTGGAACACTGCACATTGATTGCAATGTAGAAAATAAATTGGAGATGGACCAAAGTAGTGTGGGAGGGCTATTTGTGAATCTGAGTCTCAAGAAAAGGTCTGCCTCTAACCTGTATGTGTAAATATGTAAGTTTTCTATATTCTAGATGGTAAGTAAAGCCAAATGCATGCATCATATTGTCTATAAAGAAAGTGTAGAATAAGAATAAAATATAGTAAGTCTATCACTGAAACTTGAAGGGGTGTATGCACATATGTGAATACATGTGAATAGTATGCATATATATGTGGGGTTGTGTATTCAAACAGAAAAAACTCAGAAGAACATGGATGATAATTAAACTTTGAAAATTTTTAAAGATTTATTTATTTATTTATTTATTTATTTATTTGATAGAAAGAGAGAGTGTGGGAGTGGGGGATAAAGGGAGAGGAGGAGAGTCACGAGTAGACTCCATGCTGACTGTGGAGCCTGACAGGGTGCTTAATATCACAACCTGGAGATCACTACCTGAGCTGAAACCAAGAAGCAGAGAGGCAGAGAGAGAGAGAGGGAAGCAGGCTCACTGCTGAGCAGAGAGCCTGATGCGGGGCTCGATCCCAGGACCCTGAAATCATGACCTGAGCCCATGGCAGAGGCTTAACCCACTGAGCCACCCAGGTGCCTCTGAAAATTATTTTAAATCTTCAATTCGTTTTGTGGGGCTGAGACTTGAAGATATATATCAGTGGCCCATTGAAACCAGGGATATTAATACAACATGGGGGCAGTAAAAAGTCTCCAGCATACTGAATTATGGGTTGTATAATTTTTAATGCATTTCTAGTGATCTTGAAATTAACAAAAGGTAAATCCTCTCTTCATAGTTAAATAAATTTGACAGTGAGAAAGGATGTTTTCAGGCTAGAAAGTAGAATCACCCCAGATAAATGTCTAGTGGATGCCAATATTTGATCAAAAAGTTTTCACACCATTTTGCAATTAAAGTCTAAAGTAGAAATCTCATCACACCCAAGTCTGACATTAGAGGTTCAAAGAGAAAACATAAGCTACATATTTACAAATAAGCCTATAAATATCTTTCCAAGTTTAAAAATGAGTTAGCACATACACACACATAAAATAATTGAGGGGTTAATGAAAAAACAATTTACTTCATAAAAGAATTGGACACTTTCTGTGAAGAATCAAATAATAAGTAATATGAAATTACTTACCGGAGAACACTAAAAAGTATAAGTTTTCTGTTTATATATTATTAACCAAATATAAGAAAATAAAGACAACCTAGAGTCTGAGTAGTAAAAGGAGGCAAATAACTATAAGATAAATGAAAGGATTATAAATCTACAAAATAAAACACATAAGAAATGGCAAAACTCAAACAATATTCAAGAAAAAGCAGATGCACTAAAATTAAAAAAAAAACAACAACACTTGAAATGGTCTTCAAATATTGAGGATTCTCTCATTGCCAGTGGTATTCCAGAGTTTAACTACACTATGATTATAAAATGTGGAATGTAATGGGAAAATCACTACCAATACAGAATGGTTCGGTGAAACTCTCTTTAAAGAGTAAGACCACGTTAAAAATGTTTCCAGGAAATGTAATCTGATAGAGTTTACCACAAACAGATCCACTCTAAGTGATATTTACAAAGAAGTATTCTAGTAAGAAGAAAAATAATCCCAGAAGAAAGTCTGAAATGCAAAAAAGTATCATCATCAAAAAAAAATCATAATTTTATGGGTGAAGATAAACAGACACACACCATATAAAATAATAAAACTAATGTACAATCATTGGCTTAAAAAGAGAGAACGTTTAAATATCAGGAAATACCATGTTAGTCAATAGGGGAATAATCAGAGTTATGCTTTAATCACTTAAAAACAGTAATAGACTGAATAATTACTAAATAAGTGGAAAATAAAAAAATGATTGAACAAAAACATAAACAAACCAAACAAAGGCAAAAGGAGAGAAAGATGAATAGGGAGAGCCTGGTAATACTGGTACATAAATTAATTTGACAAAATCATAGTTTTAAAAAAGCATAATTATTTGGAAATTAAAGGCACTTCTAAATAAGTCATGCATCAAAAACTAAGAATATTTCGAAAAGTTTTAGAGCTGAACAATTATAAGCTATTTCATATTTAATTGGAAAGAAAAAATCTAAAATAGTACTTGGAAATATTTAGAATCAAATGGTTATAACCAAAAAGACGAGAAGCTAATATTTATTTAAGCCTACCACCTAGATGTTTAAAAAATAAAGACAAATAGGAAAAAAGAAACTAATGAATGAGTACAAGACAGTGTATTAATTCATTTGAATATAAAAATATAATGAAGAGCGTGCCTGGGTGGCTTAGTGGGTTAAGCCTCTGCCTTCAGCTCAGGTCATTATCCCGGGGTCCTGGGATGGAGCTCCACATTGGGCTCTCTGCTCAGCAGGGAGCCTGCTTACCTTCCTCTCTCTCTGCCTGCCTCTCTGCCTACTTGTGATCTCTGTCTGTCAAATAAATAAATAAAATCTTAAAAAAATATAATGAAGAGATCAAAAAGCCAACCAATCAAAAGAGATAAAAAAGAGACCAAGAAAGCCAACATGCTTTCCTTTGAAATAGGTTATAAAATCAGTAAATATCTAGCAAACTTAATCAAAATATGAGGAAAGGCACAAATAAAGAACATTAGTTGGGAAGAAAATTTCTAGAATATGCAACTTTTGAAAACTTACCAAAGAAAAAATTGAAAACCTAAACTATTCTATAATTATTAAACACGATTAACCAATAGCTTAAAATTTTCTCAGGTTTAACAGAAAAGATTGAGAATATTTTTATAAATTCTGAAGGAACAGATTGCAGGTTTACCTCAGAGATATGTAGATTCAGTTCCAGACCACTGCAATAAGGTGAATATCACACTAAACAAGTCAAAAGAATTTTCTGATCTCCCAGTTCATATCAAAATTATATTTATACTGAATTAGAAATTAGCAACCTATTATTATTATTATTATTAGCCTACTAAGTGTGCAATTGCATTTTATCTAAAAAACACAATGTACATACTTTAGCCAAAGTAAAGCCAAACTTTATTGCTAAAGAAAAAGGCAACAATCATCTGAGCTTTTTTTTTTTTGTTAAGATTTTATTTATTATTTGAGAGAGAGAGAACATGTGTGAGAGAGAGCACAAGCAGTGGGAGGAGCAGAGGAGAGGGGGAAGGAGACCCCCAGATAAACAGGGAACCTGATCCAGGGCTTGGTCCCAGGACCTGGAGATTATGACTTGAGCTGAAGGCAGATGGTTAAGAGACTGAGTCACCACTCAGGCACCCCTCATCTAAACTTTTAGTAAGTTATAATTTTTTTCCTGGTGGAGAGTCTTGCTTAGATGTCAATGTCTGCAGATTGATCAGGGTGGTAGTTGCTTAGTCTTGGGTGGTTGGGGCAATTTTTAAAAGTAAGACAACAATGAAGTTGGCCTCATTGGATTGACTTCTTTCCACTAACAATTTCTCCGTAGCATATTATCCTGCATGATAGGATTATACCCATAACATCTTTCAAAATTGTAATCAATCTTCTCAAACCCTGCTGTGACTTTGGCAATTATGATTACATAATATTTCAAATCCTTTGTCATCATTTCAATAAGCTTCATGGTATCTTCTCTGGAAGTAGATTCCATCTCAAGAAACCAGTTTCTTTGTTCATATATAAGAAGCAACTCTTCATCCATTAAAATTTCATCATAATATTATAGCAATCCAATCACATCATTAGGCTCCACTTCAAATTCTAATTCTTTTGCTCTTTCCACCACATCTACAATTGCTTCATCCACTGAGATATTTAACCTGTCAAAGTCACCCATAAGGATTGAAATCAACACTTTCCAAATTTCTAATAATGTTGATATTTTGACCTCTTCCCATGAATCATGAGTGTTTTTAATGACATCTAAAATGTTTGAATTATTTCCAGAAGGTTTTCAATTTACTTTGCCCAAATCCATCCAGGTGTTACTATGGCATCTACAGTAAAATTATATATAAAACATAAATGTGTTTCTTAAATAACAGGAATTGAAAGTCCAGAATGATCCATGGGCTGAAGAATGAAGATTGGGTTAATAGGCATGAAAGCAACATTTATGTTGTTGTACATCTCCATAAGAACTCTTGGGCGGCCATGTGCATAGTCAATGAGCAATAATATTTTGAAAGGAATCTTTTTTGTTGTTTTTTTTTATGCAGTGGGTCTTAAAAAATGGGTTTAAATATTTAGTAAATCATGTTGTAAACAGATGTGCTGTCATCCAGGGTTTGTTGTTCCATTTAGAAAGTACAGGAAGATTAGATTTAACATAAGTCTTAGGACCCCTAGGATTTTCAAATGGTAAATGAGCATTGACTTCAACTTCAAGTTTCCAGCTGCACTGGCTCCTAACAAGAGAATCAGCCTGTCCTATCAAGCCTTGAAGCCAGACTGACATCTCCTCTCTAGCTAGGAAAGTCCTACGTGATACCTTCTTTAATAGAAGGGGTATGTTTGGTTTCCATTGAAAGTTTGTTGTTCAGTTTAGCCAACCTTATCAATGGATCTTCTGAACAAGCCGGGTCTTCGGAATAAGTTGCATCTCTCCATCAGCACTTGCTGCTTCAATTGTATGTTGATGTTATGGAGAGGACTCCTTTTCTTAAACTTTATGAACCAACCTCTAGTTGCTTCAGACTGTCCTCTGCAACTTCCATACCTGTCTCAACCTTCATAGAATTGAAGTGACTTTGGATCTTACCCAGGATTAGGTTTTGGCATTAAGGAACATTGTGACTGGTTTGATATTCTATCCAGACCCCTAAAACTTTCTCCATATCAACAATAAGGCTGCTTTGCTTTCTTATTACTGTGCTGGCTGGAAGAGCACGTTTTAAATTTCCTTCAAGAACACTTTTCTTTTATGTTCACAACTTGGAGTTTGGTGCAAAGTCCTAGTTTTTGGCCTAACTTGATTTTCGACATCCCTTCCTCACTAAGTTTAATCATTTCTAGCTTTTGATATAAATGAGGGACACGTGGCTTGTCCCTTAACTTGAATATTTAAAGATCATTGCAGGGTTATTAATTGTACAATTTTAATATTGTTGTGTCCTAGAGAATAGGGATACACAGGAGAAGGAGAGAGACTAGGAATGGCAGGTTGGTGGAACAGTCAGAGCCTGCACAATATCGATTAAGTTTGCTGTCTTAAATCGGCACAGTTCATGGTGCCCCTCCCAAAACTACAATGGTATCATCATCAAAGATCACCATAACAAATATAATAATAGCAAAAAAGTTTGAAATAATACTGTGAGGATAACCAAATGTGACACAGATGAAGTGAACACATGCTATTGGAAGAGCTATACCAATAGTCTTGTTCAACAGAGGATTGCTACAAATCCTCAATGTGTAAAAATGCAATGCAAAAACCATCAAACAGGTTGTGCTTATATATAATTTTCAAAAAATTCCCTCTACAGAGTTTTTCAAGTGACAATTTCCATATTGCTTATCAATTATTATGAACTTAATTCCAAAATATGATAGGACAAAAAAAGGAAGAAAAATTATAGGCAAGTCTCTCTTATAAATATGAATATAAAAATAGGCAAGTCACTCATAAACATGAATAAAAATTAAAATATTAGAAATCAACCCATCAGTGTATATTAAAAATTAATGAATCATAACCAAGAATAGGTATCCTCAGTAATGTAAGTAAGATTTTCAAACAGAATGTGACTTGGAAAATTCTTGTGTCCTGGAAGCTTTCAATCCTGCTGGAGGTGCTGTTGAATGCTCAGGAAGTGGATATCAGGGAGAGAAAAAGCTGATGCTGTTCCCAGTCCCAGGACACAGGCATCAGCATTGCAAGCTTGAGACAGGACTAGGACTTGTAGCTAACAACTCAAAGTCCATTTCCACAATTTACGAGTGATGAGAACATAGCCTTCGGTCACATTTCTGTTAGGCCTGCCCCTTTGTTGGGCTTCCTTTCCATAACTAATCACCAAGTTTCCAGTCCTGTAACAGATCCAAACCTTTGAAATCTTATTTTTCTTCTACTCATTGATATCAAATTATTACTGGGGAAAGCTACCTTTTCCTCATTTTATTCTCCTCAACATGTCTTCCTTTATTTTGCCTCTTCATCAATCCCAACATTGTGGTTTTTATTTCCCATTCTCCTCAATGCCTCAAAACTTAAATCATTAGCCATGACAAATTTATTTGGAACTTTCCTCAAAAGTAAGAACTTTATTTTTAACTTAAGAACCTTCATGGGAGATGAAGAATTAAAAAATTATTAGAATGCCATTCTTTTAATATAAAAAATCATGAAAAGGTGAGTTTCCATATTAAAAGAAAGACTAAACCTTTTATCATGCCATGTAAACATAGTTTCATGCACATTAATTTCTTAAAAAACATATAGTCTGAAACAACTTACAGCCATTTGAATAAAGCATCTTTTCTTAGAACATCAGTCACATTATGTTTTTTAAAATGTAAAGTTCTAATCTGTTAGTGCCCAATAAACATTTTATGGTGACAACTTATTCCCAGACAAATGAGAACACAACACAAAAACTAGCTTTTCTTTTTTTTTCTTAGACAGTTGTATAGAAACTATAAACACACTGGAAGTAAAGCAATTTCCACAAGAGAATAGAGAAGTTTTTGCTCTCAACTGTCATAGAAAACCAAAGGCCAAGTGTTTATTTGATTTACCACTTCGAATATTTAAATAAACCCAAAGCTTGTCTATAAAGCCTATGCTGTCTGATTAAGGAATTTTAAAAGTTTGGGTCTATTTCTCTGCAAATAAATCAGTCTAATACACCACACAGTAAAATAAACTATAAAAACCTTATGATCCTCTTAATAGATGCAGAAAAAGCACTAATAAAATACATCATCCTTTCTTGGTAAGAACCCTCCACAGTGTAGGGGTAGAGGGAACATACCTCAACATCAGAAAGGTCATATACATATACAGTTAATATCGTTCTCAACAGGGAAAAACTGAGAGTTTTCCCCCTGAGTCAGGAACATGAGAGGGATGTCCACTCTCACCTCTGTTGTTCAACATAGTACTGGAAGTCCTTGCCTTGGCAATCAGACAAAAAAAAAGAAATAGGAGGCATCCAGTGCTCAATGGAAGAAGTCAAACTTTCACTATTTGCAGATGACATGATACTCTATGTAGGAAACCTGAAAGAGTCCATCAACAAATTGCTAAAACCCATACAAGAATTCAGCAAAGTCATAGGATATAAAGTCAATGTACAGAAATCTATTCCATTTCTATACCCCAAAAATGAGGTAGCAGAAAGAGAAATCAAGGAATCAATCCCATTTACACCTGAAAAGTACAGAATACTCATTAAAGAAATTGAAGAAGATACAAAGAAATGGAAAAACACTTTATGATCATGCATTGTAAGAACAAATATTATTAAAATGTCCATTCTACCTAAAGCAATCTATACATTTAATGCAATCCCTATCAAAATACCAACAACATTTTTCACAGAACTAGAACAAACAATCCTAAAACTTGTAGAGAACAATGAATGACCTAGAGTAGCCACAAAGATCTTCAAAAAGAAAGGAAAAGCTGAAGGCATCACAATTTTGGACTTAAAGCTATATTACAAAGCCATAATCATCAAGACAGGATGGTACTGGCACAAAAACAGATATATAGTTCAATGGCACAGAATAGAAAACTCAGAAATGGACCCTCAACTCTATGCTCAACTAATCTTTCACAGAGTAAGAAAGAATATCCAGTGGGAAATAGACAGTCTCTTCAACAAATGGTATTGAGAAAACTGAATAGTGACATGCAGAAGACTGAAACTGTACCACTTAATTACACCATAAAAATTAAAGTCAAAATGGATGAAAGACCTAAATGTGAGACAGGAAACTCTCAAAATCCTAGAGAAGAACACAGGCAGTAACCTCTTTGACCTCAGTCACAGCAACTTCCTACTAGAGAGGTCTCCAAAGGCAAGGGAAACAAAAGCAAAAATGAACTATTGAGACTTCATCCACATAAATAGTTTCTGCATGGTGAAGGAAACAATCAACAAAACTAAAAGGCAGCCCGCAAAATGGGAGAAAATATTGCCAAGGTGTATATCTGACAAAAGGTTAGTATCTAAAATCTAAAAGAACTTATGAAACTCAACACCCAAAAACAAATAATCCAGTTAATAAATGATCGGAAGACATGAACAGACATTTTCCAAAGAAGACATCCAGATGGCCAACAAACACGTGAAAAAGATGCTCAGCATCACCCATCATCAAAACCAAAGGAGATGCACGTCACACCTGTCAAAAATGGCTAAAATTTATAATACAGGAAACAACAGATGTTGGTGATGATGCAGAGAAAGGGGAACCTCTTACACTGTTGGTGGGAATGCAAACTTATGCAGTCACTCTGGAAAACAGTAAGGAGGTTCCTCAAAAAGTTAAAAATAGAATACCCTAAGACCCAGCAAATACACTACTAAGTATTTACCCAAAGGATACAGAAATACAGATTCTAAGGAGTACATTATCCCAATATAACATTATCCCAATAGTCAAAGTATAGAAAGAGCCCACATGTCCATCCATCCATCCATAAATATATACATATATATATATATATATATATATATATATATATATATATATATATACCTCCTCTATATAGGAATGTTACTGAAAGAGAATGAAATCTTGCCATTTGCAACCATGTTAATGGAACTAGGATGTATTATGCTAAGCAAAATAAGTCAGTCAGAAAGAGACAAATACCATATGATTTCAGTAAAATGTAGAATTTAAGAAACAAAACAGATGAACATGGGGGAAGGGCAGAAAAAATAAAATAAGCTAGGAACAGAGAGATAGGCAAAGCATAAAAAACTCAACTATAGAGAAAAAACTGAGGGTTGCTGGAGGGGCAGGAGGTGGGGTAGGGGTTAAATAGGTGTTGGGCATTAAGGAGGGCACTTGCGATGAGCACTGGGTATTACATGCAACTGATGAATCACTAAATTCTACCCCTGAAACTCATAACACACTATATGTTAACTACCTTGCAATTATTTTTTTTAGATTTTATTTATTTATTTGTTACAGAAAGAGAGAGAGAACACAAGCAGGCAGAGTGGCAGGCAGAGGGAGAAACAGGCTCCCTGCTAAGCAGAGAGCCCCACATGGGGCTTGATCCTAGGACCCTGAGATCATGACGGGAGCTGAAGGCAGAAGCTCAGCTGACTGAGTCACGCAGGTGCCCCCAACTAACTTGAATTTAAATGAAAACTCAAAGAAAAATAATTAAATAAAAAGAGTAAACCTTTGAGGGGGGGAAAGAAATGAGCACATCTAACTTCCTTTTTCTATTTTCTATTTTCTCATTGTGTTATTATACTCTTACAGATTATTCTGGATTATTACTGTTAAATCTATATTCTGCATTTTTATATACACTGTTAAATTGTCTTTGATAGTTTCAATAAGTATAACATTGACAATATACCAAAAAAAGTTTAGGGATATTTCATGCTATAATTTGAATTATTCCATTAGTGTAGTACTATAAAATATGAAAATGACATATTTCTAATAATCTATGCAAATCAAGTATTTGGGCTGCTAATATTTAATTTCCTCAATTCCAAATAACTTATTTATTAAGATCTAGATGTTAACTTTCTGAGTATATAAATACAACTTATTAAAGTGAAAACCTTGTTTTCTAGATAGTGTGTATTGAGTCTTTACAGAATTACTCTTCTCTTATTTTGTCTGTATACACAACAATATGTCCTTTATTAAAATAACTACCCCATATGGTTCTTTATATATAACTATGGGATTTTTGGTCAGTCATAACCTACATGACTAAATGTATAGAATTTGGATAATAAAAATTGCTTTTTTCAAGTACAGTCCCATTTTTAGAGGAATATACATATGTATGTATGTTTGCATATTGCTTGGATGAACTCCTTTATCTTAGGAAAAAGATATAACGTATGCAGTGATGTTTTGTACATGATTCCTAAGGAATAAGAGAATAGCTTTTAAAATTTCCTGAATCTTTCCCATAGCATAACACTTAATAAATAATTTAAAGCACCTTTTAGAAAATACTTATGTAACCATTTGTTTTAAAGTATATATATTTGCTGGTATTTTGATTTTTTATATATTAAAAATAATTTCTCCCAATAACAGAGCTATATCATTATCATTTTAATCATATTAAGTGAAAATATTTATTTAAATTTGTGTTAAAAATATGAGAAATAAGATATTTTTGAAGGGAGAATAGAGCCTATAGAATTGTAAGAAAAGGAGTTAGACAGGTACAGATAAAAAGCAAAACTGCTAAAGGTGCTGAGCTTCAAGTAGACAGAGCAGCGAAATCTTGATGGCGGCTATCCATGAATTTTAAAGGAAGTGAACAAGAAAACCAGTGAACCTTTAACTGACATTTTTTAAAGTTCACTAGACTTGGGAGAGATTCTAGAGGATTTGAAAGCAGCAAACATGACTATGTTATTTCAAAAGGGTCAAGATAGAAGCAAAAAAAAAAAAAATATATATATATATATATGAGAGCAGCGAGTTGAGAAAAGTCTAACTAAAGCTGTATGTGGAGAGAATATTAGAAAAAATATTTTTATTTAAACTAATCAGCACACATACACTCATTGGATAATGTGCTTAGGTAATATAAATAGCACACATAAGAAAATACATGTTTAAATCTGAAGTCAGTGTTGATATTGAAATACTTTGAATAGTCACAAGCACAGAGGAAAAGGATAAGTAAAATGAGTATTTGAAATGTTTTAAGAGAATAAAGAAAAGGAAAAAAAAGGAACATACTTTAAATTTAGAAAACATTGATTTAGTATAGTACTTAATCTAGGAATAACTAAGTTACAAAGTTCAAAAACTCACTCAAATGGGTTAATATAAAGGAGGATATCTATGAATGCATGGGAGGATCCCATGAGACTTAATTTTAGGAACACTTTCACACAGCCATGCGAAATGACTGTCTGGGTTTATTTTCTTTATTAAATCAACTTCTTTATTAAAATTTCCCTCTTCCTGCCCTTCCTTCTGTCAGCTCTTGGTCTTTAAGGTTTTTAGTTTGATTCTTTTATAGAGCAAAGTGGGTTTAGTTATCAATAGTGGCATTCTGACCCTGACTCCTCATGAACATCTCTTAAATCCAATGGTTGTCACTATCTAAATACATGTTTCCCAATAAATTTTAAAAAGAATCAGTTGGTTTAGGTTGGGTAAAGTGTCCATTCCTCAGTCAGTAAGCCGTGCTCAAAAAACTCCAGATCACCTGGTCTACTGGCACCACACCTTAATCAGAGGTTACTGAGATAAATTCCAGTAAAGGAGTAGCGTAGGTAGTTTCAGTTTTCTGGGTCATCAATTTAGAAGACTTTGTTCAAAGATTTTGGAGATTTTGTTCAACACAATATGGTGATTATAAGGATGTAAGTCCTATGTATTGTGTTAGAGAGCAAGAGTATGTTTATGTACTATACTACATGTAATGAAATAATTGTTGCAATTATTACTGGTTTTTATCGGTTTTCATTTTTATCCGATAAGGAAGGAATAGCCACTGACAATCTAGAGAAAGGTGATGACTAACAATGAGATTTGTATTTTAGATGTATTTCTGTATTATTAATATTAATACCTTCCTAAAATTAACACAATAGAAAAGGAAAATAACATAGTTATAAGCTTTTTCATACTCTTTTTTTTAAAGATTTTATTCATTTGAGAGAGAGAGAGAGCACAAGCAGGGAGAGCAGACAAAGGAGAGGGAGAAGCAGGCTCCCCACTGAGCAGGGAGCCCGATGAGGGGCACTTTTCCATATTCTAGTTGCAATATTACTGAGGCCTTAAGTAAGAAATGGATAGCTGGGCTGGCAAGGAGACGCTGGGCATAAAGGAGATGTAGGTCTTATGGAATTAATGGGACCCAGCAAGTAATTAGATGTAGAAAGAGAGGAACAGGATTGTATTTGTATTTCTGACATGGGTGACTTTGGGATGATGAAATTGCAAACCACCACCATCATGAACACTAAAGAAGTAGAATGTTCAGTGTGTGATCAGCTGTGGGGGAGGTTGGGGAATGGCATTCATCAGAGTTTTTTTCAAACAATTTCAAACAATTGAAAATATTGGAATATTATTGACTAGGTTACAAAATCAATGAGGTCTACGGAAGTAGGCTCGGAAAACTGGCAGAAGTCTTGAATGTCAGACTCGGAGTTCCTACAGCTCTGTGCCATTCAGGGAGCCTCTTGACACCAGTATAGGCTCCTACGCCATTAATAATCTTCATTTTTGACTTGAATTTCCCTGCTATTCCCTCTGGATCCAAGTCTCAGGAGAGACAACTAACCAGCAAACCTACATCCCCTGTTTTAGTTTATTAGCCAAAAAGAAGAGGTTTTTGTTTTCCTTCCTAGACAACAAGTCCTGCCCAACCATACAGGGAAACAAGTAGGATATTCTGCTTAAATAAAAAATGCTTTCAGATGTCAGCTGGATAAAGATAAAATAACAAATAAAATGACAAATATCCTCGATGGAGAGTCACGTGGTAAGAAGCCTGGGTGGAAGATTCCACCTACATAGCTGTCTATGTGATTCTGGAACCTCAAATAGAGATTTTGGGTTTGTTTTTTGTTTTTGTTTTTGTTTTTGTTTTTTCAACATATGGTTAATTGTTAAAACTGTAGCAATAGCTTTGATCTTTCAGGAAGTAAATCTACATTAGGAAGAGGAAGGATTGCAGAATATTAAGGATCAGTGATATTTAAACATAAGAAAAGACATGGTAGCCCATAAAGCAGAATGTGAATAGTCAACACAGCAGTAAAAGAACTTGGAATGAGCAGCATTCGAAAAATTTCAAAAGAAATTAGTTTGAGAGGAGACATTAGCCAACCAAGTTGAAAGCTACTGAAGTAGAGTAACACATCAACTAGCAACCAGAGCTAATATTAAGAGGACCTTCATGACTACTAATCTTACGAAAGCTCAAAATAGGACACAGTAATTACTAGATTGAAAGACGAGCCGAAAATGGTGAATCAAAGGCAGTCAGGATGGAAAATACGTTTCCATTTTTTTAAATTATTATTTTTAGAAAAGAGAGAGAAGAGTAGATAGGTTTTGTTTCGCTCTTACTCCTTTGAATGTTTATTAGATCTTAGCTATTATAATGAAGTGCTGGTAGTAAGGAGCTTGCAGGTCTAGGGGTTGAAGTCATGGATGAGAAGAAATTTTGGAAGAACTTAAGAACTGACACTTCATAATGAAAGATTGTAATTGCTAAAATCATTTTTTTCTCTTTTGGTTTCTCTCCTCAACTTGAAATATTTATAAAAACACACACAAGGAAGAAGAGAAGAAGGAGGAGAAAAGGAAAAAAAAAAGTAGGAAAGGTACAATATGATGAAGATGCAAAAAACATAAGAAAAAAGAATATTAAAAAAATAACTATCTGCAGAGAAGCACAGACAGAAGGCATAAGGTATTCTGCACAGCTATCTACTATTTTTTTCCCCTGAAAAAGACAAGTACTCTTTTTTAATACAGCTAAATATTTCATAATAATGCCTTTAGATAAGGAATCCACTGATGTCTTCTCAGGCAGAAATTTCTATATAAAGCATAGGTAATTAGGGCCTCAGGTTATGTATGAGCATCTAATGGCCCAATTAGTCCTTCAGGGAAGCTAGGTTTATTGTTCCATTGTTTCCTCTGCAGTGTTTCCAATTTTAATGTAGTCTCCCTATTTAGAAAACTTGCTTTGTACTTTGATTCCACTTGAAAATTAAGGAACTTTTGGCTCTGATTTTATATATATTAGCCCAATGTTTCAGTTTTCTGGGTTGTCAATTTGGAAGACCTTGTTCAAAGATTTTGGAGATTTTGTTCAACACGATATGATGATCATAAGGATGTAAGTTCTATGTATTTTGTTAGAGAGCAAGAGTATGTCTATGTAACATATATATGTATATATGTATATATATATATTGCATATATATAATTTATATATTTAAAAAAACAGTATTTCTCTGCTTCTCCTTTTTTCTCTCTCTCTCCACATACACTCAAACCAGATCAGTATAGTTGATCTCTGACAAAGACCCTTTCTTTAAACTTTAGTCAGATTCCTCTGAACCCTGTTCTCAGCTAGGCCCTCCCTTGCCAGGCCGCACAGAAATGGCACACTCTAGTTTTAATAAGAATCCTGCTGTCAGCTTAGAGCAAGTCTCCCCCCGTTAATATCTTGTGACTCTAGATATCTAATCAAATTCTGCATTTTCCTCCATCCACCCCGGTGATATCTCATCCCCCTGCCCCACCTTCAGCAAGAATTTTGTTTGGTCACTCTAGCAAGAATTCCTTCTGCCTTGGTATCTCCTCTTAGCAATTTTCCATTCACCAAGCCCCCAAGCCTGTTCCTTGGCTATGAATTCTCACTTTCCCTTGTCACTCAGAATGGAGCCCAGTTCTATTTAATAAGGTCTCTTCCCCTATTGCAATAGTTCCTGAATAAAATCTGTTTTTTATGTCTTTAATTACTGTCTAGCCCTAGTTTTCTTTAACACTTCCTTCTGTTACAACATAGAGTAAAGCTCATTCATATACTAAATAAATGCCTGTATATGTTTGTTGTTTTACCAATAAAATAATTTAAAAATTTCCAACTTCTACTTAATAATAATTGCATTATTCATGAAATTTTATTCAGGCATGCTATAAATTTGTTTTCAAAATATATATCCCTTTGGCTGAACTTTTTATTTGCAATGACTCCTTGCCCCTTTAATGGATATTATATGATTGATTTTGACCTTAGATACTCCTAGCTTTGGCAAGATATGAAAATAAAAATATTTTTGCTTATATTTCATAAAAATATAGTCATTTGGGGCCATCCTTTGTTATCACATTTAAAAGTTTGTTTCATAATATGTGCATTTTGTATTAATAAAGGAGGTACTATATAATGGTCTTAGAATGCTTATTAAATTGTCATGATAATTACAGGGTTATTATTCTCCTCCCATTCATTTTATGCATTATCATTGTTCTTCTTTACATTCCATAGTTTGAAATATCCTGCAATATATTCATATTTATTTGAACCAAAATGCAAAAGAATACACGAGTATTTTTACTGTTTTGAGTGTTTTCTTACCAAGTGCTACCCGAATATCTAACATGATAACTAAGATTATAATTGAACTGCAGTACTTACACTCATGCTTAGATCTTCCCTTTTCCATATAATTTCTTACAAATTAAATAAATTACAATGGATCCATTATTTATCTTGGTAAGTTACTTTATAACAAATATGTTGCTATTTGAAGCAAGGAATACACCTGTTCTTTGAACTATTTTACTTGTTTTGTATTCTAGAAAAATATCCAGATTGATCTATCTTCTATTCCTGATGATTCTTTGCATGTTTCTTGTGGCAGTATATTTCCATGAGTCAAAGGTGTTCTATTTTATTTCTGTTTAGACCAATACTGCTGCCCTCTTTAAGATCGGGTTCATTTCATTCAAATGACTACTGGAGTTAAAAGGGAATTGCCAATTTAGTAATCTCCTTCTCTGCCCACTCCCTGACAGTTTCCCCCAGGTCAGCCTTTGATTGGATGAGGAATTTATGCATTTTTGCAGAAGTCTAATCAGAATGCATGCAGAAAAACTCCACTGCACAATGGAGATGACTGCAAAAGTCCCAGAGTTTATGTAAATAAGGGGGTGTTCAAGGCAGCCAATCTAGGACTCAAAAAGCTTGATTTGAGTGTGCCCAAGAATAGCTATAGAAAAGCATCCCTACTTTGCATTTTAGCAGATGAATTCTCCTTGCCGATTTTTGCATCAAAGTTAGTTCAACTCTTTAAAGGAAAACAAAAGAGTTACAGAATGCACTTTTGTTGGTTTTTTTTTTTCAAAGCACAACCAAGGACTGCCAGCTAATTAAATTAATTCACATTTCTTAAAGCCTTATCATTACATACAGAAAATAAGTGTAAGTGCGTTCTTTGTCAAGAGGTAATTCAGCCATCATTAAAGTCACTCAAAAGAATTCATCTCTTAGGGGTGTGTGGGTGGCTCAGTCATTGAGTGGCTGCCTCCAGCTCAGGTCATGATCCTGGAGTCCTGGAATGGAGCCCTGCATTGAGCCCCAGATTGGGCTCCTTGCTCAACGGGAAGCCTGCTTCTTCCTCTCTCACTCCCACTGCTTGTGTTCCCTCTCTCACTGTTCATTGTGTCTCTCTGCCAAATAAATAAATAAAATCTTTAAAAAAAGAACTCACCTCTTATCCACTCTTCCTTTGACATACATTAGTCAGTCAATTGTATTAGATGTTAATATAGACAATCTCACTTCTGTTTATTTTGTAATATTTCTATATAAAATTTTAAGTGAAGTAAGAAGAGTGGATTTCTCATTCTTATTTTGCATCAACCAAAACCAAATTAAAATGCATGTATTTCAAAGGGAGTTTTGAATATTGTCTCAAAACTGCTATATCACCCTAAATTATTTGGTATTTTGGATGTGCTCAATATTAATTTTATTATAGCATAAACACATTTGTTTGTCAGTGCTCTCCAAAATCTTTTCCCTCCTCAAGGACTGGTCATATTGGAGGATATATGTGGCATCCTAATTGCAGCTGTGTGAAAAGATCATTATGTAGTGGAGGCTTCCTCCTTTTCCTTCCATGCAATAATGATAAAGTGCCTGTGATAGGCGGAAAAATGCCACACATACCTCAAAGCTATGCCTGAGCCCTAATCTCTGGAATCTGTAAATGTGACTTCATTTGGAAATATCTTTGCACATATGATTAAATTAAGGATCTTGGGATGAGAAAACCCCCCTTGATTATCAGGGTAGTCCCTGACTGTGATCACAAGTGTCCTTATAAGAGAGAGCCAGAGGGAGATTAGACACATACACAGAGGAGAAGGTGTCATGAACACAAAGGCTGACTGGAGTGATGAGGCCACTAGCTGAGGGAGGCCAAGTGGACACTGGCAGTCATCAGAAGCTAGAAGAGTCAAGGGATGGATTCTCTCCCAGAACCTCCAGAGATAGCACAGCCCTTTGACATCTTGATTTTGGAATCCTGGTCTCTGGCACCATGAAGGAATAAATTCTGTTGTTTTAAGCCACCAAGGATTTGGTCATTTATTACAGCAACACTAGGAAATGCAGTCTCACCCCTGGGCTTTTTTCCTCTGGCAAAGGCCTGGACATCTCTCTTCTACTCTTGTGCTTTCTTTTGATTGTGTTCAGATCTGGTAAGGCTCAGGTTGTGTTGACAAGTTAAAATTCTCCCAATTGTCTCTTTATTTTCCTTACCCTGAAGGAGTCTAAGACTAAAATCTGAGACTCAAGTTTTCCTGAGTAGGAAATAAGGAGCAAAGTATCCAAAAGAAAGTTCTTGATCTGAAGTTATTCAGAGCAATTTTTGGAAAACAGGATTCTATTTATCAGACTATTCAGTTAGCATATTGATCTGAATTGGAGTTTGGGACCAAAAAAAGCATCAGCTAATGGTATGTGTATCATGGCATTTACTATTTTTATTCTGTATATATTTCCTACAATATCTTATAAGTTGGGATAATCAGTCTAATGCAGTATTTAGACATTGTTGTATCTTCTGGCCAATTATTAAATAATATTGAATCATAAATAAGAAAATTTATTACTATTTCAAAATAAAATTTGGAAATTGGCATTTATAGTATTTATTTATAGTAAATTATAATAATTTCTGTAGACATATTACTCTAGAAAGGTAAAGCAAATTTTTTTTCAAAATTCTACTAGTAATTTGTCAATTTAAGCTAGGAAGAAAAAAAAACTGACAAAAAGTCCATTTCAAAAGAGACTCTTAGGTATGTGATAAAGAATTATTTTATGTGCCACCAACATTCTGTATTATAAAGATAAAGCAAACTCTTAAAGAACCGGTACACAGAGCAAAAACAGAAAAGAGAGACAAAGATCTTAGACCTATAGCAAGTTAGTGTATTGCTGTATCTAAGGGCCCTGAAGTGGTTAGTACTTGATCCAAGGCAGAAGTGGAGTTTCTCCACTCTTCATCTTCAAGTAGAGACGAATGTGCTTTCATAATGGACCTTGCTCTGACAATGGGAATAAATGACTGTGATATCTGAACACTCTCAAGGAGACCCAGAGATTCAATATGCAAAGTCTTTCATTTTATCATTGAAAGTACAGCCTTGGATTATTACTGACAGCCAAGATGCAGTTAAAGTAAAGGTCATGCAGACTATTGACAATAATAAATTTTAAGATTTGGTATCTTTTTTCTCAGGCCTTCTTCAGGTCATTTATCAAAAAAAAAAAAAAAAAAAAAGAATAAAAAAGACAAAGAAAAGGAAAAAAAATAAGAAATAAGTATTTTGCCCTAGTGCAATTTAAAATAACATATACTTTTTCAGATTATTCATGAATTCCAAAAAAACTGTAGTTTTCAAAATTGTTTTAATAAAATTGTTCTCCAAATTCCCAAGACTATCAAATCCTATAGGGGCACCTGGGTGGCTCAGTCAGTTAAGCCTCCGACTATTGGTTTCGGCTCAGGTCATGATCTCCTGGGTCTTGAGACCAAGCCACAAGTGGAGCTCCATCCTCACACAGAGTCAGTTTGTGATTCTCTCCTCTGCCCTTCCTCATGCTCATGCACTCTCTCTAAAAAATAAAGTAAATCTTTAAAAATGAATAACAAATCCTGTGAAGATAATGCAACTGAGGTGATTATAGTCCCATATTTTGATCATGTTTCACAATATACAATAGAAATTTTTTACTATATATACCTGAGATTCATAGATTCTCACCTTTTCAAACTAATTGCCTATTTTAATTATTTATTAATAGTTGTTACCTCAGGGGCACCTGGGTGGCTCAGTTGCTTAAGTGTCTGCCTTTGGCTCAGGTCATGATCTCAGGTCCTGGGATGGAGTCCAATGTCCGGCTCCCTGCTTAACAGGGAGTCTGCTTTTCCCTCTCTGACCTTCCCCCAGCTTGTGGTCTCTCTGTCTCTCTCACATAAATAAATAAAATCTTTAAAAAAATAGTTGTTACCTCAAAAACAGGACAAAAATAAAAACTTTTAAGCACACTATTATTCTGTGGTTGAGGTATTCATTGTTAAACTGTGTGAAGTCAAAAATGATTAATTTCTTTTCTCTTTTACAAAATTTTGTCCTCTTGTGGTAATATATTTCTATCAACAGATTTATTTATATCTAAAATTACAATTCAAGATACACTTTATTTTAGAACTTAATTTTATGGATATCAGTTTTCTTTCTCATTTAGATTGCTCTTTTCATTTTTAATTTACCAGTTCTCTATATTCTCCATTGATAAAATGTATATATTTTCTGATTTGCTGCAGTATAAGAAAAGTTCATTTGATTTAAGATTTATTTATTTATTTGAAAGAAGATCTTGGAGAAACTAAACCTTTCTGAATATAAAAGCATTGAGTATAACAAATGGCCATATTTTATTAAAACTTACTGAATATACATTCAGAATATAGCATGTAGTAATAGTTGATTCAAATTATAAAACCCTCACAGACAAAAAATTTGACAATATTTATAACATAATGGTATCAGCATAAGGGATGACAGGAAATCATAGACATCACAAAAATTTTAGAGATTAAGTTTTATTAACAACCACTATCTAAAAATATAATTTAAAAAATAGAAACCATCAACTCAATCTAGGGCTCCTCTGTTTGCACTAATCCTTCCAATGCACAATTACTGGCACATACACATGAATAATAGTCAGAACTATTCTTTATCTGTAGGCTCTGAATTGTGGCCATGAGAACTGCATAACAGGATAAATAGCTGGAGCACTTCAGCCATCGCATTATTTACTATTCCATATTTCTTCAACCCAACAACAACTGAGGAACATAAAGGAAAACTTTCCAAGAAAAGATTCCCTCTTATGAGGGTGGCAAATTAGCAAGAATGATCTCTGCTCCTAACTCTGGCAGAAGCCTTTAAGAAGAGGAGGAGTGGTTCCAAATGCATCTTTACTGCATCAATCACAAGTACACAGAACAGCTGGGTAATGCTTTCTGGATGTATAGCTCTTCAGAAGTCTGGTTATAAGTGTGGTATGTCATGTGAACTTGAAATGCACATTTTAACAATCCAGTGCCATTTAGATTTAGACAGTGACAGAAAACAGTTTAATATCTCACTGTAATTTAACAAACATATATCAATCACCTACAGGGTGGCTGCACATTGTTATTTACTTGGGTGACATAAAATGTGGAAGGACTAGTCTGCAATGTAATAATTGCGAAAAGAAACAGAACTTTTTAGCTTTATGGTACACTTATATTATAAATATATATAAATATTTTATACAATTTCTTTATAAAAGTATATTATGGCAATGGAAGTTTGAAAATGTTCTGTGCTAATAATTATGGCTAATATTAAAAAGCAAAAAATTACACTGACACAAAATCGTCCTACTAAAAGATATATAATAGATTAGCTATAATCTATTATATCTATAATAGATTGGCTATAATTTAGTGACTCCATAAAAAAAGTCCACAAATATAGGGAAAAAAAGTAATATAGGCAATATAAAGGTATTTTCTTAGTAATAATAATAATAATAATAATAATAATAATAAACCTGTATCGAGCGTTTCTCATATACCAGACAGGGTCTCAGCATCTCAGTTCTTTACATGCATGAAATTGTTTAACCACTCCAACATCCCAGGCACTCAGTGATTATTATTTTCACCCTTAAATAAGAAAAAAATAGAGGCACACATGTAAGCCTTGACAAATTTACAGAGATGTGAGGGCCAGAGCTAAGATTTATAGTATGACAACTTGAATGCTGGGCTATACTACTTTGATTTACGTGCATATTTGACTTACATGGACATTTGTTGAAATGCCTTTGCCTTAAGAAACTTAACTCTTGAGTACGATGTTGGTTCATCAATTAAGGCATGGTATTTTAGTTGAAAAATTGACATTTCAAAATGACTGATGAGAATGTTGATAATGCTGTTGAATGCATGCAGAATCCAAACTGAAACAGTGTTCAGAGCCAAATTTTAAAGTGTCTTTTGCCTTTCAATTTACTCTGTAATTTTGATGCAGTCAGCCCCTGTGAGCATCTGTTTCCTCATTTCTACAATGAGGAGGTAAATACATCCTCATTATGAGTATTGAACTAGAAGCAGTTCCTGGTAACAAACTTTTCTGTGAACATGGTAGTTATTTTTATTAATATTAAAATTTGCAGATTAAAGTTGAAATAATTTCTTATTTATTGCACTCTATGAACATCTTTTCTAAAATACAACTCCTGGAGCTATAAACCTTGACATTTTAGAATTATAGTTCATTTTTCCTTTTACTATAAAACTTCCTTATATTGCATACTTTCCACTTAAAGGAGCATTGTACTTATTTAAGAGCTGAAGCTATCTTTAGGTTATGTACATCACATAAGCAAGGATCATACTTTTTTGTTTATCCAACCTAGATGTGTCAAGCTCTAGTGAATCAATTGGATCCTCTCTTTCCTGATGAAAATAATACTAGAATAATTAAAAAGGTGGAAGAATGCATAAACACACATACACACACATGCATGCATCTATTTTAGTTTATAATATTCTATCACACCAAAACGTTCTACCTCCAGATTTCTAGTTTTAAAAGTAAATGTTAATACATTTACTCATTTTACATGCCCATGTCAAGTGGTGAGAAAAATTTTATTTCATTTATTCAATAATCACATATTGAATACTGAGAATATGATAGACTTTTGTTCTTCTCCATAAAGTGTTTGCCCTTTACCATTATTTGAAGATGAGCGATTTTAACTGCTCCCTTTGCACTGAGCCCATGATGGGATAACTATGGAGAGTGCCTGCATGCCCATTAAGAACGTTTCTTTCTTTGTTATGGTCTGAGGGTCTCCTGAACACAAGCCCCACCAGCTTTCAAAGGTAGGGGTTTCGGAAGCCAGTCCCTCCACTGAGAGTCTTAAAAGTTGGGTTACTAAATATGGGGTCCAAACTCTTTTTCCTCAGTGAGAAGCTCAGAGTTAAAGGTTCCCACTCTCAATTGTATGACACTGTGTTTGGGGTGGGACTTAGCCTTTTATTTTGATGTGGTAAATTCCAACTATTTTGATGTGGGTATATTCCAATTTGCCTAATGTGTAGGAGTCACTCAACTAGTTTGTGGGTCCCTTGGAGAGGAAATCGGTCCACATATAGCCCTTACATTTGGTGCATTTGTGGGAGGAGGGAACTCAGGAGCCTCCTATGGCACAATCTTTATCAACTCCTCCAAGATCATATATTTGTATAATAACTAATACTGAAATATTCTCTTCCAATCACCAGATATATTTGGATTTTTTATATAATGTGCAGTACACTGAGAATTTGTATATTTGATTTTTTTAATTAGTTTACATTATTTTTGGAAAAGTGAAGTTGAGATTGAAACTTTAGGAACTTCTTCTAATGCTCTTTATTTACAAAATAACTACTATAATAAACATTCTTCCTTCAAAGAGGTAGACAAAAAGTGTTATAACAAAACAGTTGGTATCATATAATACCTGCCATTGTATAGTTGTCAATTCAAATTTTTTAATCCACTGATTGCATACTTACTAAGACTTTTAAATTTGAGGAAATAATTTTCAAGTTCTTTGGAAATGCAGAAGGCAATCATGTTGTTCTATGCTCAGGTACAGTTCTGGAGAGGAAACAAAAAAAAGGAAGGAAAGGAAGGAAGGAGAAAAAGAGAAAGAGAGGAAAGAAGGAAGGAAGGAAGGAAAGAGAAAGAAAAAAATGATGAAAGAGAGAGAAGAAGAAAGGGATGGAAGTAAGGAAGGAAAAAAGGAAAGAAAGAAAAGAAAAAAGGAAAGGAAAGGAAAGAAGCTAAGGAGGAACGGAAGGAAGGAATAAGAAAGAGAAAGAAAGAAGGAAGGGAGGAAGGAAGGAAGGGGGAGAGACAGAGAGAGAGAGGAGTGGGAAGGAGGGAGGGAGGAAGAGTCACTTGTTCATTAATTCTCCTAACACCTGAATGTTTACATATTTTGTTCAATAATTCTTCTAACATTATTTTCTCAAAAAATTCAACAGTTTAATCAGTTTTATGAAGTTAGAGAAGATTCATTATTGTTTTCAGATGTTACTAAACATGGGAATAAATGCATCCTGGATTATAAGTCAAAGATATGATGCAAGGCATACATTTCTAAATTATAAGGAAATTGAACAGAAAAGGAATGGCTCTGGGAGCAGGTCTCACATCAGTTTGATGCTTCAGGATTCCCAAGTTTATAGTTTAATAAAAAAGGTAGGGTTGTATTGTACCATAACTTGCCCGTTCTTGAGAAGTTAATGGTTCATGCATCTATCAACAGGAGAAGATCTTGTTTATTGGCTATTCCTTGTTGGCTGGTAGGTTGATTGGCTTACTGTGTTATTTTGTCACTTGTTTTGTTGTCATAGGTATTTTCATATTCTTGACTGTCTTCACATTTTGAATCTTCTTTTTAATATTTAGAGGCATTCTTATACATTGAATCTTACATGTTCCTTACACAGAAAGTCAGAGCTGAGTACCCATTCTGTATAGTGATATCTTGTGTATATGACTTAATTTCCCAATCAGAGCACAGCCCTATAAAGATTTGAATTCAGAAGTGAGCATTGTGATGAAATAGGCTATCTCAGATGTTAATTTTTACTGGTATGGTGAGAAGCAAAATATCAGTCCTCAGTGGTGGCCGACAAGTTGCAGTGACGAAGAACTTGTGTTCTTAGTGCTAGCAGGCCTGATTCCAGTAGAGGGACTACATCCATGCTAGCAGGACAGCAAGTGTAGTAAAGCATTGATTTCTCTTAACTTCTGAGTAGTTCTGAAACCTATGTAATATCATTTAATAAACCAATTCACTGCTTAAACTATCCAGATTTGATTTGTGCATTTTACATTTTTTCTAAGAACTCTGATGATTTTGCTCTGTGTATGTTTGCTTTAAAGAATAAGAGAAATTGAGTAGAATATTTTCTGAGTTGTATGAATATGTCTGTCAATATGTCTGACAATTAAATTTCTAGGATATAAAATATAGAGGACATGATCCTCTACTCTCAAAACTTTACAAGCAGAGGCGTCTGGGTGGCTCAGTGGGTTAAAGTCTCTGCCTTCGGCTCAGGTCATGATCTCAGGGTCCTGGGATCGAGCCCCGCATTGGACTCTCTGCTCAGCGGGGAGCCTGCTTCTTCCTCTCTCTCTGCCTGTCTCTCTGCCTACTTGTGATCTTTGTCTGTCAAATAAATAAATAAAATCTTAAAAAAAAATTTTACAAGCATATTGATCAACTTGCTTTTAGCATTTTTATTGTCCCCAGTTGACAAAGACAAGAACAAACAAAAATGTAAACAAGAGGTGCCTCCAATCATTTGCACCCTCATTAATTTTGCTGTTGAATAGAGTATTATTTTCAACTTAAATTCTTATACATCATTTTCAAATCAGTAAATTTATACATATGTTTTGTGTAATAATTTTCCTAAAAATTTTCAGGTTTCTATCAAGAACATTTTTCATTCTTATACTGGATCTTTGTTCTCTCTCTTCAGTTTTATATTGTTCTTTCCATGATTTTTCATCTCTTTATACCTTTTCTCTTCATTCTAGTAAAGAATCCTAAGTTGGTTATCAGCGTCATTGATGTTTTTCCACGTCATAACATTGTACTGTAACTATATCCAATAAGAACATTTTTCTGCTAATCAAAATGGGATATAAAAATTTTAAGTCTTCATATTCCTTTTTTTAAAATTTCACTTATTTATTTGAGAAGAGAGAAAGAGTGAAAGCAGGGGGAAGGACAGGGACAGGCCCAGTCTGCACTGAATGTGGACCAGACCTGAGGCTCAATCCCAAGATCCTGAGATCACCACCTGAGCCAAAACCAAGAGTCAGAAGTTCAACCCACTGAGACACCCATGTGCTCCAAGTCTTCATATTTCTTGATATGCATTACTACAGATACACATTCCATTTTCTACTAAAGTCTTTATATTAATTGATGTAAGATCTCTTAGCTGTAAGCATACCATGTTTCATATAATTATACCATACAAATGTTATAGTATGTCTGGCGCAAAGCAATTATTTATGTCTCATTTAAGACAAACATCCTAAAAATAAAATCATCCAGAATATAAATTTCAGTGCCTAGACAAACATACTAAATAATTTTGTTAGAAGTTCTCTAATGATCCTGAGTCTCTGCCTTTTCCATACAAAAAACCCTTCAGGGTCCAGCAAGAGGCCCCTGATCTACATTCATTCTAAGATACACTGGAAGCATCATTATCGCTGTCTCTGCCTCAGAGACACAGGATCAAAAACATTCTTTCAGATGTGTGTCTGCATGAAGTAACTTGCATTAGGATCAGATTTTAAGGGAGGAGGACTCTCTTTCGCTATTTTTTTCCATATTCTGATAGTCTTTATGAATAGTCTTCTATGTTAAACCTTGTATGGTATTAGTGCCTGACTAAATCAGTTGAGAACAGCTCAAAAAGATATTAGAAATCCAAGGAAATGCTGCAGCATGTAAGTTTACTTCATGATCTAAAGCTCTGTAGGAGATAATTACATGTATCAATGCATCAGTCTTTCTCTGAATCTTTTCCCCCCCAATCTCCTTTTTAACTTATGCTTTTGGATTTCCACTATTTAATTTAATAAATGTTTGTCAAGCACTAATTGGTCTCAGGCACTCCACTAGAACAGTGAATGAAACAGTGAAGAATCCTGTGCTCAGTGAACACATAATCTAGTTAGCAAAACCACGACTAGCAGAAAGATAAAGAAGTCATAGTTCAGAGGTAATAGGCACTAAAAAACAATAACACAGGATAATAAGAACTCGAATGACTCAGTGTGTGTGTGTGTGTGGAGGGTAAGGGCAACTTACATTGGTATTATTAGAAATACCGGTATTCATGTTTACCTATTGTTGAAAGAGGGTGGGTATCCCAATCCATTAACTTTGGTGGATAATTGCATAAACCTACAGATCAAAGTATGCATAATTCTTAACCAAATTTCCAACATTTGTCTGCAATTTATCTACTAAGTGTTTTAATCCATTGACATGGGTCCTCTCCCATCTACCTTAAATGTGTTAGAACACTCATAACAGATGGAGAATTTAAAAAAAAAAAGCCCTACTAGAGCTTATCTTGTTTCCCCTCCTCAATTAGTGCTCCAGTCATAAAAATCAGTCACAGTTTTCAAGTCATTTCCAGTAATTCTTTTCCTTCCTTTATCCCAATTTTTTACTTGTGTGGTATATTTTTTTTTAAATTATAGTATCTTAAGTGAATAAAAAAAAAAGACTCACTATTAGGGGCCAGGGTTGGAGGCATGGGAAACTGTAACACTGCCTAAAATTTAGCATGCAGTCAGTAGAAGGATGGCTATTCAGTTTTTTGCTTGGTTGAGATTTTGTTTCTGATCCAGGGATTAGAGAAAGAGGGAAGAAATAAAGGTCTTTCTATCTACTTTCTGGCAGGCAGACACACTAGCAGCATCATACTGATTGTGTGTTTAATCCACTCTCCTTGGCCTTGTAGTTAATGGAAATTCCTCTCATATTCTGACAATAAGTTGACAGTGAGTCCCAGTTCACAGTGTTGTGCAATTTTATCCTTTTAAAGTCTCTTCCTAACAACTTTAGAGAGAAGGTGGAGGAGGCTATTTCAAGGACTGCTAGCCAGATGACATTTTCAAATGGAAATGAAAGTATAGGTTTTTGAGCCTCCAATATATCTGTGAATTCTGAAAAAGAAATAATTTGTTCAACAATGAAACAGATGTGCTACATACTGACCTCATAGAAAAAGTGGGAAAGTTAAAGCTAAGTAATTAGGACACACAGATTGAAAAATTTCCATTGTGATTTTCATTACTCTTTTTTTCTTTACCATTTGTTTCATTTATAAACTATTTCTAATGTTCTCTTCAAGTCAATTACCATGTAAAGAACATATTAGAAAAATAAAATAAAAGAGGAGTTACTGGGGCACCTGGGTGGCTCAGTAGTAAGCATCTGCCTTCAGCTCACGTCATGATCCCAGGGTCCTGGGTTCCAGCCCCACATCAGGCTCCCTGCTCAGTGAGAAGCCTGCTTCTCCCTCTCGCATTCCCTCTGCTTGTGTTCCCACTCTTGCTGTGTTTTCTCTGTCAAATAAATAAAATCTTAAAAAAAAAAAAAAGGAGTTACTTGACATCTTCAGTACAATTTTTTTTTTCCACATAATGATAGACTGGAAGAATTGGATTCTTTTTTTAATATTAAAATGTGTACCCCTGGGGCAAATAATACATTATATGTTAAAAAAAAATGTGAAAACCATATACAAGCAATTTACGTTGTTTCCTATGCTCACAAAGACCTCTTCTTGAGATGTTTTTATTCCCATTATAGATATTAATGGATATTAGTGGGACACCAACTGCTTTTCTCCACTGTTCCAGGTACCACTTGGAACAGTGGAGAAAAGCAGTTGTAGATGGATACTACCTACATGGAGCTTACTTTATTCTCTTTTATAAGACTTTGCTAATTTTCATGCATCCTTCAAGTTTTGTGCTCAAAGCTACTTTTCCTGAACTGTCTATTAATTCTTTTTTTTTTAAGATTTTATTTATTTATTTGACAGACAGAAATCACAAGTAGGCAGGGAGGCAGGCAGAGAGAGAGGGAGGAATCAGGCTCCCTGCTGAGCAGAGAGCCCGATGGGGGACTCAATCCCAGGACCCCGGGATCATGACCTGAGCTGAAGGCAGAGGCTTAACCCACTGAGCCACCCAGGCACCCCTGTCTACTAATTCTTAATTATAAGCTCTTTGAAGATGGAAACCATATTGGTAATCCCTTAAAGCTCCCAATCTAGGTTTTAAATATGTGCTTATTAAATAAAAACATGTTTAACTACATAGGTATGCCTTTCACAGAAAATGGCATTCTTGAGTGTCCTTGTAGTTACCCCTCAGGAAAAGTTCCTCTTTCTATAATGTTTGCTTAAAATAATAATTGTAATTATTAGATAAGAAATATCTGTATCTCAAGTTATTTATTATTACTGGATATTAGATTTTCATAAATGTCATTAAAACATTGCAAAACGTTGTCAAGTGATATTAAGTATAAGTTCATGAATCCTAATGAACCTGAGAACTACTTAAAATTCATGAGTACACTCAAAATACACATGCGTGCACAGACACACTCCTCATCTCCAGATTAGCTGATGATAATAACTGTGTGCCAAACAATGGTTAGGTTTATAGCACTTATGAATTTATGGAACTCAGTACCATAGTAATATAAAAAGTGAGAAAGAACCTATTAGGGAGAATCAACAACATTATATGAGTCCTGTAACTTTATTTCACATTTCTTAAATTAAATTACAGAAGAACCCATTATTTATAATTGGGTATATATTTCCATAATGCCTCAATTTCAATGTGTGAGAATTGAGCCTTTTCTTTTTAGCAACTGAATTTTTTCTTGTAAAATGAAGAAGTTTGTTTTTATTTTTGCTCTGAGACACAGATGTATGGTCAAACCCTAGAATGGAACTTGGACTCAATTATTAAAAGCAGGTTTGCTTCATTTTATTTTATCATTTCTTTTCCTTTAATCTTGACTAGCAGTTTTCACTGTGTGTATTTTAAGCTGTCTTTTATGTATTTTGGTAGAAGGCAAGGTGTCATCCATTAAATAAATAGGTAAAAATATAAAATATGAAATTCAAAAAATCATTTTTAAATGAACTGACATTTTACAAAGTGACAAGAATAAAATTAATAAACATAATAATTACATAATCCAAAAAAGTATTTGGATTAAATATGAAAATGATTATAGCACTAACTCATACCTGCCTGTATAACCAAAAAGATCAAAATAACTAATTAGATTTAGGCCTTTATTAAAGAGAAACTTTGAAGTAATACTCTTAAATGTAAATCTCTAATGTAATGGATTTCCCAAGTAAAAATTATTAACTATCCTTATGTAAATTTTACTGAATTTGCTAGAGTAATATCTGATATAATATCAGTAATATCATACCGAATAAAAGTTTCTTCTGGTAGCAGACCTTGCTTGGCTATAAATCCTACAATTTAAGGATTATATTATTATAATTAAATTGGAAAAGAAAAGAATAAAATATTGTCCCAAGAGTAGTCCTGAAAACTGAGAATCATTAGTTTTGTTAAGTGGAGCATAGTCATCAGGAATGACCCCAAAGTGACATTATATTGACAGTGTAAATGAAAGTACTTACTATAATATACTTATGCATGAGAAGACCTTCAGGAAGAGTCATGTAGCAGAATTTGGCAGCTGAGGGCCTCTCCGTACCATATTTGGGGTGAGTAAGGCATTGTTGATCTTCTAAGGAGTAAATTAAAATTATTAAGAAGCAAAAAACAAGAAAATGATTCTATTACACTATCTTACTTCTTACAGGAGATCAATGCGGGGGATATTAATACCAGAACATACAGTATTATTGCCGGTAGCCCCAGTGAAAGACCAATAAGCAGAGACAGAAACAGTCTCTTCCTTCTTCTCAGGACCATTAGGATGGGGAGAGAGAGAGATTTCAAGGAATTGGATCATATGATTATAGAGACTGGTAAGCTGAAATCCTATAGTGTGGACTGGCTAGACACTAGAAGAGTCAATGTTGCAGCTCTATTCTGAAACCTGTCTGCTGGCAGAACTCTTTCTTGCTCTGGAAATATCAGTCTTTTGTTCCATTTGGGCCTTCCGTTGATTGAATGAGCCCCATCCATATTATGGAAGGCAATCTGCTTTGCTCAAAGTCAACTGATTTAAATGTCAGTCCCATCCAAAAATATTCTCATAGAAACATCCAAAACATCCAAAACTGTGGCCCAGTCAAGTTGATATGTAAAATTAACTATTACACTGGGCCAGTCCTAGACAGAAATGTGCCATTTCCTTCAGGAAATTTTAGCCTATTTCTTATACTTTTCAGGACAACAAGAAATAGTTTGAAATGAGGAACAAAAGGGGGCCTGGAGTGTTCAAATCCTAGTGACCCAGCTGATGGCAGCAAAGTCCAAATCTGACAACTATGACTGTGAGTAGATATATTTGTTGTTACAATAACATGTCTAAGCTGATGCTATTCATCCATCAAATAAGAGTGTTATTTTATCAGCAAAAATATATTGTGAATAAAATCATTAAAATTGTTTGCTTGAATTTGTGTCATGACTTTCCTTTGAACTTCAATTATGATTCAAACTAAAAACATGGCCTAAAACCCTTTTGGGATCAGGGTCCTTTTTACTTCTCAAATTCATATCTTGTCAATTTTCCTATTGTTCTCTATGTTTCAGCTAATTTCAAGAAGATAACAGTTATCTTCTAACTCACGACTTTTGAACCAATGGTTTCTTTGGCCTAGAACACACACCAGCCTTCATTATTAGGTTGCATACCCTCCTTCATTCCTTCCATTTCAAGTGAAATTTGTCTGGAAAGGACTATCCCAATTGCAAGCCTCTTTTAGTCCCTCCTCCCTCATATCCCCTTTTGAATCCATAGCTTTTATCATAATTTCTATATATATTTATCTGTTAATTTGTGCAATTTTTTTTTTTGCCTGGATGTTTTATTCACTGCTATATTGTCAGAGCCTGGCACAATTTCTAGTAAACTATAGGAACTCAGCCATTACATTTAACTAATGTATATTGCATTTTTTAAGCAACTAGACACCAAGATTTTTAATATATCAACTACTGAATAGGTTGCCAAGTTTTTAGCTATATTAATAATATCAAATACTACAGCTATTCCTCTTAAACATTTTTTAGTACAATGATCGAACGTGTGAATAATTTTAAAATTTGAATTCTATCATCTGTGTATCTAATATTTGTTATAAATATATTCTAATTTCAAACTTAATTCACATATCCTTACGCAATTTCCCTACCCTACTTAAATATGCAAACTAGGGGACTTCAGTTAAAACAATTTGGTAAATTTATTCATTGAGCTCCTTGTGTCAAATAAATAGCAATAAAAAAAATATAAAAAGACAACAAATTAGGAAAACATTGATTATCTAAAAAGTATGAAACAAATGACTTTTGAAATAAAATAATTAATATTGTAAGTGGGCCAGAAAGTCCAACCCCATGGGCTTAGACCCTGATTCAGAATAGGCAAAGGAAGATAAAGAGAAAAAATATATGTCATGTAGAACAAGAGACTAATACTAGCTCAGTGATGAAGCTAGACTTGCAATATATAAAGGCATAATGGCTAAAACTTTTCAGAATTAATAAATAAACAAATCCTCAAGATGAAAGTTTGATTTCTGAAGAAGATTTTAAAAATCCAGAAGTAGGTGATTGACAATAAAATTGTAAAATATCCAAAATAAAAAGAAGATTCTTAAAAGGTACCAAAGGAGAAAGATTTTCTACAAACTCATGATGATTAAATGACACCCATCTTTCTTTCTTTCTTTTTCTTTCATCTTCTTTCTTTCTTTTTTTTTTTTCTTTCCTAGTAACAGAAAGGAGAAAGCAGAATGGAATATTTCATTTCATACACTTAAGGAATAAATGCTATGTTTCAGAATTAAATTTCATATAAGAGTTTGGAAAGTTTTTATTGCTTGTTTATTTCTATAAAGATAGCCAGAAAATCTTTCTTCTCAAAATTCAAATAAGTATTGTCTAAAGGGGTGCCTGGGTGGTTCAGTCATTTAAGCAACCAACTCTTGGTTTTGGTTTAGGTAAATGATCTCAGGGTTGTTTGATTGAGCCCCACGTTGTGCTCCAAGCTGAGCATGGAGTCTGCTTGAGATTCTCTCTTCCTGTCTCTCTGCCCCTCCCTCAGATCTCTCTCTCAAAATAAAATAAAATAAAAGTATTGTATGAAATTATTATCAAAAAGAAGTTAAAAAAATATGAAACCCCATAAAGTAAAAAATAAAAAAGAAAGCCTCCAAAACAAACAGGAAGTTCAAAAGAGAGCATCAGGAGCCAAGGTTGATAGGGGCTATGTGCCTGCCTACCTTGGTTGGAAAGAAGCCTGGCCTTCCAACAGTGAATATGGAGCAGGAATCAAGGAGGCCATGAGGTCTCACAAATTGGGAAGTGGAAGTGAGAGTCACCATATCCAGTATGACTCTTGAAGGGTTACTGAAAAAAAAAAAAAAAATTTGGCCACTCACAGAAAATGACAAATATTCAAAGAAACCTGTAAAAACAGATGTAAAAATTCAAAGAAATTCATAGCTTATTGGGAAAATTATTGTAGAGTTCAAAAGTTTAGAATAAATAAAATTGAAAAGATCAAATATCAACTCTTACAAAACAGATATGATGCTATATCAGAAAGTATCCTTTATGTTGTATATATTTTTAATTGATGAGATAATTACATCAGACAAGAAACTAGGATAAAACAAGCATGAAGAAAGTAGAAAAGATAAAATAATTAAAAGGAAAAAATTTACAAAATAAAGATTAAATAATCCAACATAGGTGTCAAAGACAGATTAAAAACAGTTGTGGGACGCCTGGGTGGCTCAGTTGGTTAAGCAGCTGCCTTCGGATCCCGGCTCCTTGCTCAGCAGGAAACCTGATTCTCCCTCTGCCTCTGCCTGCCACTCTGTCTGCCTGTGCTCGCTCTCTCTCTCTCTCTCCCTCTCTTTCTGACAAATAAATTTTAAAAAAAAAGTTGTAAAGATAAAGATCATAAAAGAAAAGCATCTGTCAGTAAATTTTAAAACATAGATGTCAATTTCAAATATAATTATGTCAAATTTAGTCAAGAAGAAATGAAAAATTTGTCTAAACTGAAATCATGAAATTAATAGTAAAAAATCTCTATCTAAGAATACCAGGTCAAGGTGGTTTAAGACACAACTTTTACTGAAGCCTCATGGAACATAAAACTCCTACTTTATTTCTGTATTTTAGAAGCCAGGGAAAAAAAGAAGTATATATCTAGTTCATTTTGATGAGACATCAAAATTAGTATCAAATTAGTACCGAAATTATGTGCTTTATAGAGCTTAAATAAACAAACATATAACAACCTTATTTGCAAATGTATACATAAATGTCTACTAAGCAGGCTATACATCATCAAATGTAGAATTTTTCTAATAAACATATCAATATAATGTAATCTATCAGATTATTTTTAAAATCTATACAATCAGGTATATGAATTTTGAAAAATAATCCACATAGATTAACACTCATTCATAACACTAAATAAACTAGGAAGAAAAACTTAGTAAACTGGAAGAGAGCTGCTTCATCATCATGGAATGCAGTGTATGCATCTTTCTTAAAGAAAAACTTTAGAAACACCTTACAGTTAGGAACAAAAAAAGGATAATGAGTATCACTGCTATTATTGAATACATTACTGGCCTTAGATAATGTAAGAAAGCAATAAAAGTAAGTGAAATATAACAATTGTAATGTAAGTCTTTTAAAGATGATATGATTGTGAACATACGTAATCTAATGAAATCTAGAAGCAATAAGAATTGATCAGAAATTTTAGCAAGGTTTCAGATATAAGATCAAGATCCAGAAATCGATATCATTTCTATATACGAACAACAACTAATGTTAAAATGTAATAAGGAAAAAAATCCTATTCTGCAATAACAGCAAAAATTTTGTTATCTAGTAATGAACTCAATGAAATATATTTAAGACTTTTATAGAGAAAATTATGAAATGCTACTGGAGAAATATAAAAGAAGACCTAAACAAACAGAAAAGTATCCCTTCATTGAGTAGAAATCCTCTGTATTTTATAATTGCTATCCTCTGATAGTTTATCTACAAATTCAAAGAAATTTCAATTAAAAACCCATTTTTTTAAGTGGAACTTAGCAAGTTGATATAAGGCTAAATGGCTTAGGAGTGTCAAAAATTATGAGGGAAAAATAAAATAGGAAGTGAAAAAAGACATAAAGAATGATCATAAAGTCAATAATTTGGATAGTATGCTACTGGTGCAGTTTTGTAGATAATATACCAAAGGGATATAAAGAGAACCCAGAACAGAGCATGTATATATTGAAACTTAGTATGTAAGAGGATACATTAACAAGGCAGTATAGAAAATGCGTGCTTTCAAAAATCATTGTAGAGCAATTGGTTATCACTGTTGAAAGTGAAATATAATTCTATTCTATCTTAAAAACACATATAAATTTAAGTTTCAGACATATTAAAGACTGAAAATAAATACTTTAAACTTGAATTAAAAATATAGAGAAGACTCGGGGCACCTGGGTGGCTCAGTGGGTTAAGCCTCTGCCTTCAGCTCTTGTCATGATCTCAGGGTCCTGGGACAGAGCCCCACATAGGGCTCTCTGCTCAGTGGGGAGCCTGCTTCCCCCTCTTTCTCTGCTTGCCTCTCTGCATATTTGTGATCTCTCTCTTGGTCAAATAGATAATTAAAATCTTTTTTAAAAAAATGTAGAGAAGTCTCTATAATCTTAACATTGGGAAGGATTCCTTAAGCAAAATACAAAAGTACAAGCCATAAAATGAAAATTGCATAAACTGGACTACCATGCAATGAATATGTCTGTCCATCAAAAGATACTCTACACAAAATAAGGAATACAAGCCATGGATTTAGAGATAATCATTGCAAATCGGTTGCAATTCATTGCAAATCATTGCAGATCCAAGAGCTCTAATCAGATTACAAAAAGAATGATAAAATAATAGAAGAACAAATAACACCAATTTTTGAAAAAAATGAGAAAAAGACTTAAAAAGAGAAGTCACATAAGTGGAAATAAAATGTGAACAGGTGCTCAACTCAGGACTAATCAGGAAGAAACAGTTGAAACAGTACTATTCCATTTCATATCCATCAGATTCAAAGTTGACGTGTGCCACAATTAGGTAGTATAAATATGGGAGCTCTCACATACTGCTGGTGAGACTATACGTTATTATGTCCAATTTGGAGAGAAACTTAGTACCAACTAGCACCATTAGAGATATTCATACAAAAGTTCACATTTCTATTTATAAGTATGTATCTTTTAGTAAAACTTCTGTATGCATACACAAGAAGAGCTACACAGAAATTTTCACTGCATCATTATTTGTAATAAAAACACATTGATAATAAGTTAGCAAATAAGAGAATGGATAAATAGTTATTGGCATGTATATGCATAACACATTTGTATGTGTGTTTGTCTTTCTACTTAGGCACATAAAATCAAGCTAATTATATCACTCCACGCTACTACTGGTACTAGGCAGGATAAGATTAACTTTTTATTTTATTTTATTGTATATTATTTTTCCCTTGTTTCTGATCTTCATTTTTACTATCTGTGATAGCCTCAAAGATGTCCCCTAATGATATCTGCCAACTGTTGTATGGTGTCCTGCCACATCTCCAAGAGTTCTTCTGTGTGACCTGTAGAATATTGCAGAATTGATGTTATGCCACCATCTGACATTGTTATACAAGACCTCACTCTCTTTTCCTCTGAATATGCTTGCACTGGAGACAGCCAGATGTCACAGGCAAACCCAGTGAGGAAGCCCATGTGGCAAGGAACTGAGGGCATCAGCCAACAGTCTTGTATTATCCAAGCAGTTCTTGAAAGTTGGAAAGTTGGTCCTCCAATTCCCATTAAACCTTTAGATATTTACAGGGCTGTCCCACATTTTGACTGGGGCCTCAGGAGAAACCGTGAATCAGAACCACTCCACTAAACAATTCTTAGATTCCTGACCCTTAGAAATGGAAGTAAAAATGTTTATTATTTTAAGCTGAGAAGTTTTGGAGTACTTTGGTATGTAGCAATATGTCACTAATTTTTCCCTTTTCAGTTTAGAAACCTATGCTAACATGTTTACTATTGATTCAAGTATACATGCTTGGAAGATACATAATGCCACTTTTTGTAAATGTATTTTCAATTTACAAAAATTCAATTGTGTTACAGATGCCATTCTGTTTTGTTTTTTCATTTTTTTATACCTACCAACTTTGCTAAATGTATAACTAGTAACATTTTCCTCTAAATGTAGAAGAGCATCCCATAGGACACCTCCTTTGTAACTCATCTTCCTGGTGTCCTCTTGGAGACCTGTGGTGAGTTTTCTCTAAGGTATATACCCTGAAACGGATTATTGGGTAATGGAATATACTTTTAATTTTCTTTTTAAAGACTATCTTCATTGCTTTCCATCTCTTCCCTGTCCTTATAAATATTTCATTTAAGGGAGCCTGGATGTCTCAGTTGGTTAAGTGTCTGACTCTTGATTTCAGTTCAGGTCACGATTTCAGGGTCATGAGAATGAGCCCTGTTCTGGCTCCATGCTGGGCCTGGAGATTGCTGGAGATACTCTCTCCTTCTCCTGCTGCCCCTCCCCCCTTCAAATATTTAAAAAATCTGGGGACCCAGATGGCTCAGATGATTAAGCGTCTACCTTCAGGTCAGGTCATGATCTTGGGGTCCTGGGATCGAGCCCCATGTGTGTGGAGGGGGGTGTCCTCAGCTCATTAAGGAGGCTTCTTCTCCCTCTGCCTCTGCCTCTCCTGCTTGTGCTCTCTCTCTCTCTCTCTCTCAAATGAATAAATAAAATATTTTTTTAAAGATTTTATTTATTTATTTGACAGAGATCACAAGTAGGCAAAGAGGCAGGCAGAGAGAGAGGGAGGAAGCAGGCTCCCTGCTGAGCAGAGAGCCCAATGTGGGGCTCGATCCCAAGACCCCGGGATCATGACCTGAGCCAAAGGCAGAGGCTTAACCCACTGAACCACCCAGCCACACATTTACAAAGAATATGAATTAATTAACATGAAACTAATCAATATAATTATTTAAATAATTAATATAAAATGTATTAATTAAATAATTAAGTATAATTATTTAATAATTAAATTAAATTATTGATTTAATAAATTAAAATTAAATTTTAATTTAAAAAATTAAAATATTTTTGATTTAATAAATAAATAAATGAATAAACAGTTGAAGTCTCCAGTGTGCCTATTTCCTTCAGCATCCCATCTCTTCTCCCCAGAAGAAAGATAATTCACTTAGCTCCCTGAGGAGCCTATTAAAATTATTTATTGTATATACAAGCAAATTCAGATTCTTTTACTTTTACCCAAATAGTAGCATATTAAACACATTGTCCTACATTGTACTATTTTGTATTATGTAATTTGCCTTGAAGAAACTTCTACTTTAGAACATAAATGACTTATTTTTCTATATAAATATATAGTGTACTATTGTTTGATTTTATCATAATTATTTAATAATGTTTTTATAGATAGACAAATTAGATTAATTCCCATCTATTGAACTTTCAACTAATCCTACAAAGAATAATCTTAAACAGATAAGGTTTACCAACAAAATATATGTGTAGAAATAGATTTCTGAGTCACAGAGTATTTATAATTAAAACAAATATAAATATTTAAATAGATCTCTCCCCATAGAAGATAAGAATAGATATATGAGGTTGTATAAACTTACAAACTTATATCAGAGGATCAAGGTTTGAGATTGCTAATCCCATATCATTTTCCCTTTCTGGTGTGAATTCAAACTTTGTGTGTTTTGTTTCCTTTGTGTGTATGTACATAATACAAATATTGAAATGCATATGTATTATTTAAAGGCTTATATGCACATATAGAAAATTTAGGAGGTTCTAAAGGTGAATTAAAAAAGTAGGTTTAGTTCATGTCACTTTATGCAGTCATACAACAATTTTCTCCTGTGGCAGCCTATACTTACAAGCTACAACACATATAAGTTTGGGCACATGGATGGATTCCTCTTATTTGGACATATATGTACTGTTCTTGCATTGCAAGAACTCGAAAAAGAAAGCTCTTGCCAAGTACTATTTAAAAAAGAGGCATCATATTTCTGTGTAGCCATTTATATTAGGGATATATTCCTTTACTATCTCAACATTCACTATCATTTGTGGATCTTAACAAAGTGATACTTCTATTTATTTTCTACCTATTCAGAAAGACAGGGGATGGGGCTCTACACTATTGCTGGTGATAGTATTTGAACTTGATGCAATCCAGGTGGCTTGGGTCCACTCCACAGCACTCAATCTGGACACTTCCCCCAGGACTTATCATCTCTATCCAGTCAGTGGAAGGGAAGATAAGATGTGTACACAGGTTTCTTAAATGCGTTGTTCCGGAATTTGTGAACATAACCTTTGTTTACTTTTTACCGAAGAAAATTTGGTTACATGGTGATATCTAATTTCAATGGTGTCTGGAAAATACAATTTAGTTTTGAACATGTATTTACTTATTATGTGCCTGCATTTGAGCCATATTTTTATCTTTTACTGTTTTATTGTTTTTGAGTTGTTTACTATGAAAAGGGAGAACAGATTGAAGAGCAGACATACTTTTTGTCACGTTTTATAGTTTTAGCTTTCACATTTATATCTATAATTCACACAAAATGCACATCATAATATGGTGAGAAGATATTTATCTTTATCTTATTTTCCTTATGAGTTTTTTTAATTTAATGCTACTGTTAATGACATACCTATTTCCATATGCGTATGGAAATGTGTCTTCATATTTCTAAGCTGTTCCTTTAGGGATTTTTTTAATCACTGGCTAGTATTACAGTATGTGATTTTTTTACGTATTTCTTAGAGAAATTTTCTCAGTATGATCCTTCTTTTAATTTTGTTTCACTCTTTCATAATAGTTTTAAAATTAGATTTTATGTGTGCTCCACATGGAGCATGGAGTCTGCTTAAGATTCTCTCCCTCCTTCTCCCTATCCTCTGTCCCCCACTAAAAAACTATTAAAATAATAATAATAAAATTAATGTACTATTGGTAGTTTACAGAGTTTGTTTAAGTGAACATATATTGAGTGCATCCTCTATCCTAGGTACAGAATTTGGGATAATAAAAATAAGACAAAACAAAACAAAATTATAAAAGTGGTGAACAGATATTTTGAGTTAAGGAGTTTAACTATAATCCTACTAAAGGATTTGGGTTGAGTGTTCCACGAAGTCGAACTATTCATGATGTCTGGGACTTTAATATTACCTTCTTTCTCAGTGTTGATAAACAATTGTGTGAGTCTGCTAAAATGTGAAAGTACTTATTAAATTAAGAAAAAAAGGACTTGGATAACAATATCAAAGATCTTGTTATTTCTAAAAGTAGATATAAAACACTTGGTTGATTAACTCACCAATTGTGGAAAATACATTTTTTTCTGATGGTGGGCAAAATCTAAAATATTTCTCATTTAACTCATGTCTTGTATAATTCTTTTTTCCCTCCTTGGTTGAGTGATTTCTCCACATGGAATGTCTACATAATAGTATTCAACTAGAGAGTTGAATAATAAAGATCTATCTTTACATAGTCTCTAAATTATTTTCATAATAATCATAACTTTCCATAAGTTATGGGTCTAAGTTTTTAGTTTTAATTGATAAGATCATTTTATATATATATATATGTATATATATATAACAACTTCAATATCACTACATAATAGCCAAATGTCTGCATCAAATTTCAGAAATTATTAACTAAAAATCTATTATGATCATATATGTCCCCTTATAATCTCAATATTTATAAGTCTGGAATCTAAACTCATTTTAATTCTTCTTAAAAATTATTTTATGGTCAGTATTCCTAACCATCACCCTCCAGGCACTCAGTCAGAACCGTGATAGTCCTAAGACTGCCTCTTTTTCCCTTGACTCCAAAATATAATTTGAAATCCCATGGATGCTCCATTCTAAATACCTTCTTCATGCATTTCTATTTATTTTGTCACTACTACCAATGACCTACTAATAGACCCCACATAATTTCACTTACAATAACATGGATATCTTAATGATATCTCTGCCATTTTCCTATACCACTTCATTTAGTTTTTAGCATTACTATTAAAATGAAAGTTTCCACTGTGCATTTGATCTTGTCTCAACCTGTTGTGATTTTTTAGGAATCCCAGGAGATACAAAAACTTTATGATTGAATCCAGCAGATTTGTCCAGAGTCATCTTACTGTCCTTACCTATGCAAACTATATCAGAGCCTGGATAAACTACTTGTCAAAAGCCCACACATATGGCGATCCATATGCTACGTTTTCTACCTGGATTGCACTGGACATTTCTAGCCTAACAAGTTCTATAAAGCAGATTCTCTTCTTCCTTACCTCAATAATACTTTGCTAAAACCCCAAAAAGAGCATCAGTAGGATTCCTTTTGACTCCTCGATGATGAGTCTGTCTGCAAGGACTTGTCTTTTTTCATTAGTTCCTTGCACAGTGCTGTGAGCAAATAGATGTTTGCTAACTGTACACATTAATGAATATGTATTATTTTTATAGTGTGCTATGATTGTTAATCGTATACAAAATTACCTCTTTGTTCATAGATGTGGATATGTGTTTACATAAGTAAGAAGTTCATTACATATAGAAGTAAATAGGATTACTAGAATGTAAATTTCACTCGAGCCCCATTCTTTGATAAACTTTACAAAGCAAACAAAACCTATAATACATACAGAGACGTGAGTTTCTAAGTTTCTTAAGCTACATTGTTAGCTTTACATAGATCACAGGTAAACCAAGCATTCAGAACATCCAGCCTCCCTCTCATTTCACATACACTTGCTATAATACGTGTAAACAGACAGCAACCTAGAGTATTGTGCACTCATTTTTTGTGCATTCTTTCTGCACAAATGCAAGTCTGGCTCATGTTCATACTTCAGTGATTTTTGAAAGAAGATTAATGACATGAATATTTACAAAGAAAGTGTCTATGTGACCAACATTTGTGTGCTCTTGAATATCAGTGTCATGGTGCTTTGCTACAGCTGCCTTTTTTTGCCATACAACCTTATTTTATGAAGGTGACAGGCTGTCACAAGTAAGGTTTATTTCTATTACTTCTTTTGCTGCTTTAATTCATGGTCTATTTTCAGTATCTTTTCCTTTCCTTTTCATGTGTTAATTGTGAGTTGAGTCAATTAACATATCTAACAAATCCTAGAATTAATTTTTCAATTCAGATTGAGGCATATATTTCTGCTGAAATACATTAGTCTTTACTAAGAGTTCAGTTTCCAACGTTTATCTACATTTTGGAACAAGGTTACACCTATAGTTACTTACTTTGTTGCTGACTTTTTGGCTTCATTCAATGCCCAGTTTTAAGAACTGGGCCTTAATGATGATTTTTGCAAAAGAGCCTTGTTAAACTCTATCTCTGAAGGCAATCTCTAATATTTCCTGAATAGTCAGATTGTTGTCAAAATACTATTGTGAGCTCAAATGAGATAGTCTTCCATTAGGTCATGTGACTGGGGACAGAGCCTGTGAGGAAATGTGGGAAGGATTTTGGGGCAAGAAAATATGGTTACATTTTTTTAAACAATGGTATCTGAGAAGTTAGAGCTGGCAAGAATAAATGACTACATTTATGGTTCACATAATATAAATATCATTTTATAAGATTGTGCTAAACAACAGCACACATGCCAACAATTATTTAGTTTCATAGAAAACATTTTATATCCATTTGGAAATATCAAGGGATTTTATATTTAACTTACATAGATATTTCCTTTTATCAAAATTACAGAATGGCTTAAAGACAAAATAAGTCAAAATCTGCAGGTTATAGAAATGAATTTCCCCTGCAGCAGACAGTTTTTAGTTTAGCATTTGTTTACCCATTACCCGTCTACACCATTTTGTTCAGATGTGAATAAAAGAGAACTTTCATATATTGAAAATTTAATTATATCTCACATAATTTAAAGATCCACAGATCTAAAATATCATGTATATGAAGGCATAACAGACAATGGCCTATTCACTACCCAAGTCCTCAGTTTATCAGGTAAATGGAATTAATTGCAAATGACAGAAAATCTAACTCATACTGACAAATGACAAAGGAGATTTAGGTTGTTGTCTCATGTTCACATAAAGAATAGAGTCCACAGAGATCTTTTTCCATCTCACAAATAACTAAAAAGCCCAAATTAACTTTAGGTAACTCTCAATATCACTGAAAAGTTCTCAACTCTATCCTCTTCTAGTTGCCATCTTCATTCACAGGTTAGGGCATATTGCAGTAGTAAAATTGATATGGCAACTTAAGATCCCCTATTTCTTTCCCATACCGTCCAGAAGGAAAACTTCATTTCTTTTTTTTTTTTTTTAACCATTACTTAAAGTTCCGGTCTTCATTTCAAGTCCAGATTTTGAAACAACAACTTTGCAAAAAAGAAAGTCAATCATGGCCCTTCTTGGAGATGGGAGATGGAAACAAACCCACTCATACTATAAGACAGCAAAACAATGATATAGAAATGCATGACAGAGACAGACAACAACGTCCACTGTCTTCCAGTGACGTAGACATTATATTTAAAGGTAAGTCATTGTAAAAGTCTGAAATCATGGCCAAATATTTAATGTGTATTCTTTTCAAACTATAAAATCAATAAATGGTCATTGCAACAAAACAAACCTCACTGATGCAGGTAAGTAATCTGTTTATTTCCTTCAGTGAAAACCACCAAGTCGAACAATATTTGAGAAACAACCTTCCACACCAGAGACATGTGACTAAAAATTATATTCAGTTAAGTGCCTAATACACACCCATTTTTGTGAAAATAAAGAAAAGCACCCTCCAGTTCCTTTTTTTGTAAATTCAGTCTATCATTGGCCATGGCTTTTTTAATGACAAGTAAAAATCACACAGAGAAATGGGATAAAATGCAATACTTTTGTGTAATAAATTACCTAAAAACCTATTCACAAAAGGAAAAAACATCCTCCACTATCATTATCACCTAAGAAAGAAATAGCGTATTTCAATACCCTAGAATCATCCCACTTTTCCCCACCAAACAATTCCATCACTTACCCTAAAAAAAAAAAAAAAAAAAAAAAAAATTGAAGAAAACACACAAAACACTCTTTGGACTTAAAGTAGTATTACCTTTCTCTATGAGGATTACACCTGAATATGCATCTTTCTATATTAGAGTTTTGTTTGGCCTACTTTCAAATTTTTGATAGATGAAACTGTACAATTAGAATACTTTCATCTTTTTATTATGTGTACATATATGAGATTTATCCATCAAAGACATATTGCCATAGTTCATTCATTTTCCATGTTGCATAGCATTCTATTTAAAGATAGTTATATTTTATTTATATATAAATAATATATATATAACATACATATTATATATATATATATATATGAACAAAATGGGAATGATGTCTTCCAGGTTTTGCTGGGAACTAATTATGTATCTAAGTAATATTTTTAGCAGAGCATACTTGTCTATCAATATTATTTATTGTGTATACATCTGGTCTTATGAGCTATAGCTGTGCTGGAAGAAAATGTATCATTTATCTTTAATCATGTATTTTCCTACATATGACTAACAATACATGAAAAGGTATAAACTACAGGATTAACTCACCTTCCCTACTAACTTGTACCATAAACGGTTGGTGCTTCTATCTGTGAATCCAAAATGTGTCTTATGGAGAAAAGTGATTTTAGGAAGCTCCATATGAGAAATTTAGGGCCCCGTGATTATTGATTAATGGTAACCATTGTTGTGGTTCTCCTTTAGTGTACTTTGCTAATTATGAGTAAACCTCAGAGCTGAATTAAGCTTGTGTGTTATGAGAGTCTGCAAATTTAGCCCTCTGTGATGGTACCAAAATAATAACAATAAGAGTTAATTGTTTAGAGCTAATATTTATAGTGGTTTTATGTTAGGTAAGTTTTTTTTAATAACCATAACATCACTAGGGTTTAGGAATACTATTACCTCTGTTTTATCAATGAGGAAATGGAAATCTTATATAACTTAACCGTTACCACATAGTAATTATGGACCTGTCTCCAGAGTCTGTGTTCTTATGTGTTAGAATGCCTTATATTTTGTGGGTATCCAGTGTAAGAGATAATAATCTCTGAAAACAATTTGTGGAAGAACTTACAACACTGATCCTCTACCAGTTTTCTTTTTCTAGCTGACATGGGCTCTTCAGATGGGCTGGGTTGGGTGGGAAGAGATGTTATGATTAGAATTACGATATAGATGAATATTATTTTAGTTCATTGAATAAACTGAATATATAAATACATAATCACAAAATTTATATTTATACTGTATCTGGAAGTAAAATTAATTTGTATGCACTCTAGTGGTTCACAAAATAGGTCAATATGCAAACCACTATTTTTCACTGTTATTTTAACTTTTCACTCAAAGTGTAATACCATGCAGTTTATCCTACTGTACATGGAAGCCCTAGGAATATGAACAAATGAGAATATATTTTAAAAAAGGCATCTTGTGGCTCAGTTGGTTAAGTGTCTTCTTTTGGCTCAGGACATGACCCCAGGGTCTTGGGATTGAGCACTGCTTCTGATTCCCTGCTCAGCAGGGAACCTATTTCTCCCTCTTTCTCTGCCTCTCCCCCCTTTAATGCTCTCTCTCTCTCTCTCTCTGTTGAATAAAGTAATAAAATTTTTTAAAAAAAGAATGTTTAAAAATTATCTAGGACTAAGCTTTGTTTTCATTATTCTTCTTTCTCCTTCTATTTTATTTATGCTTGTAGTTACAAATGTTAATGATACTAATAACTTTGTCTTCTTCTAAACATAATTTATCATTTGTCTCATTTTCAATATCCTGATGACTTTTCTGCTATAGACTTAACTAGATGATGGCCTTGCTATAATATTCATTTCTACTTGATCTTATTCAGTGTCTTTCTCTTTTAATTTGTCCATATTTTTTTTCTTACTTAAGATCTAGCTGTCTACAAATTGTCTTAAATAAATTGTATTCTTTATTCAGTTAATATTACAGTCCCAAAAGTACTGATTTCAAATAAATTCTTAAAAGTATGTTCATGAAGTAAGTGACCCAATATTTTATTTAAATTTCTCAATTAATTAAAAAATTATAATTTCATACCAAGATTGGTTCTTGTATCAGTGAGGGGCCTGGCAGCAAACAAATAACTCTGGTAAAGTAATTGAGACTAGTTTAATGAACAAAACTTTTAAAAGCTATAAACAATATTTAAGACTACCAATAAGATATTCTAGAGCTAAAAAAAAAAAAGAAAAGGAAATTTTACCTTTCATAGCCCTGAAAAGATAAGGCAGGAATTCATTTTTTCCACCCTCTCATTTCTTTCTGGAGCTTTCTGTTTTACAAAACACAAACATAAGCCAAAGGATAAGGGAGCTTTTCATGCCATCCAAACAGAACACTTTTCCGGGTCACAAAACAAGATGGCGATGTATAGATACTGCAGTTGGAGGAAATTGCTGAAGATATCCACAGAGTTCTATTAACATCCTTTTTATATATTTCTCAAATTGAAAATGTGCGTGGATGTAGAAAGTGATTTTCCTTTCCAGTGTGCAACTTCTTATGAAGAATGATCCCTAGTTAAAAAATGAACCACTCCAGATATCATGCTGTCTTAAATATCTGTTTACCTTATGGAATATTTTTACTCCAAAAGAAAGCATCATTGCCAAAAGATGAATAATTTCCAAACATTACAAAATTAGCACAAAGTTGTGCCACAGTGTGAACCATTTCTAATAATTATTGAAGGTATTCATAACATGGTAGAAAATTTTGAGGCATTATACCACTATACCCATGTAAATATGTAGTGTGAAGACTTCGGGAATATAAGTGATTCTGCTGCTTTATTGGGATACGTTTCTGTAATAATCCTTTTATTTAATGGGGAAAAAATCTTCATGTTTCCCTTCCATGCATATCAATGTCTGCCCCAGCTCTTGAATGTTTTTATAACTGACATCATCTTTGTGAAATATTGATACTACTCAAAGTTTTTGTTTTAGTTGTGGGTTATTTTTTAGTGCTCATTGCATATATATTAAACTTTGATACCATAACCATAAGCATCAAAATGTTAAATATTTATCTTATGATTATTCAGAAACCAGTCCCCATTGCTAAACTGTAATATCAATATGGTTTTGTGAATTTTCCTCATTTTGACACTATTTAACCTTTTTCACAAGAAATCTACATCATCATCATCAACATGCTAATCATCATGCTAATAACTACTTGATATTAAGCATTTATTATGGTGTAAGCACTGTATTAACTGCTTTGTGTCTATTTGATATTTACAATAGTTCTACAGTTTATTCAATTATGTGCATACAAGCCACATGTGGTTATTTATCTTTAAAATTAAATTACTTAAAATTAAACATTAAAATTTTAGTCTTACTGATCACATTTCAAGTGTTTAATATTAGTAGACAGAACAGATTTAGAGCATTGCTTCATCATATAAAACTCTATTTGGCTATTTAATGAGATAGAAATGTTAAGCAACCTGAACATTTAACCACAGGATGTCTTACTTTAGAACTACAGTCATAAATTTCATATTATACTGTACATTGCATGACAATAAAAAACATTTCTATTATTAATAGTTTGTAATATTTTAGCAGAATCCTTATGTATAGTAGACCACTCATGTATTAGTGATAGAAGGAATGACTGAAAAAAAATATAAATAAATGACTTGAAGCTAGTTACATATTTTGTATTTATATAAAAGGTGATCATACAGTATCTGAGTGTATGACCTTGTGTGGATTATCATGTGCTATATCCTTTCAATATAAAGATAATAATTCCAGGGGCGCCTGGGTGGCTTAGCGGTTTAAAGCCTCTGCCTTCAGCTGGGGTCATGATCTCAGGGTCCTGAGATCGAGCCCCACGGGCTGTCTGCTCAGCAGGGAGCCTGCTTCCTCCTCTCTCTCTGCCTGCCTCTTTGCCTACTTGTGATCTCTGTCTGTCAAATAAATAAAATCTTAAAAAAAAAAAGATAATAATTCCATATGTGTTTTGTGCTCCTTTTGTAATTTGAAATTTGTAGTAGTACTCTATATCCCCAAATTAATATTCCTATTAAAGATACTATATTCTATTTTCTTTTTTTTTTAAGATTTTATGTATTTATTTGACAGACAGAGATTGTAGGCAGAGAGGCAGGCAGAGAGAGAGAGGGGAAGCAGGCTCAGTGCTGAGCAGAGAGCCCAATGCGGGGCTCGATCCCAGGACCCTGAGACCATGACCTGGGCGAAGGCAGAGGCCCAACCCACTGAGCCACCCAGGCGCCCCAAGATACTATATTCTTATTATACATTTCCCACATTGGTTAACTTTGTAAGATTTAATCCATCAAAATAACAATCAATTTAGTCTGAATAGTACTTGTCTTCTGAGTACAACAACAACAACAACAAGTGAACTAAATATTTCATTACTATTCCCACTGGATTTTACTCATGTATTTCCAATACCCATTTATTGTTATGACATTTTTTTATAAATTTACAAGTATGTAGACTTCTTACTGTGTTCCTCTGACTATTCATTGTATCATCCACATTTGAATTATGCAAACTTTTCTTTCTACTGTGTCTCTGTTATACACTAAAAATGGTATAAATCTTTTATTTATATTCAATTCCCCTAGAGATTTAGGTACTTTTATTCATTGAATGGCGTTCAGAGAACAGGTGTGAATATTGGGAACTTGTCCTCCTTCAGAACTTGTATAGAGTTGATTTGATAACTAATGTGCATCTGGGATTTTTTTTTTTTTTAGCTTGTATATATTCTTCACCTTGATAGCTTTCAACAGCTGTCAGAGAGCAGTTTTCTGTACACTCAGGAGTACTTTATTCAGATTTATAAAGATTAACTAAGAACAAGAAAACGTTTATGAATTATTTTAATGTGTGCAAATAAACTCCCCCTCTAGGAGAAAATTTCGATAAATTTCTATATAATATTTCTAGTTTGTGGTCACTGAAAATTTAACCAATACTAGGAATCAATAATCTGCTAATCTCAGCATAAAGATAATATTAATGAAAATAAACTGTGAGTGTATATGACCAATAACCTGCTGTCAATTTCACCTGCCCAGTGTTTTGTGTCTTGTGTCAGGCAATTTTCATAACCTGGGATGGAAATCCCTCCCTTAACAAGAGAATGAATAGAAAATAAATAAAACAATTTGATGTTTTGTTGAGTGTCACGTGAATAATATTTGTATAGTTAGAAACAGAAGCACCGGTAACTATACCAAATAACATGTGTAAATATTGCACTCTCTTTTTTATAGCTAATTTCTTTAATAATGTATTTATCACTAGGTCACTAAAATTATAAACATCTAAAAGGCAGTGACTGTAACTTGAAGTAGCATAGAGTCTAGGTAGAAGACACAGAGATATCAACAAGAAAATCAACAAGATGAGAAGCAATGCTGTGTAATCATGTTTTTGAATCTAGTTTTCACAGTGTCCTGTGAAGAAGTAGAAAAGACATAGCTCCTGGCACAGGAAGACAAAAAAAGCTAGAGAAATCAGAACTAATAAAAAAAGACTTCTTCACGGAGATACCAGATACTGAGAGAACTCAAAAACACAAACCAGAATAGCAGTCTTGAGCTGACAGCATGATAGCCCAAAAAACGGGCCTTAAGAATAGAGATTGGGGTTTGACCACTTTCATGTTTATAAGATTATGTGACCTTGATCTTGTGCTCAAAGAAGAACTAGGCTAAGCTGAAGAGCCTGCAAGTAAACATGAAAAGTAACTTGATTTAATTGGAAATTAGGTAAGCACACTATTGAGACACAAGCCTATATCCATCATATTCATATACTCAAAATGTCTGGGTATTTGGAGAATTGTTAGGATTGTAAGAAAAGGTGAATTCTCATATATTACTGGTTGTCTCTAATCTATGCTAGTTGAGAAGAGTAAATATGAAGAAAAATGTTTTGAGAAATAGGAAGTTCCAAGGAGTATTAGTGTCATGTTTCTTTTTTTATTTCTCATCATAAATCATATAAGTTGGAAATTCATGTGTGTCTGTTATAAAGTATATTTAGATTACATTATATAGGTTTAGCTAAACTAAGACTCATAAACAGATAAATGATCTAAAATCATTTTTTCCAAAAGAACCTAAATCAGAAGTACTACTACTAAGATCAAAACATAATATAAAAATGATTGAAAATGATAATTGTTTTATCTAATCAGCTCTGACCTGATGTCAGCCAAAAAGTGAATCATCCAAATTATTTTAAATATAAATATAGCCCAGTGATCTTTATTGCTGGGCCATACCCTATGTGTATATTTTTACTTAGTCAGTTGGGAAGCATAAAATCATCAAAAATAGAAAGATTTTAGTAATATTTTTCATTTCTATTATATTATTTTTAATTTTATGTTTATGTGAATATTTTATAGTGCATATATTGTTTTAATATGGGAGAAGAAAATAAATGTTTGAATGTATTGAGTAGAGAGTCATTAAAATAATGAATTTTATTACCTAAATTCAATAGGGTATCACCTGGAGAAATGCAAAGAGCTCAGTGGACAAATGGAGAGAAAAATTGAGTGCCAGTGGAATGGAGCAGTCTTTGCTCTATTCACTAGGCCTGACTCTTGGTATAATAGAGTGGAGAACAGGGGCAATAAAAGGATTTGGATTTGGAACTTTTATATGTTCTTGATCCCAATATTATTTTTAAAATTATTTATTTATTTTTGATTTCTGCTCTAACAATCTCTATCTTCAGCCTACAGGGAAATGAATCCAATAAATAATGGTACCATGTTTTCATTATGTCAGACCACTAGAGATGCAAACTTAAAATTTAATATCATTTGTTTTACTGAAACATAGAACCAGTCTTAAGAATTATCTAGAGAATACAATTTATGTACAATGAACTCATATATATATATAGATAGGTATATCTATATCTATCTATCTATATATAGAGAGAGATATATAAATAATATGATAGAAACTTGAAAATGCTGGGACAGAGAAAAGAGAAAAGGAAGGATTGAAATAATAAGTAAAAAGAGAGAGATAGAGAGAGAGTGAGGAAGAGAGACTTGTAAGCCACATTTTATGTCAGGCAGTGGGGAGATAATGCTCAATACAAGCGTATAGAAATACCAGTTTGAAATTTGACTGAATATATGGCTAACTCAGACTATGCTCTCCATAGGATTTTCCTTTTCTGACACATGACTCACACCCACACTTCCAGCTTTTTCCAGTGTTGAGAGAGTGTAATGTCAATCTAAATTTAAATACTCCTTTAAGAGTGGAACTATTTCCTTTTTCCCTTGGTATACATTTGCATTATTAGCTTTTCTTTTCTTTTTAAGAATGTTATAGAAAACAAAAAGAAAAGAAACAGATAACAGACAACAGCAGATGGTCAGGAAGAGGGAAATTTTTAAAAAAGAATTCTAGTTTTTTATTTCAATCAACATTTAACCAAATGTTGCTTTCTTAATCAGTTTATGAAAACCAAGTCTCTAATACTATAACCATGTTTCAACCCTGTCTGGTTTAAATGTTAAAAACAGAACAAAACATGACAAAAAAATTGATACTAGAAAAAAAATTCGATTAAGGGACAGATCTGATACAATTCTGCTACCATTTTATGTTCTAAAGTTGTCCTAATCTTGTGTGACTACTTTTGTCCTTCTTGTATGTGGCTGTCCTGGTTGTTTGCTTGTCTCTAGAAAACCTACACATTTTATTTGGCTAGATATTTCTTGGCTCTCTGACAGGACTATGCCTATGCTTCCCCAGAGGTGCCTACTTTGAAAAATATTCCTTTGGTAATCATTAAGCCTGGTTCTTTCCTTCGGTAAAGAAATAATATTCTCACCATGTTTTATATTGTTTTGTTTTGTTTTATCAAACTTTTTTTTGAGATAATTATAGATTCACATGCAGTTTTAAGAAATCACGCAAAGAGATCCTGTGTACTCTTTGCCAGGCTTTCTTCAACAGTAATATCCTAGACAACTAGAGTACAATATAACAACCATGATAATATCCATACACTCAAGATGAAGAATGATCCCATCACCACAAGACTCTTTCATAATTCCTTTAATAGACATGCCCACTTCCTTTCCTGCCCCTATCATCTCCTTTGCCTCTGGCAACCGCTAATCTGTTCCCCACTTCCATGATTTTGTCCTTTCAAGAATGGCATAATAATTATAACCATGAAGTCCTTATCTGTTGGGATTGGCTTTATCCCTCAGCATACTTGACTGGAGATTGAGTCACTGATTATATCAATCGTTCATTTCTTTGCATTGCGGAGTAGTAAACAATGAGCTGGATATGCCACAGTTTGTTTATTAACTATTCACCCATTGAAGAATGCCGTTCCAGATATTGGCTATTATAAATAAGGCTGGTATAAATATCTTTGAGCAGATCTTCTGAGTGAATATAAATTTCCAGTTTTTGTGTCTAATGTCCATAAGTGAAATTCCTCAATTATGGCAAGTCGTATGCTAAGTTTGTTTAAGAAACTGACAAACTATTTTAGAGGATGGCTGTGTAATTTTATATTCCAAGCAGCAAAGTATGAGTGACCCAGTTTGTCTCCAACATCATCAGCATTTAATACTATCGCCATTTTTTATTTTAGACTTTTTTTCCCCAAAACTGGCTTACTGTTCTCATTCCTTTGCCTTTCCATACAAATTTTAAATTTTAAAATAAGTTTATATATATATGTAAATATATGTGCAACCTTATACATAAGCTTATGTTTAAATTATAATTATATATTTAATTAAATTATAACTATATAATAATTAAATTTAAATTATAATTGTAAATTAAATTTATGTATAAATACTGATGGAACTTTGATGGAAATAGTGTTAAATCTCTATATAACTTTTGGAAAATTGACTTATTTGCTATCTTGAGTCTTTCAGTTCAAGGATATAGTATGACCCTCCATTTATCTATACTTTCTTTGATTTCTATAATTCTATGTAGTTTGTAATACATACATCCTGTATATGTTTTGTTAGATTTACACAAGTGTTTTATTTTTTTGAGTGATTGCAAATGATATTATGATTTTAATTTTTGTATTCATTGTTAGTACACAGAAATACAAGTGATATCTTTATAGCCATCTTATATATTGCAATCTTGCTAAACTCTCTTATTAGTCATAGGTATTTTTTGTGGATTCCATGGAATTTTCCATATAGACAGTCGTGCCATCTAAAATGAGGGAAATTTTATTTCAACTTTTCCTATACTTTTGCCTTTTATTTCTTTTCTTGCTTTCTTGCACCAGATATAACTTCCAGCACTATATTGAATGAGTGGTAATAGAACATTCTTGCCTTATTCCCAATTATAGGGGAAAACATTCAGTCTTTTAACATTAAGTATAATATTAGCTCTTGATTTTTTGTAGATTTCCCTATGAAGTCAAGGCATCTCCCTTGTATTCCTATTTTTTCTTAAAGTTTTATGATAACTGGGGAACTTTTTTCTGCACTAGTTGATATAATAATACAATTTTTCCTCCTTATCCCATTATTATGAAAGCTTATACTGATTGATTTTTAATATTGAAAAGCCTTGTAACATTGGAATAAACTCCATTTGATCATAGTGTATATATATTTTTTATATTTCTGAATTTTACTTACTAAAATTTTGTTAATGACTTTTCCATCTATATACATGAAAGATAATGGTTTATAATTTTTTGGAACTGTATTTGTATGACTTAGTATCAGGGTAATAACTTCATAAAATAATTTGGTACTTGTACATTGCAACAAGATCACCACAATAATTGTAGTTACCATCCGTAATTGTATAGAGTTAACTTTTAGGATTTACTCTCTTTGCCACTTTCAAGTATACACTATAATGTTATTAACTATTGTCACCATACTGTGCATTACATCACCAGGACTTATATACTTTATAACTGGAAGTTTGTACCTTTTGATCCCCTTCACCCATTTTTCTGAACCTCTACCCCTGCCTCTAGCAAACTCCAGTCTGTTTTTTGTTGATGAGTGATTTTTTATTGAAATTTTGACATTTAAGATACAATGCTATGAGACTGGATCTTATTTAAACCTTTTGTTTCAGCTGGTTTCCTCTGAACTTCTCCTGTAGTAGCATTTCAGGTTCCTCACATTGCCTCTTAGACACCCAGTGAGAAGTAATCATTATTATTGCTGAATGGGAATGGCCATTCCAGCTCCCCATAGATCTCCAGTGATACCACCCTGACTGGGAGGGACATGAATACCTCATTATTGCTCTTCACAATGAATGAATACCTCATTCATTGCCTCCAGTGACACCACAGGGAAGAGATTTAGTAATCTCTTAATTTCTAGTGTTAAGAGTGTTAATCCTTATTATTCACTGGGAAGGATTTGATACTCCTCCAGCAGAGGGGACCAGAGTGTCTCTCTGCTTTAGGTTGGGGTGGAAATCCAGGCTCCCTATCAATCTCTACAGACTTGTGGTGAAGATGCCTGGGGAAGATGAAACTCCTGAGTCCCAAATCTGCCTGCTCTGATACCACCCCTGGATCTGACTTGAGTGCTTTGTTTCAGCTTAGCAGGCATGGAAATACAGGTCCCCTATTTGGTCTTTGTGGATATGGGTGGGATTTGACTCATAGTCTTTTGTGATGTTTATTTGGAGTCAAGAGGTTTTTCTTTGGAAAGTTTTTTGTCCAGCTACGCTGCCCTTTACATGGTCATTTGACCAGAAAGAGTATAATTTTAAGGGAGCTTTTTTTGCCAACTCCTATTAATGGTGCAGGGGTTTCTGACTTCTCGAAGTCTGGAATATATGATGCAAAAAGAAAACCGGTAAACTTAACTGCCATGTTGTTCTTGGGTAACAAAGCCTATAGCTGATCTGCCACCATCTCTCCACCATTCAGAATCTTATGTTTATTTTATATATATCATATTATGTTTATTTTCTATATAATTAGGGGAAGATATAAGGAAAGTATGCACACCCTATTATCCAGAAGCAGAAATCCTCTCATGTTTTCAATAAGCATCTATTAGTATCAAAGGTATTATACTTCCTTAGACACTTGCCAAAAGAACAAAATAAATCTGCTTTTTAATTTTTTTGAATAGAGCTATTTTGTAGCCTTCACATTGCTAACATTCTTTTTGTTGAATTAGCCCATCCAACTCTTCATTTTCAGTTTAGAGATGACCTAAATAGCTATAGAGCCCAATGGTTCAAGACTGTAGTCTCTCAGTAGTAGCTATGTCATTTATTAGGAGATAACTGTGACTACGATCAAATGGATGTGAGTTATATATGAACCTAATGATACATCCCAATTCCAATAATAATATAAATGGAGGGTTGTCTAATTTGGGACAAAGAAAAATACATGTGATTTTCCTTTTCAAGTTTTTAATTTCCAACAAGGTAAGCAGACAAAATAGCAGCAATGTAGAACAACAGGTACATTTATGATGCACCATTATAGAATCATTAAAACCATGATTCTGAAGAATATTTAATAACACAGAGCAATGCTAAGATTTGTTAACACAATAACATTATTTGTTAACACAGTAAATTGTATAACACAGTAACACAGTAACTTTACAAAACAAAACCAATAGGAAAGCTAAATATGTTACTATATGTCTTCCCTTCTTACAAGTGCCCTGATTTTTTGCACAATGTTCTGTTTCTCACTTTCATGTGGGTGATAGCTCTGAAACCATATATCACAAAAGTGTACGATTTTAAGTATAGTTAAAGATACACAGAATATTTAATTTGTGCAGCTTATATTCACAATAACAATAACAATTTAAAAATCACACCTTCGACTACACTATTGTACTTGTGAAACAGTATAAAATGTAGGCAGTCCAGCCTTTGAAAGCATTTGGGATTCTTAATCTCTGACTCCCCAGAGGAATGAAGGTAAAGCTTAGATTAAGTTAATTAAATTCTCTTTCCAGATGTTTTGAATTTTAATCATAATAAAGCAAGTATAGAATAAAAATTATAATTTCTTTAATGCTAGCATTGGTACCTGAATAACTGAATATTTTTATCCTCATTTTTATACTTTTTTTGTCCTGTTTCTAATTATAAGAATTGAGTCTATAAAATTTCAGGTAGCTTTAGAGTCCCCCTCCCCTCCCGCCATTCTTAATCAGATTTGGTTACTGTTATTATCTACTGAAGAAAAAAAAATCCCACCTGATATTTGCAAAAACTTAAGTGAACTTACAAGTTGTTAGGATATGACTTACCACAATTATACAACTGAGCAAATAGTGACTATTTAATGATAATAGTAATAATTTTTAAAATTTGTTCTGTTTATTTTTCTCTATCATCAGCAAAAGGAGCAAAATTTTATAATATTGCTTTTATAATCATTAAAGTAATTTTAAGAATAAATAATGCAGAATATAGATAAGTAGGAATCAGAAAACCATGGCAAGTCAGAGAGAAAATCTGCTCTGTAGATAGCATAGCTCTCTATCCACTTTTGCTTAACTGTTAGTAACAAAGTAGATGTGGGAAACATTGCATAAAGGTTGTACTACCATGTATAACAATCTTTGATGAAATAAAGTTTCTAGTTAATTTCTCGATTCATATAGTCATTATTTTCTCCAAATGAAAGTTCAAATAAAGAATACTACATGTAACATTTTGTTCTTCCCTCCTTTTCTCTTCCTCTTTTTCCTCTAATGATGAAAGGGTTGAATTGGTTTTGATGGTAATTGTATCAGGATTCCTAATCTTGGTTCCACCAGGATCTTCCTTTGAAAATCATAGCATTTCTACCTTTGCAATTATGACTTTAACTGACAGCTATGTGATTAAGGATATCACACCATATCTAGAGTGCAAATTTAGGTGGGTCACTTTTATCTAAAAAATTTCTATGAGCTAAAGAATGAAAGAAGTGTCAAATCTTAAATACTGCTTTAGTATTTTAATCAAAGATAATGTATTTTGGAAGTAATTTCTTACCTGATTTTGGCTATTTCAGCCATTGATTGATGGAGGTTTCAATATATTTTGTACATAATCAATTACTTTTATAAAAATCATAACTAAATGAGTTATTTGCAAGAATGCTATCTCTTTGGTATTATACTATAGAGTAGAACTGAACCTCAGAATGGCTTCAAATATGCAGAATATAATATTTTGTATTATCCATTATCTCTGTGAACTCAAACAAATTTTTTAAATTAGTACCATTTATAAGTACACAATATTCTTGTTAATTCAAACTTGTCTTGCAGTAAATTGTTCAGTAAACTAAATTATCAGAACAACAGGCAACTTAAAAATGTGCGAATCTGGGTTCTTTTTGGTCATAATATATACACTTTATGCCAGAATGATCACTTTTTTATGCTTTATTTGAAAATAAGTAATTTAAATTCTTATGATTTTAAGCAAATTTTAAAATCTTATTTTAATGCAAAAATAAAACAAAGAAAAATGTGATTATTTTTAGAAAATTGCTTCTTTAGGTAATACAATTTTATATAATACTATTTCAGTTTTAACTATATGTCCATATGGTAGAAACTAAAGAATGAATTGGCAAGGAATATTACTTACTTGCTGGGAAAAATACTATGCATACAAATACAAATTAGGAGAATACAATTGTGTATTCTCCTAGATAGCATTGGTTTTCATCAAAATGATTAATTATACTTGGATTATTTATTGTTGCTACATGTTGTTAAAATGAAACAGCCTCAGTTCATAGGAGAATTTTATAATATTTTACATATTTCATCTAAAATATAGTGAATCCAGGGGTGCCTGGATGGCTCAGTCATTAAGAGGCTGCCTTCAGCTCAGGTCATAATCCCATGGTTCTGGGACCAAGCTCCAAGTTGCTGAGCAGGGAGCCTGCTTCTCCCTCTGTCTGCTGCTTCCACTACTTGTACTTTCTCCCTCTCTGTCAAATAAATAAACAAAATATTTTTTAAAAAATAAAATAAAATAAGTGAATCCAGATATTGATAAGCAATTAAAGTAAATTAAGTGTGATATATGATAAAATAATCTTGAAGATGGCTAATAACTTAAAATCTATATTTATCTGAACTCTAAATAATGAAAGTACAAAAAGTACAAAATATGAAACATCCCGACTTCCTTGTCTTCAAATAGTTCTAAAGCAGATGGGAAATTACTTCAAAATGCATTCTCTTCTATTAAAATAATCTCAGCATCTAATTAGAGCAGATCTCTCTTATTAAACATACTTTCTCTCTCTCATTATTATATAAATAATTGTTTTAGCCCTTATGTTTTTAGGGAATTATAAATGGCATACAGTGTGTTAATTTTTGCACATTGCCTCTCTTTGGCTAAGGGAGAAATTGTTTCAGAAAAATACTACCTTTAAGGAAGACCATGATATTTTAGAGATATACACAAAGAAGAGGAAGAATGGGCTTAGGTTGAGGCATTTCATGAAAGTTCCTGAAATTAACTGGAGCTCTGTCTACTCATCTACAAAGTGAATGTTAGGTTACAACACACCTACTTCACAAGATTTTTCAGAGGATAAGATAATAAATGTATAGAAGTACTTTACAAAATATAAACAGTATGTATGAGAAAAAGTCACTGTATACACACTTATAGACAGTATATGTATACACTTACAGACATTACACAAATACTAGAGGTATAGAGACATAAGCCTTTGTTTTGTACACACAAAGTATCTGTGACCATATGACAGAAATGTCATGTTTACATTACATTTATACTTTTCCTGTTGTATATTTATATCATTAGACCCAGAAGTGTAATGATCAGTTACTTTTTTAAGGAATGTCTAATCCCAATATGGGCCTTGAACTCATGATCTCAAGATCAAGTGTTGTATGTTGTGCCTACTAAGCCAGCTAGGTGCCCTGAGCAGTTAATTTAATTATATTCTGTCAGTTCTTCTTTCCTAGCTTAAGTTCTGAAGCCCTTTCTTTCTTTCTCTCTCTCTCTCTCTCTCTTTTTTTTTAACATTTTTATTTACATTCCAGGTAGTTAACAGACAGTGCAATATGGCTTTCAGGAGTACTGTTAAGTGATTCATCACTTACATACCATGCCCAGTGCTCATCACAAGTGCCCTCCATAATATCCATCACCCATCTAGCACATCCCTCCTCCCCTTCACCTCCATCCATCAATCCTGTTTGTTCTCTAACATTGAGTCTCTTATTGCTTGTTTTCCTCTCTCTGTTTTGTTGTTGTTGTTGTTGTTCTTTTTATTCTCCCTCCCCATATGTTTATATATTTTGTTTCTTAAATTCCGCATATGAGTGAAAGCATATGGTATATGTCTTTCTCTAACTGACTTATTTGCTTAGCATAATATGTTCTAGCTCTACCCACATCATTGCAAAAGGCAAGATTTCATTTTATTGACAGCCAAGTAATATTCCACCGTATATAGATAGCTAGATATAGATATATATGGATATATGTATATGTATGTGCATATCCACCTCTTTATCCATTCATCAGTCAATGGACATTTGGACTCTTTCACTAATTTGACTATTGATAATATTGCTATAAAGTTTGGGGGGCATGTACTCCTTCAAATCTGTATTTTTGCATCCTTTGGGTAAATATCTGGTAGTACAATTTCTGTATCTTAGGGTAGTTCTATTTTTAACTTTTTGGGGGATATCCAACTTTTTTTCCAGAGTGGCTGCAACAATCTACATTCCCACTAACAATGTAAGAGGGTTCCTATTCTCCTCATCCTTACCAGCAACTGTTCTTCTGTTACTAATTTTAGCCATTCATACATGTGTGAAGTGGCATCTCATCATGGTTTTGATTTGTATTTCCTGATGATGAGTGATGTTGAATATCTTTTCATGTATCTGTTGTCCATCTGGATGTCTTCTTTGGAAAAAAAATGTATATTCATGTCTTCTGCCCATTTCTTAACTGGGTTATTTGTTTTTTGGTTGTTGAACTTGATAAGTTCTTTATAGATCTTGGATATTAGCCCTTTATCTGATATGTCATTTGCAAATATTTTCTCCCAATCTGTAGGTTGCCTTTTAGTTGTGTTGATTGTTTCCTTCACTGTGCAAAGACTTTTTTTTTTTTTTTTTTTTAGTTTATTTGACAGACAGAGATCACAACTAGGCAGAGAGGCAGACAGAGAAAGAGAAGCAGGCTCCCTGCTGAGCAGAGAACCTAATACGGGACTTGATCCTAGGACCCTGGGATCGTGACCTGAGCCGAAAGCAGAAGCTTTAACCCACTGAGCCACTGAGGCACCCTGTGCAAGGGCTTTTTATCTTGATTGAGTGCTTCTGTTTCAGTTGCCTCTATGTCTAATAAGAAGTTACTATGGCCTTGGTCAGAGAGGTTGCTGCCTGTGTTCTCCTCTAGGATTTTGATGGTTTCTTATCTCATGTTTAGGTTTTTCATCTATTTTGAATTTATTTTTGTATATGTGTAAGGAAGTGGTCCAGTTTCATTCTTCTGCATGTTGCTGTCCAGTTTTCCCAACACCTGTCCAATTTGTTGAAGAGATTGTCTTTTCCTCATTGGGTATTCTTTCCTGCTTTGTCAAAGATGAGTTGACCATAGTGTTATGGGTCCATTTCTGGGTTTTTTATTCTGTTCCATTGAACTATGTGTCAGTTTTTGTGCCAGTACCATACTGTCCTGATGACTACAGCTTTGTAATATAGCTTGAAATCGGAATCATGATGTCCCCAGTTTAGTTATTCTTTTTCAGTTTTGCTCTGGCTATTAGAGAACTTTTGTGATTCCATACAAACTTTAGGATTGTTTGTTCTAGCTCTGTGAAAAATGCTGGTGGTATTTTGATGGGGATTGCATTACATGTGTAGATTATTTTGGTTAATACAGACATTTTAATCATGTTTGTTCTTCCAGTCCATGAGCATAGATAGAATGCTTTTCCATTTCTTTGTTTTTTTGTGTTTTTTTTTTTCAATTTCTTTCATAAGCATTCTATAGTTTTCAGAGTACAGATCTTTACCTCTTTGGTTTGGTATCTTTCTAAGTATCTTATGGTTTTTGGTGCAATTGTAAATGACATCAATTCCTTGATTTCTTTCTGCTTTTTTTGATATTTGATATTGGTGTATAGAAATGCAACAGATTTCTGTAGGTTGAGTTTATACCATTTAACTTTGCTGAATTCATGTATTAGTTCTAGCAATTTTTTGGTGAGTCTTTCAGGTTTTCTAGAGTATCATGTCATTTGCAAATAGTTAAAGTTTGACTTCTTGGTCAATTTGGATACTTTTCATTTCTTATTGTTTTGTGATTGATGAGACTAAGACTTCCACTGCTATGTTAAACAGTAATGGTGTCTTTATCTAGTTTAGGAATCAAAGTAATGCTGGCCTCATAAAAGGAGTTTGGAACTTTTCCTTCTATCTCTATTTTTTGGAACAGTTTGAAAAAAGTAAGTATTAACTCTTCTCTAAATATCTGGTAGAATCGCTCTGGGAATCCACCTGACCCTGGACTTTGTTTGTGGTGAGATTTTTAATTACTGATTGAATGTCTTTATTGGTCATGGGTCTGTTCAAATTTTCCATTTCTTTCTGTTTCAGTTTTGGCAGTTTGTATGTTTCTAAGAATTTGTTCGTTTCTTCTAGATTGCCCAGTTTATTGGCATATAATTTTTCATAATATTTTTGTATGATTCTTTGTATTTCTTCAGTGTTCTTTGTATTCTCTCCTCTCTCATTTGTGATTTATTTATTTGGGTCCTTTATCTTTTCTTTTTGATCATTCTGGCTAGGGGTATGTCGATTTTATTAATTCTTTCAGAGAACCAGCTCTTAGTTTCATCGATCTGTTCTACTGCATTTGTTCGTTTGCATATAATTTATTTCTACTCTAATATTTATTATTCCCTTCTTCTGCTGGCTTTATCTGTGGCTCCTTTCCTGGCTTCTTTTCTGTATTTCAGACTTTTCTTACTTCTTGAGGTAAGCCTGTACTGCAATATACTTCCATCTTAGCACTGCCTTTGTTCCTTTGTTGCATCCCAAATGTTTTAGACTGTCATGTTTTCATTTGCTTCCATGTATTTTTTTTTAATTTTGTCTTTAATTTCCTCGGTAACCTATTCATTCTTTACTAAGATATCTTTAACTTACATGTATTTGTGGTCTGTTTTTTTGTTTGTTTTGTTTTGTTTTAGTTTTTTTGTTTTTTGTTTTTCCCCCATGTGGTTGACTTCTAGTTTTATAGTGTTATGGTCTGAAAATATGCACGGTATGATCTCAATAATTTTTACTGGTTGAGGTCTGATTGTGAGCTAGTATGTGATCTCTTCTAGAGAATGAAAAAGAATGTGGTTCTGAATGTATCTGTTCAGTCCATCCAGTCCAGTGTGTCACTCAAAGCCCCTGTTAACTTGTTGATACTCTGTCTAAATGATCTGCCCATTGCCATGAATGGAGTATTAAAGTATCCTACTACTACTATAATATTATTAATATGTTTATTTTTTTAATAACTGATTTATACATTTGTGTGTTCCCAAGTTGGGGAGCATAAACATTCATGTTGTTAGATCATCTTGATGGATAGACCTCCTAATTATGATATTTTAAAATCTAATTATGGCTACCCTGGCTTTCCTTTGGTGTCCATTAGCATGAGAGATGATTTTCTATCCCTTCACTTTCAATCTGGAGGTGTCTTTAGGCTTAAAATGTGTCTCTTGTAGGCAGCATACGGATGGGTCTTTTTTTTTTTTTTCTCTTTTCTGATACCCTATGTCTTTTGATTGGAGCAATTAGTCCATTTGCATTTAGAGTGATTGTTGAGCAATATGAATTTAGTGTCATTGTATTACCTGTAAAGTTGGGGTTTCTGGTAATGTTCTCTGTTCTTTTTTAGACTTTGTTGCTTTTTGTCCTTTCTCCCCCATTCCGACAGTCTCCCTTAATATTTCTTGCACAGCTGGTTAAGTGGCCATGACTCCTTTAGCTTTTGTTTGTCTGGGAAACTCTTCATCTCTCTTTCTATTTTGAATGACAGCCTTGCTGAACAAAGAATTCCTGCATATATCCCCCCCCCCCATTCAGCATATTGAACACTTCCTTCCACTCTTTTCTGGCCTGCCAAGTCTCTGTGGACAGATCCACTGCAAATCTGATGTGTCTTCCCTTTTAGGTTAAGGACTTTTATTCCCTTGCTACTTTCAGGATTTTTTCTTTGTGTATTCTGTGAATTTGACTATGATATGCTTTGGCAATAGCTGTCTTTTACTTAATTTAAAGGGAATACTCTGTGCTTCTTGAATTTTATGTCTGTATCCTTCCCTAGATGAGGGAAGTTTTCAGTTATAATTTGCTCAAATAAACTTTCTGTCCCTTTTTCTCTCCTTTCATCTTCTGGGACTGCTATGATAAGAATATTATTACATTTTAATAAACTACTGAGTTCCCTAAGTTTACCTTCACAATCCATTACCTGTGTTTCCCTCTTCTTTTCACCTTCAAAATTTTCCATAATTTTATCTTCTATATCACTGATTTGTTCCTCTGATTCATCCATCCTCATTGTTATGGCACCAATTCAGGTTTCCATCTCAGTACTACCATTTTAAAAATTCAACCTAACTAGATTTTAGTCCTTTTATCCCTATAGTAAGAGATGATCTAGTGTCTTTTATGTTTTTTCAAGCCAAGCTACTATTCTTATAATTGTTGTTTTAAATTCTAGTTCAGACATCAAACTTATATATGTATTGATTAATCCCTGGCCATCATTTCTTCCTGTTCTTTCTTTTGGAGTAAATTCTTCCATCTTGTTATTTTGAATATCAAAAATAATAAAATGAAATAAAATAAATAAAATAACATAAAGTAAAATAATATAAAATAATAAAATAAAAATCAATCAATAAAGAATGAAAGGTGAGCCCTAGGTGTGTTTTGGAGTGCTTGTTAGGCAAAGCCTGATAGAAAAAAAAAAAAGATAAAAAATTAAAAATAATTAAAAAAAATAAAATGAAATAATGAAATAAAATAAATTGCTCTTTCTGCATCCAAAAAACAAAAACAAACAAACAAACAAACAAAAAAAGGAATCGTTTCAGCACTTTGTGATCAGTAGACTTAGTGCATGGGTGGGAGGGGGTTATGCTTGCCTTCTGCAAGAGTGCCCTGCTGTGCTGATTCTCAGGTGGACTTGCCCTACTGTAAATGCACACTCCAGTGTGCAGTGGGGCAGGGCTTGGTGTAAGTAGCTCTGATGTTCATTTGGTGGCACTGTTTTACTCTCACTGAGGTTAATCACTACTGGTGGGTGAGCTGGAAGGGGAATTTGAGCCCACCATTCTTCAGGAAGTCCCTACACCTAAGCAAACAACTGCCCCTCCTGTGTCTCCAGCTTCCATCAGATCTCCCCTTCACCCTGTCTTTGTTGGAGCTCTTCACCTTCTAGGTGGCACAGCACTCCTGTGTTTTATCTCAGGTATGGCTGAGTTTCAAAGCCCACATTTTAGGGGCCCCCCCACAGGGCAGACCATGCCAATCCTCTGGGGGAGATCTCACTGCACTGTGTTTGGAGCAGACTTGTCACAGAAAACAGTCACACAACAGTGTGGCAGTTTGGAATTTGGTAGACTGCCGCACACAGCTGGTGCCAGGGTTTGCTCCCTTTAGCTAGTGTCTATACATTTCCCCAGAATAATGGAGGTATTGTCACATTTGTTTGTCAATGAGAGAAGATAATCATGGTAAACCATAGGATGAACATGATACAGGTGAGCTTCCCAAAGGTATGAGTTGGAAGGAAAAGGAGGACGCAAGAGGACATGCTACATAGAGAATACCTGGATCCCAAATGTCAATCCAAAATCATGAAGAAAATGATATTGGTGTGTCAAGTCACTCTTGAAATCTATTTTTACTGCCTCAACAGTAGCATCATTTACATGGTATAACCCTGAAAATTGAGCAGCCATGTCATAATTACAAACTCTTTATCACACTAACAAGTGTTTGATTTGTTTTGACTTTTTTAAATACTCAGGCTTCATAGCTAGCAATACTTTTATTTTTCTTTGTGACTTTTCTTGTCACTATAATGTTAAACTCTCTGCTAGGTAGCTTAACCACTTGCTCCAAAATGAATGTTTCTTAGTCCCTAAGACATGGCTATCATCTCAAGGAAGATTTGTAACTAGTTTACCGAAGTGTTGGAGTCTGAACATGCAGTAAATCTCCAAAGACTGCAGTTTGTCGTACACTTCTAAAAATTGTGTTAGAAACAATAACTGATTTTTCTGCTTAAAGAACCCTTGTCTCAGGCACATACAGACCATATTCTCATGCCTTATACTTTGATTTCAAAGAGTATTGCATGGATAGAGAGCATGCATGCATTTGAAGATTTCACGTGTGCTGGTAGACACATGTACTGATGATGTCTATATGGATTAATGCCCATAGAACACTGATTTGGATAGAGAAAGTGTTTTATCTTTGTCCAATTAGGACAAAATCTAATTATGTAGAGAAAACTAGATGGAGAAGTATCAATATCATGATTCTGGCTATATTACCTCTACTTGTGGAACTTAATTTCACTGCTAACCCATTTCCAAATTTCCTTTATTAGTGGTCAAATGCATACATTTGAGGTGTACATCTTTTCTTTAAAAATAATGGATAGAGATGTACATACTTCATTAAAACAGACAAGGGCAAGACAATTTCCTCAAACTTCTGTGAGGCATTGGCTCTGGAGATAATTTCTTATGGGTTTAAAATGAGGAGTTCTTTAAAATTATCATTAGGCAGCTTATTCTATGCCTTTCATAGGTCCCTTTGTACTTGTGCAGTTGAGGAAAGTGGGTGGAGTTGTCTTTTTAATTTTTACTCTATCCATGTTAGAGTCTTCTTTTCTACAATTGCTTCACTTTTATACTACTTTCCCTTTTTACAGTAGCATTGAACCTGCATTTGCTGCATTGTGTGAAAGTCTATGGAAATCACTCATCCTTCTATTGTACTGCACTTGGGGGTAGGGTGATTGGAACAGAAATGCAATTCCTATGATTGTACCTATCATTTAATTCCCTGTACCACTACTACAACATTAAATGGCTTTATGCATATATAAAGATGTTAAAACCCATAAGTAATCTAAAGAATGCATACTAAAATGACAATGAAATATAATTCCATAACAATTCGAGGGAAGAAGATGTCAGATTACCAGGGTGGATGGGGATGATGAGTACTAGGAACTCTAACTTACTTACCACTGTTTTGTGTATAAATTAACATAACAACGTTGTAGAGAGTATGGAAATTGCCTAATCATTAAACTTGTGAAAAGCTTATGATCCAATTCCATGATTAGGGTGTTAGAGAAATTCTTATGTATATGCATTGATATTAATGCTTGAAAATATTCTTAACAATCTTCAAAAAAAATGGTGAAGATTCAGTAAGGATTTGGAAATCTATCCAATCTTCTTAACCAAGAGAATTAAACATTAAAAAATGTTAATAGATATGAATTTGTTACATACATATTAGAAAAGGCAGAAAGAAAGCAGAAAGTTTTCCCAAATGCAGAAACTGTAGGAAGCAGCTAATACCCCTAAGGCCAAGAGGGAGAAAATAAAAAAGGCTAAAAATACTAAAACTCAAAGATTAGGGAGAAAGGTCTGCAGAGCTAAAAAGTAGCCAGGAGCTCTGAGAAAGAAGTGGAGGGCTTGGATCTAGACCTCTAGGTAAGAGCAACAATTATCCAGTGCTGGTGTCTCTGAGGGGATACAATAAGGTTTTGTGAATTGAGGTGAAACTACAAAGTAGATCAAAATATTGTTACAGATAGAAACTCCTATTGCTGAGATGAAGATGTTTGCTGGAATGATTCTAAGAGGAAGCAGACAAAGCAACAGAAGGCGAGTAGGAAAAAGCAAGACCATTCCTCTTCCTCTAGCTTCATAATCTCCTAGAACACCCCAGTTTAATAGAACCTAACCAGGAATCAGTTCACAAAGTGGAGACATGATTTTCAGGGTATAGAATTATGTTTGGAGGGCGCCTGGGTGGCTCAGTGGGTTAAGTTGCTGCCTTCAGCTCAGGTCATGATCTCAGGGTCCTGGGATCGAGCCCCGCATCGGGCTCTCTGCTCAGCAGGGAGCCTGCTTCCTCCTCTCTCTCTGCTTGCTTCTCTGCCTACTTGTGATCTTTGTCAAATAAATAAATAAAATCTTTAAAAAAAAGAATTATGTTTGGAGGATATATAATCTCAAACGAGGGTATAGAATTATGTTTGGAGTTGAGGATTAATAATGTATAATAACCCAAACTGAAATAACCTCGTTGTCCATTATTGGGTTGACACAAAATTATGGTATGTTAATTAATATACTATACTTCTGAATGAGTTAACTGTTCTACAAAGCATCTTTTGCAGTGAAAGAAAGAAGAAAGAAGTATTTATTTCTCACAGGTCAGGAGGAGACACATTTATCTAATGGGGGGTTAGGGGCTGGCTGACCCAGACTTGACTGAGGTGACCCTCCTTTAAGGTCCAATGTCTAGGTCTAGCTGTGTCTGGTCTCTTTTGGAGCCCAGACTGCAGGAACTGCAGTAATATTAGTGATGGCAGAAACACATAAGGACAAGCTGGAAAAATTTCTTTAAGTTAAATTCTTCTAAGACCTAGACTTGGAATCACTTCCACCACATTTAATTTGCCTGAGCAAATCAAAGAACCAAGTCCAAAGTCAGGGGGCCAGGAAACATATCCCACACCCCACCAACTCCTCCTTCCTAAGGGAATGTCAAGCTTACAAGGGGTAAGGTGTTAAAAAAAAAAAGTGACTATTTGTTCAGTTTACCATAGTCTTCTGTCTTAACCACAATTATTCATAACCCTTCCATTCACAGATAGCACTCACCCTCATTTTAGGGCCTTGTAAGCCTCATCTGATTCTGACACCAAAGATCTCATTAAATATATTAGGCCCCAGGTTTAACTGAAGTTAGTTTTTTTGTTTGTTTGTTTGTTTTTGTTTTTTGTTTTTTTGCCTCATATACCTTCTTATTTATTTATTAATTTTTTTTATTTTTAATCCAAAGCCCTGTGAACTAAAAAGTTATCTGCTCTGCACACAACCAACCTTCAGTCATCAAATGGTGACAGCTTGACAGGAAAATCACAATAAACACTCCTACTAAAAAGGGAAGAATGGGAATGATGTGACAGTCTTTAGTGCATAAAGAGTCTGAATTTCCACTGAGAAAATGTTTTTAATTATACTACCCCTACTTACAGTATACAAAGAACCTCTCTTAGGCTCCCATTCTACAACTTGGGAGTGTTTCCAATAAACTTGGCTCTATATTTTGTGCATTTCCTGCTCCCTACCTATAGAGAGTTGGGGGCTCAGATGTCTTTGCATGTCAGAGTCTCACTTCCTTTCATTTTAGGCTGTCAATGTTTTTGCGAATATGGTTGTCTCTAAAAACATTTTGGGCTTTCCAAATATGTGATTCTAATCAAGTTAATATGTCAAAAGTCATACACACAATGATTTTTTAAGATGTGCTTCTCTAGAGTCAAGTAGAAATATTTTGAACACATCAGGCTTCTGCAGGTCTATTTTCTTAACCGTTCTTGGAGTCCATTTCTAGTTGAAATAACAAGTTGTCACCATAACTCTTTTAAAGTTCATAACAAAGTTGTGATGGTTTTGGCCTTGACTATTTCTGCAAAGCCAATGCCACGTATTTTAAGATTGTGTTCAATTTGAGGCCAAACCTTGTCAACATGTCATGATATGGCCCAAATTCAACAGACAGGAAAATATAGTTGTCCACTATGAGGCCGATGAGCAAGAGTATGGTTGTAGGGAGGGGTAAAGAATTGGGGCCAATACTTAAACAAAACACCAGTGACAAGAAATCAACCCCAGCAACATATATTGGTATAGTTGCATTACAATATATTAGAGGTAACTGAAAGACACAAATCACAGAATAGACAGCATATGTTTACATTTAAATAAACTTTTTTTTTAGTTTATTTATTTTTATTTAAGTTTATTTATTTAAATAAATAAACTTATATTTAAATAAACTACATTTAAATAAACATGCAAAATTGAACAATGCATATTCTAAGGAAGCATGCACAGATGATAGAAATATTTTAAAAGAATATGAAGGAACTGTTCATCAATTTTATGATAGTTTTTAACCCTAGGAGTGGCAAAAATGGGATGAGATAAAGAAAAAAGCACAGATGATTCTACAATAATTGTAGAATTAGGGTTTTTTTAATTAGTACACAGATTTTCATTTACTATTATTTTTGTTTTATCTGTTTCTCTAAATCATATAACAGATTTTTGTGTGTATGTATATACTACATATACATTACAGAGGGGTAAGTTTTAATTTATTTAGCTTTGGGAACATGGTAATCAAGGAGGTACATAGTGAGAGAGGTCATTAGTCTGTTGCTCCCTAGAGAAGAGAAGAGTGCAGGATATGAACAGGGAACAGAATGGAGGATAAAGTCAAAAGCATGGCCAGACTGCATCAAATTCAAAGTTCCTTTGCCCATTCTTTTTTCTTGCTTGACAACACAAACTGAGGTAATTTCTGTTCTCGTTACAGGCATAAACATTAAAAGATTAGTATCACTGTGTAATTAAGTGATTTCCACATGGAAGCAAAAGAAAAATTGATCGTCTAATTCAGTGAAGAAAAAAGAAAGATAATCAGGTTTATGAAACATCATGAAAAATTAAATCTACAAGCTCACAAATTTCTTTCAATCTATTCATGATATATTACCCAAAGCTAAGTAGTAATTTAATAATACTTTGGAACAATTGAAAGATTTGGAAAGACATAAAAGCTTTTTCTTTAGTTGCCCCATAATGAATAGAAAGGATCATATTAGCTGAAAGTAATATGCCAACAGGATGCTCATCATAATTCATAATAATTCAAAAATACATTGGTGTTAAACTTTTAATTATTAATCAAATAGCTAATTCACTGGTTTGAATGGTAGATATTTAAAATTAAATACATTAAACTCTAAAACTTTTATTGTAATTATCAGCAGAGATATCTTTTGCAAATTTTAAATATGTTTTGAATATATGTGTACATTTTGCATACATTTTTATATATTTAATCCATATTTTAAATAAATTTAAATAATGAGATTAAGTCCAATTTTATGCAAAGTGACAGAGAAAAAGTATCTTTTGTAAAAAGCATCCGTTAAGTTAATTTGTGTCTTTACTTACTCATCTTTGAAGTCTTCTTAAATCAAATGACCTTATTTTAAAAATCATGTAGGATCCCACTGTTCAAATCACAAGCCTTTCCTATTATGTTATGGAAAGTTTGAAAAACAAAGAAACTATTATTGTAGGGAAACTCTTCTCTGATTCTATGATGAGAAATAAAAACACTTTAAAGAACACTTTTTGAAGTCAAATTTTCGTAAGTGAAGGAATTTTAAGAATGTAATCATGATAGGTATCCTTTTATGTAATCAATTTATTTTCTCTTAAAGGAGTTTTATTTTGGAGGGACAAGTATTGATGTAACCATAGGGAAGGAAACATAGTGACCAGCAGGACAAGAAACAACATGGAAAGAGTGACAGTGGAGGTTAATGTTCACCTGTGTTTTCCCTCCTTATTTGAGGCTGCTTTTTTCCTTCTTCTCTCCCATCTGTCTTCTTCTCTTCTTGCTCCTCCCACAAAAAACCAATTGTACAAAGATACCTAATCTTCAATAAAACCTATATTTGTATCTTCTCTAAGCCAAATAAATATTCTTTTGATGAAATGAGGTGAGAAGAGGTTTCTGAGAAAGTAATAACCAACAATATTTAAATAAATTTAAGAGGAAGTAAAATAAAGAAATCAACATAGTAGCTATATATCATCCATTCTCTAGTTCATCATTTTCACAATCTACTTTGTAGATTTTGGAGTAGTAAAATGGTAGTCTTCATGTTATGAGCATGTAGGGTCACCTGCAGTAAGCCATAGCATTTCAAAGTGTTAGTCTTTAATGCTTGAATCTGGATGGTTCTATCTTGTGGAATATCACCTAGTACCTAGTGGAATATCTAACTAGTACTCATGAGGTTTGTATGCACTAAAAATAGCCTAACTAGTAAAGGAGCTTAAATTGCAAGCTAGTTGGTTGCTAGATATAATCACTTAGAGAGTTGTCAGGATAATTTTTTTTATACTCATACACATATAAACACATTTAAATATTTTCATGAGAGTTAGTCTTCATTCTTGAATACATTTGTTAATTCATTCAGAAAAAATACTTTTTTTCAGAGCCTACTTTATGCCAAACACTGAGCTGTAACAGAGTATAATACTGATAAGCAAGGCAGACTCAACCCCAAGCTTGAAGAGTTTACAACCTAACAGTTGAAGAAATAAACTAATAAACAAAAGATAAATATGTCATTAGATATTATGGTAATTACAATGCAAGAAAAAACCCTAATCAGAGAACACTGTAAAGTGTCATTATTTGGTGAATACATGGAAAAGCCCCTCAGAAGAACTGGCATTTTAGGTAAGATCTGAGAATTAAAAAAGGAAATTATTTCCAGGGAGAGTGAACTATAATTACTAAAGATCAACCCAAAAAAGGGCTTACTTATTTTGAGAATTAAAAGGAAAATAATGTGGGGCACCTGCCTGGCTCAGTGGTGGAACATGCGACTCTTGGTCTCAAGGTTGTAAGTGCCAGGCCAATGTTGAGTATAGAGATTATTAAAAAAAAAAAAATCAATCTTAAAACAAAACAACACAACAACAAAAACAAAACAAAACAAAACAAAAAAACAAAAATAAAAACAGGAATATTGTGCTTAGATGGTGTTGCAGGATATGATTATTTGAAAATGAAGTAAGAGATAGATGTGCTAGATCATGTCTTATAGGCCTTGTGAGCCATATTTTAAAGCACAGATATTCTCATAACAGCAATTAGAAAATTGTTGAAGCAGTTTCACAAACATGTCAGCAATGCAGACCGCCTTGAAGGTTATTCTGGTGTTCTGTTGAGAAAAAAATTCCTTGGTCTCTGAGTAGTAGTAGCAATGAAAAAAAGGGAATTACTATGAGAAATTAGGTGAAACAATTATGGAATTTGAAGATGAAGACAATTAAGATATGAAGGAGAAGGCAGTATTAAGAATGACCCCCAAATTTCCTTTTGAGGTGAATGCTAATGATATTTGAGTGAGTGAGAAAAACAGAGAGGCAATTAATTTGCATGGAAAAGAAATTAAGAGTTCAATTTTGGATGTATTTAAATTTGAAATTTTGAAAGACATTCCACTCTAGATGCAAATTAGAAAGGTAGTCGTAAAATTATGGCACTCAAAGAAGAGGTCTGCTCTGGGACAAACATTTAGTGTTCAGCTTTAGAAAGATAGCATTTAAATAATCTAAGAAAAGAATGCAACGAGAAGGGAAATCTCAAAACAGAGCCATGAGGAACTCTGCTATTTAGAGGTTGATAGAAATAGGGGAACCAGACAAAGAGACTGAGCAAGAGTTACTGGAAGGTCAAATGTTGTCACATACTTCTCCAAAGAAGACATCCAGATGACCAGCAGACACATGAAAAAATGTTGTACATCACTTAATATCAGGGAAATACAAATCAAAACCACAATGAGATACACCTTATACCTGTCAGAATGGCTAAAATTAACAAGTCAGGAATCAACAGATTTGGCAAGAATGCAGAGAAAAGGGAACCTTCTTACACTGTTGGTGGGAATACAAGCTGATGCAACCACTGTGGAAAAGTATGGAGGTTCCTCAAGAAGTTAAAAATAGAGCTACTTTATGGCCCAGCAATTGTGCTATTGGGTATTTACTCCAAGGATACAAATGTAATGATCCAGAAGGGCACATGTCTACCAACATTTATAGCAGCAATGTCCACAAAAGACAAACTAGGAAAGAAGCAAGATGTCCATAGACAGATGAATGCATGTATACTATGGAATATTACTCAGCCAAAAGAAAGGCTGTATACTTGCCACTCACATCGATGTTGATGGAATTAGAGGGTATTATGCTAAGAGAAATAAGTCAATAAGAGAAGGACAATTATCATACAATCTCACTCATATGTGGAGTTTAAGAAACAGCACAGAGGATCACAGGGGAAGGGAGAGAAAATAGAACAGACAGAAATCAGAGAGGGAGAAAAACAGTGAGAGACTTTTAGCTATAGGAAATAAACTGAGGGTTGCTAGAGGGAAGGTGGTTGGGAGGATGGGGTAACTGGGTGATGGGCATTAAGGAGGGCCCATGATGTAATGAGCACTGGGTGTTATATGCAACTGATGAATTATTGAACTCTGTATCTGAAACAAATGTTGTACTGTAGGTTGGCTAGTTGAATTTAAATTAAAAAAAAAAAAGAAAAAAGAAATGTTGCCACATATCTCAAGAGCAATATTGCCAAGAAAAAGGTAGTAGTTAAGTAACAAATACTCTTACACCTGGACAGAGGTAGCACAAGAAGATGTAGCAAGGGCTCTGGAAGCAAAAGCTCTGGGAAAGCATTAAAGACCCTAGTTATGGCACCAGGAGCAATAGCTCTGGGAAAGCATTAAAGACCCTGGTTATGGCACCAGGACTCTGGCAGAGTGCAGGAATATGATGATAAACAATATGATGCAGGAATACAGGCTTCAGAGTCAAGGATTAAGACTTGGAGAATATGATGAGAACCTATGTAGAATTGGGTGGCGTGTCACAATATAATACCCTTTTTCTCTGTTTATGTTCAGTATAAGTGAGACAGAAAAGAGTCAAGCAGATTACTTTAATACTAAGAGAACCTGGAATGGAAGTTAGGATTGCATAGGACCTTAATACTGAAACCCAGAAATTAGAGAGTCTTATTTATTTAATCATGTGATTAATTATAGTTCTGCATAGGGGACCACTCCATGGAAGACTTCTAGCATGATAGAGTAGAGCAGCAAATGTGATTTCTTTGGACTTCAGGCTTCCAAACCCCAAAATTACTCCAACTTCCCTCATGATGTAGAGCATGTGGAAATGTGGTTACAGGCTAAGAGTGCTTAGACAAATCTCACATCATGGAAACCAGAGGAGATATCCTGGGAAAAACCATCTTACCCCCACCCTTGCAGACATGTTTATTGGTAGTGTGATAGTAATGAAATCCCTGGTCAAGAAATAAAGAAAGAATGGAATTAAAAGTGTTGGAGTATAAGTCAGAATTTCTTCTCCAGGACATCATGTGGCTGATGCAGCTCATCTTAACACAACTACTGACCAACAGTTCCTACATTTCACCATCAGTAGTGACAGCATTGAACCTACATTTGAGAAACTTTTGATTTATGGGGGGTTTAAAGTGACTCCAGCTATGAATAGAAGGTGTTTTGGTTTTGAACACAAATAGGCCACAGATAAGAAGGCACTATGGCAACTAGGTAATGATCAGGAAGTTCTTCTATCAGAAAGAAAGAATAAATCTATACTCTACATGCCATAGAGGAAAATTTATGAGGCCAGAAAAAGGAATCATGTTATAAGATATAAGATAAAGATATAGGTGATTTTGATTTTCATCCTATATAGTTTTACCACAAGCTATTCAGGAAGTGATTTTCCTGGATCAAGGGATATATGGCAATTTTTTAGTTGCAAAATAAGCAATATATTAATCAGAATGTTTGAGTTGAAAATGGCAAAATCCAAGCTCAAATTAGTGTCTAATATAAAATTTTAAAAGGATATTAACTGTTATAACTGGGAAGTCCAGGTATGGTATGGGTTTCACAACTGAGAAGGACACAAAATATTAGCTCAATTCTCTTGTCCCTCTTCCTTCTCTCTCTTTGTAATCTTTTCTTGCTCTGCGTTCTGAATCATATTTCCTTCTCACTCCTTATGGACCCAATACAAAACTTTTTGTAGGTTTATGCATAAAATCCAAGGAAATAACCAGAGACAGCTGGAGGCAAGGCCACCATTGACTGACCTACATGGAACTTTTATATGAAATGGAAAAATATATCTGTGTAGGTAAACAAAATAGACCTAGCCATATAAGATATATCATGATCCATCATAGAAAAGCATGCCTCTCTCTCTCTCTGGTGGAAGCAGCCCTATGTTAAGGCTTGAGGCTTGCCAAGCACTGGTTAGGCTAAATTTGATCTCCCAATCACCCACCTGTTTGTGCCTTTGGGCAGTTAGCAGGAGTCCCTTGGGCCAGGCTGACATTATTCTACCGAACAACCCAAAAAATTGAAAACTCTCTCTCACAACATACACATATAACTTCCCCTTCAAAAAAACAAAACAAAAATAAACAAACAAAAAATAGACTCTAATTGCCTGGATCAATATACTCATGAATTAGGATGCTTTGATTAGTTGGGCACCATTGGAAACATATGACAAATGAGGTGGCCATTCTGCCAACAGTGCAGGGTATTTATTTTTACCATAAAAAAAGGAAAGAGGGGTTGAGTAAACCAAAGCAAGAAATGTTCCCTGCTTTTCAAACCTAGTCTATTATACACACACATACACACACACACACGCACACAGACACATACACCCCACATTGCTAGAGTACAGATTTCCTCCCAAGAAAATCCTTCCCTTAGGTTTTAAACATGTCTACAATTCTCTGACTTATACACACACACACAAACAAAACTCTCTTGACTGAATATTATCCTCCAGCTATGCAACCATTATTCTTTTTCTCTTCTCTTTCACATGCAGATTTCTGAAAAATGTCTCCTAAAATTACTGCCTCCATTGGTTTCCCTTTCACTTTTTCTTTAGCCCCATGCAGGATTTCTCAAATCATTCTGCTGAAACAGTTCTTGTGAAGGCTACACATAACTTCCTTGTTAAATCAAAGAAACACTTTTTTTTTTCTGTTTTCATCCACCTTGACATTGTAGCAAATCTGACTTCACAGACCACTCCTCTCCTTTTTTGAAGAAATGTTCTTCTCTCTCTGCAAAAGTGACTCCACACCACCCTGATGCTGGCGGATTTCTCTTCAGTGTTTCTTGCAGGTTTATCTTCCATATTCCAGCTGTTATATTTTGAAGCACCATGAATTTTGGTGCTTAGTCTGCTTCTTCTTCACTTTGCATTCCCTCCCCAAGCAGTCTAATCCATGGTTATACATCTAAATACACATACACAGAGATGGCTAAAAATCTGTTCCTCCAGCTGAGATATTCCCTCCAAGCTATGGATCTTATCTCAAACAGCTATGTTAAAAATTTCTTTTGCATGTCTTTAATTAAATATACCATTGCTAAAAGCACATTATTTCCCCCAATGTTTCCTTCATCAAGCATAAAAACACATGATTACATGGCCCTCTTCTAATGGAGCCATTCTAGTGTGTAACATCCTCACGCACCACCACCCAGTGACTGCTCTCCCTGACCCTTGCCACCCATACTCAGGATATTTCCACCTTCTATAGATTTAATGCTTTAAGATTACACTGAATTTGTCAATATTGTGTCATCTTAATTTTCACTACAAAAGCCAATTCTATATTATATCACATCTGGAAGCCCATAGTAGCTGGTTGGGAGGTTCCCTACCATCTGTGCCTCCAATCTCTTCAGACCAATGTGGTCAAAGCAGTCTCCTGAAACTCCAGCAAAACCACGCATCAACCAAATCTAACACATGACCCCAAACGGCCCTCACTATCTGCTCCTATCCACTTCTCTGTTTTAATTTTGTGCCACCTCCTTTCACTTTGTCTTTTCTTCCAAAGACCCCGATGTGGCTCTTTACAATCCAGCAACAAATGCCTGAATGTTGGAGTATGTATTTTAATGGACCCAATATAACTGATAACATAATAATTCCATTCAGATTGGGAAGGTTTAAAACAAAGAAACAAACTTTAGTCAACTGTCCAGAACCTAAACGATACAGTGCTTATGGGTATTAATTAATACTCACTTTCCTGACATTGGAATTAATTTCTTAGTCAGATGTAACAACTGCCCCAAAATGTCACCCATGTCTCCCTGTTCCATATTTCATAATCCTTGTCCGAAGACTAAAACACTGATTTTTCTGAGTACAAGGAGTGTTGTCCCTCAAGAGTTCTCAGATGAATCCACTCCTGAGAGTTATTTTAGATGAATAAAGCCAGTGCCCCAAGTCATGCTTCCCCTCTCCTCCCCCAGTTCATATCAACAGACTGGTTGATACAAAGATACAAATATCTAGACCTAGAGAGCCAATTTAGGACAACGCTGAAAAAAAAATATGTATTAGTTTTCTAACGCTGTTATAACAAAACACCACAAACTGGGTGTTAGAAATTTTTTCTCTCACTCTTCTGGAGGCTAGAAGTCTGAAATCATAATGGCAGCAGGGTAGGGTGGATTATTTCTGAGGGCTATGTGGAACAGAGCTGTTCCAGGTCTCTCTCCTAGGTTTTGGTGGTTGACTTGAAAATTTCTGGCGTTTGTTGGCTTTTGCTGCATCATCCTCATCTCTAGCTTCATCCTCCCATAACGTTTTCCCTGTATGTTTTCTATATCCAAATTTCTACTTTTTGTAAGGACATGGGTTGAATTAAATTAGGAGTTCATGCTATCCAGTCTGGCCCATCTTAACTAATCATATCTGAAATAATCCCATTTCCAGATAAGGTCATCTTCTGAGGTACTGTGGGTTAGGACTTCAGTATGAATTTTGGGAGGCTGTATTATCATTGCAGCACCAGAACCCCTATAGGAACAGGAGGTATCTGTTGCCACAGTCCAGACTTTATTTTCCCCTTTTTCTTCATTCTCCAACAAATATTGGTCCCCAAAACGCTTCTCAGTAACTTTTGAAAACCCAAATATCTAGCTACACTTATGCATTTGGAGAATCTGGCTTAGAATTTTGCACTGGAAATTATTTGAGACCACAGACCATAAAACAAGATTTTGGAGCTGGAACAGTTGCTTGTCAGCTGACTTGAAGTACCACATAATAGGTGAAGGGTAATAGATGAAGATAGATAGCTCCAGCATATACTAATATTACAGTTGTGAGTGTTTTCATCAGAGGTAGGGTTCATATGCAGATGGATAGACCAATGTGTGCAATGTATCGGGAATTTATGAAATTTGGGGAAATGATAATTATCAGGAATGTGATGTGAAGTGTAACAGTTATTTTGGAGCAACTGATGATTTGGAAAATGACCCCAAAAAATGATGAGGAACATTAGTCACTAATAAAAAATTAAATGTGAAAGCTAAAGAGCTTCTTTGGAATCATATAAATAGACCCGCATCACCTGAATCTCAAAGGCAGACAAATCTGATGACCATGCCCAGGACTTAATTATAAGTGTAACAGAACTCCAGACAAGGTTGAATTCTTAAACTCATGAGAATTTCAATTCTCTCCATGAGATCTGGGATAGAAACATTTGGGCCAACACATTTGGAAATCTTGAATCCCAAGATTCACCTAAGACCTCTGCACATTATTATGTAATATAATCAGAATTATTTCACTCATACCTGTTAAAGTCACCTTTTATCTAAATATGATACAGAGCCCTCTGCCTTACAAGACAACACCCACTCCTTCCCTTAAGATACACCTCCACCTCCCTCCTGGCTACTATACCAGTTATGTGACAAGCTATGTGAGAAGATAACTCCAGTGGAGATAAAATGTTGGATTTCTTAAGACCAAAAAAAGAGACTATATCAAAAAATGGCTACAGAACCTAGATAACATGTACTGACAGTTGCTAGAAGAGTAGATATATGGCTAAATCCTACAAGGAATAGATCAAGGGAAGTAGAATATGAAGATGAATAAGAAAGAGTTTAGCAATCTGAAAACATGTTCTTATGTCTTTTTATATATAATTATAATTAAAGGTATAAAATATCCCTAAGTAAGTGAAGAGATTTGGCATGTTCATGGGTAGGAAAAAATGATAGCATAAAGATTCATCCACTGATCCAACAACTGTTTATTAAATGTCAACTACATATCAGGTTCTCTTCCTAGGAATTGAGATACCTCAGTGAGCAAAACAGAACAAAACTTTCTAACTCTAATTCTCTGCATATTATTTGATAAAATTATCATAATTCTAATACAAATTATAACAGTATTATTTTCTTGAAAAACTTGGAGAGCTAATACTAAAGTTTAGATGGAAGAGCCAAAGACCAACTATAGTCCATATAACTGAAAAGAAAGAGTAGAGATAAACATTGAAGAAGGTGACTAGAAGGAAGAACAAGAACATATCACATGATCAGGATCACTACTCTACTGTCAACCAAAACATGGAATAGGGACATTTTAATAGATATAGAAACTAGAGCTATTTTGCTATAGGACTATACATCCCATTGCTTCCGCTTCCCATGTTAGTTCCATGCAGATATGGTCCGAGGGCCCCGATACTTCTAGAAATTATTAACTGGATGCATGATGAAATCCTCTGACATTTACCGGATAAAAAGAATGCTATTGAGAATACTGCTTTTGCTCTGTAAAGACATCAAATATTGTTTTTAGAGAAGATGAAGCTGTATAGGACTCTCTAAAATATATAGATTATCTTGATAAAAGAAAGTTTTTAAAATATTTTCAGTTTATTAAATATTAGAGCTGGTGTGAATTTGTATAGTTCACTTAAACTGGTGAAACCATGTTTTTTTTTCCTTTCCTGAAAAATAGGATGTTTAGACTAAATGATCCCTAGACTTTGTTTCTATTATAGATTACCTTAATTCACACTGTTCTTTAAGTATTATGTGTCCATTTTCTAGATTTATTTTGGCTCAGAAACAAGATTTTTTGTTTTTTTTTCTACATTGATTATTATCTGTTTTAGAGGATCTATCATATTTTAATTGTTGCATTATGTTATTATTGCTGCCTTCTTTCCCCCATTTCCCTGTGAATTGTGAGATACTTGCAAATATTTATCTTTTTCATTTGTTTTTCCATTCTTAGTTCCTACCCACCCAGGTATCTTATATTTAGTAGGCAAACAGTATTTGTGTTTAATGATAAATTATTTTAGTGGAACTGGAGTCAAGTCTTTTTAAATATCAAACCCCAGAACAAAACCTTAAGACTAGTGGACAAATATCTGTTTGTAATTAGTTTTTTTAAATACCAGCCTTTACATATAGGGTTAACTGGCTTCTCTCTGCATAACAGAGATACTGTCTTTGAACCAAACCACTGAATGAAATTTATAAACTGTTGGAAAAATATTGGAATGGTTTTATTTGTTTGTTTTGTAGTATAAGCTATTGTCTTTTTGTACCTGAAATGCACTGTACAACCAAATTTTCAATTACTATTAAAATGTTAAGACACGGCAATTACTTGATTTAGAAACTCTGGTCTAGGGGCACCTGGGTGGCTCAGTGGGTTAAAGCCTCTGCCTTCGGCTCAGGTCATGATCCCGGGGTCCTGGGATGGAGCCCCGCATCGGGCTCCCTGCAGGGAGCCTGCTTCCCCCTCTCTCTCTCTCTGTCTGCCTCTTGTAATGTACTTGTAATCTCCGTCTGTCAAATAAATAAAATCTTTAAAAAAAAAAAAAAGAAACTCTGGTCTATAATTGTTGATTTTATTAACCAGAATCTTCCTTCTTTCTATAGAGGGAATAAAAATGAACACACATATGTGCTATAGCTCATAAAACATGTTAAGAAGCCAATACACCAAGAGTTGAATCGGGCTTTGGATATGTATCTAGAGGAAGACTTTGGCCAGTTAATTGTAGCTTCTGGCTTACTCAGTAGCTATAGTGCCTGAATATTTTGGTCATTCCAGTTTTTCTGAGGCATTGAAATGCCCTGAGAGAATTGTGAAAATAGTATATTCCTTCCTTTTTTATTAGTCAATTACCAAGCAGTTCATAGCAAATCTGGGGGACTTGTCATAAAAATGTCGACTCTTATGAAGTGTCCTATTAATTTTAGAAGACATTATCATCCCAGAAATGTAGCTAATCTCTAAATACCCTTTGATGTATTTGTACATAGCTCTTCTGCTGTTCTCACCTCATTAAGAATAACCAAGAATAGTAACCAATGTTTTCAAGATCCACCATGTTGTGCTGTTAAAGCAACTTATGTGCTGGTGGGTTTATTACTAAAATACTTTTAAGCAACCCTCAATTATGCCTTGCATGATTTAGTGCTGAGCCATACAAATTATACCTTTGGATCAATTAGGAAGGAAATATTTTCAATGATAAAATATAAATTTATATTTAATATCGATTGACAGTATATGTGGTTTCAGTTTCCTCCAACCAATATGATAATACATGGAAAATAATTATATTGGAAAAATGGATCTGTTAAATGAAAATCGCATTACTAATGTAGTTCAGCATCAGATTTTAAAACTAGTTATTTAGCAGAATCAGCAGTTTACTCTAATAGGAAAAAAATAGCCTTTTAATTATGATAACTTGGTCGTTGGACATTTGACTCTTTGTTACTTTTAGATTACAATGACTCTTGATCAATTATTTTTAGCATAATTCGAGGCTGGAAAATAATTATGAAGTCAGAAAATATGTGTGTTTCTTGATACTTAAAACTCATAACTGAACACTAATTTAATGTGATAGAGAAGATGAAATTCAAATGCGTATCTTTCAAATTGATGCTTTTCATCCACTTCCCATGACTAAATATTAGTTTCATTTTACCAAAATAGTATTAAAAATCAACACTTTGGATATTACAAAGAAAGTACATAAGAAATATTATACTTTCATTATGTAACTATTATCCTCAATTTTAAAAAATTAAAAATATTTATAATTTGAATCAATACACATGATGTTATGTGCACATTTATGTATATTGAATCCATGACTAAATAGAGGTATAAAATTCATGAACATGAATTTTATGTTCTCTTCAACATCCAAGGTGCTGGTATTATTGAAATTAATTTTGTTTTGCCATCAAAACTTCATGATAAAATAGAAACTCCTTCATTTGTGAACTAATTTTCCCACAACAATGTAATAGAATGGCAAAAATAAATCTTTTTAAGATATTAACATATTTTTGAAGTAAACTGAGGAGATAAAAATAATCAATGTTCTTAGTTCATTTGCACAAATGTATTCATATATGTTTCTACGTTCATATGTATTATAGTATTAAGAGCAAAGAATCTACTCTTGATAACCTTAACCTTTAGTAAGCAGATGATCAGTAATATCAAAATGTTTAAATCTTTTATCAATTTTGTGATAGTCCGGACGAATTTTATGCCAAGGGAAAGTTAAGAAATAATTGCTTACTTGAAATCTAATTAAACCCCTAATGTATTTAAGGTGTAATTGTTGTTTTACAATGGCTTAATATGCATAATAAATTCCTTGTGTAAGAAATGTAGTGTCCATTTTAAAGAAAATGTTTGTCTTAGTCAGTTTGGGCAGCTATAACAAATTACCACAGACTTGGTGGCTTAAGCAATAGAAACATATTTCTCATTGCTCTGGAGGCTGAAAAATTCAAGATCAAGCTGCTAACAAATCCAGTGTCTGCCAAGAACCTTCTTTCTAGCTTTCAGATGGCCATTTTCTCCTTGTATCCTCATGTGTCTGGGAGAGAAAGAGAGAGAGGAAGTTCTCACCACTTTTTTTTTTTTTTTTTAGTTTTATTTATTTTATGAGAGAGAGAGAGAGAGAGAGAGGGAGAGAGAGGGGAGGCAGGAGAAGAGACAGAGGGAGATAATCTTCAAGCAGACTCCTTGGCAGAGTGCAGAGCCTAACATGGGGCTAGATCCCACGATTAAGAGTTCATGACTTGAGCCAAAATCAGCAGTCTGACATTAACTAATTGAGTCACCCACTGTGCCCTCACCACTCTTATAATAAGGGAGTTATTCCCATTCATGACAGTGCCACCCTTGTGACCTAATTGTCTCCCAAAGGCTCCTCTTTCTAATATCATACATTAGAAGTTAGGATTTGGGGGGGAAAAAAAGGAAAAGGTAGGATTTTGACACATGAATTTTCTATGGACTCAAACATTTAGTGAATTACAATATTTAGTGTAGAACAATGAGATATTTCAAATATTAATTTCGCTAGTTATGAATATTTTGGAGGACAAAACATAACTCTTAAGCTCTCATGTTTTTTTCCCTCTTAATTTTTCCTCCAAAATTCTCAAGTAACCAAATAATTCTGTTTTATTTAATGGTATTTTGTAATTGTTACTTCATACAGTAAAATTAACTCTTTAGTAATTTAAAGTACCTGTGAAAATAATCTCTGTGAAATATTTTTTTTAGCTTTTAGAACTGCAAAGGCAGCAATACTTTGTTCAAACACTTAATTCATATAAAACCAACTCTTTTTCCATAATACAAACTACTGATACACACTGACACAGATTCTATTCCTGGAATTATGGATATGGACATTTTAAACTATAACCCACTCAACCTGATTCCTACATATTTCTTTGTGATACTTCATAAACCAATAGTCTCGTTATCTTGTCCCAAGTTTTATATACTTTCTAGAAATGTTTTCCTATGTCAGGTCATAAGTATATTTGATATGTCACACATATCAAGGCAAAGAAAACCTTCTCTATTTACACAAGTTAGTTGTATTACTTGAATAAATGGGGACATTTGTTTTTTCTGTATGTCAAATTTCAAAGTTAATTTTTAAAGATTTTATTTACTTATTTATTTGACAGAGAGAAAGAGAGAGCACAAGCAGGGGGAGTGGCAGAGGAAGAGAGAAATAGATTCAGCGCTAAGCAGAGAACCCAATGTGGGGCTTGATTCCAGGACTCTCGGATCATAATTTGAGCTGAAGGCAGATGCTTAACCAACTGTGCCACCCAGGTGCCCCTTAAAGTTAATTTTTAGACTAAAATCTCCTTTCTGTTAAAATTGGAAAGGTCCATGAATTAGAGTCACAAGGATTTATGTTTGAACAATAGCTACATTTCTTGGTTGAGTTACCTTGAGTAAGAGACTTTGTCCCATTAAGATTCGATTTCTTCATCAACCACTTCAACATAAGGGTAATAACATCTGCATGCAAGATCATATACAACATGTCCTGCACCTAGTTCATGCTCAATAGAATTTGGTCCACTGAAATTATTTAGGACCGGATTTTTTTAAATATCATTCCTTCGTTCATATTGTTAAGTGGATATGAACTTAGAGGCTTAGAATATTTTCATACTCTATTTTAAGACAGAATCAATCCAGATCTTTGAATCTTAAAGTTTTACTGGAATATCATTCCCTTAAAAAGTATATTTCCTGAAATAATGACTGTTGATTTTATTGGTAATGATGTAATTTATGAAATTCTCTAAACATTAACATATTTATAATTATTTAAATAACTGAAGAAAGTTTTTGATATAAATATATCCCTGAAATACTGACTAAGCATGTGAATATCTTCCATAAAAATATATTTTCTATAATTATTCTCATAGAAATGTCACAAAGGAATTGTTATAAGTAAACTGTATATTTAATTTAATGCTGAAAACTGACCTGCTGAAAGGTGAAATAGTTGGTAAATATTTCACATCTTAATATTTTAAAACTATTCCTTAAAACATGTCATATTTTTGACTAAGTCAATACTTATAATCTCTAGATATGTCAAAGAATATTTGTATTTATAATTGATCTGTAAAAGAGAGTGACTGACTTTAAAAATAATATATAATAATTCATTACATCAAAATATTAAATTTGGAGGGAAATATCATCTTTTATCATAATGAAAAAGAGGCAGCACTGGAGCTGGGATGTGATGGAAAATATTTTAAAATGCAGTCTTAATTTTAATTGTCTACTTTTCATGAATAGATATAGTCATGAATAAAATCTTGTTAGAGCCAATGAGTTAGAGAAGTGATGTAAATTTAAAAAAGCATTTTTCACTTTAAATATGAATGAATGTTTATCAATGGCTAGACATTATTTATGATCAAATATGATTGCACATCATTACTTCTGTAGGCAGAATAGATTGTAACTAGAGCACAGATACATTTACATTTCCCCACAATCTATGAAAGTCAGGATATTAATGATTCATTGAAATATTGTTTTCAGGGCAGTTTCTCAGGTTACATGGGTCTAGCGGGCATGACTCAAGATTTCCTTTCATTTCTTTGAGGAGAATAAGATCATATAAATGATCTATTCTTTTGTATAGCTTTGGAATTTTAACATTTAGCACAGATTTTAATACACCTATGGACATTAAAAAGCTTCTAAAAAGATTAGAGACGTATTACTTAAATTCCTCCTTCTTGCAACAGGAATCACAAGCGCTCATAAAAACAAGAATGAAGTTTAAGAAGTCAAGTGTTTTCAAAGAATCAGTAGAACTAACTTGGGGTATAGCATTCAATGGCTAGAATATGCTGCTCTGACTAGTATTAGAACAACTAAGAAAAGAAAAGAATGGCTACCTCAGCAGAATGGATTAAGGTTATCTACCACTACTTTCATAAGAGGAAATGCTTACTGATACAGAGTTATGGATGTGAGAACAAAAGAATGAATAAACTAACGAAATGATAAAGAGTCGACTCTCCCATAATAAACCATGATATCTTAGAAGATGCAATTGTGCCCGCACCTCTGGAAGAAGCCTAGAAATTGGCTGAAAGAAATGTTTTGCAGAGATCAACAATAATGATTACTCCTATAGCTCCCCACAAGGCTGGGGAAACATCAGGTCTCTGAAAAACAGAGAAGTCCAGTAACAGAGTAAAAGAGAAGGCAAGCTTCATTCAGAAGTGTCTACTAGCAAGCTTGCTTCATTTTCAGAGATAAGTTTTGGGCTGATGTGGAAATTGGCCTACAAACAGGTAAAAACATAGTTCTGGTATAAGAAATTCCTCCAGTTACAACTCCAAACACATCCATCCTTAGAAAATTGCAAGGACTAAAATACAGATATTTCTCACATTCATAAAATAACTGTTTTTAAAGAAATAATTTTTTAAGACTAAAGAAAAAAAAAGTTGCAGCAAGAACTTGAGTTTTTGTAGTTTTGTTCTTATTTTTATTTTTTAAAGTTTTTATGTATTTATTTGGCAGAGAGAGACACAGCGAGAGAGGGAGCACAAGCAGGGGGAGTAGAAGAGGGAGAATCAGGTTTCCTGCTATGCAGGGAGCCTACCATGGTATCATGACCTGAGCTGAAGGCAGATGCTTAATAACTGAGCCACCCAGGCACCCCAAGTTTTTGTAGTTTTAAAAAGAGTTTTATTGATAATATAACAGGTATAGTTTCCATTACAATGTTTTTCATAGATGAAACAGAAGATTAAATTGTCAGGTTAGCAAAACTGCTTGAGGCAGAAGTCTTTAGAGATTTTTTGTTTTTCAGTTTTTGGTCACATGTGCCTCTCCCTGTTCCAATAAGTTATTTTTAAATCATAAAGCATTGGATGTATAATATTCATATTTCAACATAATGCATCTAAATAATTTTTCATCATGAGTGAACTATATTATATTACTTGTGCTTCAAATTCCCTCACTCCTAATTACATTTTCCAAAGCAATAGCAATACAAGTGCCTGATTTCAGATGAATAATGTCAAGCTCAGTAAAAATTATTAAACTCTGGTATCTGTAAAATAATCTGGCATCTGTTTTAGATTGTACACATCAAGAAAACACTCAAAGGAAAATAAAGTCTAATATAATCATTATTAAATGTTTATTAGTCACAGCTCAAAATCTCATTTATTGTATTGTTGCAAAGAAACACCTATTTCCCAAGCATAAACATCTTAAAGTTTTAATAATTAAAACTTTAGATGCCAATATTCTCCTAGTTCTTGGTAGCAGGTTTTATGGTGCTTATCTAGTAATGAAAGGCTATTACTTACCATTCAATTTTTCTATTTGTAAATGAAGCCACACTATTTTGTATCTTTCCTTTCAAAGTTATCCAACCAAATACTTTTCAGATTTTATTTATTTATTTGACAGACAGAGATCACAAGTAGGCAGAGAGGCAGGCAGGGGTGAGGGGAGCAGGCTCCCTGCTGAGCAGAGAGCCCAATGCAGGGCCCAATCCCAGGACCCTGAGATCATGACCTGAGCTGAAGACAGAGGTTTTAACCCACTGAGCCACACAGGCGCCCCCAACCAAATACTTTTGAAATGTTGCTTTGTCATTGATATACCAAAATGTTGCGAAAGAATAAAACAGAAGATAAATAAACTAAGTAAAATGAAATACAATCCTGGCTTAACTTTGTAAATTATGAGAGAAAACTACTTTTCGTATTTAGAACTTAGAAATTATGTTTGTACTTTTTCTCCCTACCCATGAGAAAAGCTTAATAAGAATAAGGATATGGGGAGATGGAGAGGAGAAGGGAGTTGAGGGAAATTGGGGGGGAGATGAACCATGAGAGACTATGGACTCTGAAAAATAACCTGAGGGTTTTGAAGGGTTGGGGGTGGGAGGTTGGGGGATCCATGTGGTGGGTATTGTGGAGGGCACACATTGCATGGAGCACTGGGTGTGGTGTAAAACTATGAATTCTGTTACGTTGAAAAGAAATTTTAAAAAAAATTTAAAAAAAGAATTTAAAAAGAAACTTAGGGAAACAAGCAAAAACAAATATTGAGACTATTTATTTAATATTCCCTCATAATTCTTTTTTTTTTTATTTGACACAGAGAGAGAGAGAGAGAGAGAGATCACAAGTAGTCAGAGATACAGGCAGAGAGAGAAGGGGGATGCAGGCTCTCCGCTGAGCAGAGAGCCCTTTGCAGGGCTCGATCCCAAGACCCTGGGATCATGACCTGAGCCGAAGGCAGAGGCTTTAACCCACTGAGCCACCTAGGCACCCCCGTAATTCTTTTTTTTAAGCTTCATGGAAGTACATTTGACAAAATTAATAGATTTTTAGAGTGTATATTTTGGTATGATAGACACATGCATCGTAAAAAGATTCTTTCCATCTATAAATTAATACATCCATCACTTCACATATTTATGTTTTGTGTGTATGAGAACATTTAAGTTTTACTCCCTTACAAATTTCACTCTTAGAATACAGTTTTATCAGCTATAGTCACCATTTTATATATTCGATTATCAGACCATATTTATCTTATAGCTGAAAGTATTTCCCCCACACTCCAACAACCGTTTTTCTACTCTCTGTTTCAATGAGTTTAACTGTTTATTTGAATTCCACATGCAAATGATATCATACAATATTTGTCTTTCTTTGCCTATTTCACTTAGCATAATGCCCTCAAAGTTCATGTATACTGTTGCACACAGCAGGATCTCCTTCTTTCTAAGGTATGAATAGTAGTACTCCACTGTACCATTTCTTTATTCATTCACCCATTGACAGACAATTATGTTGTTTCCATTTCTTAGCTATTGTGAATAATGCTGCCGTGAACATGGCAGTGCAGATACTGCTCTGATACCCTGTTTTCATTTCTTTTGGATATATACAAGAAGTGAGATTGCTGGATCATATGGTAGATCTATTTTTTTTACTTTTTAAATATATACCTTGAATTTTAACAGTTATCCACATTCATGAAATTTACTGCCATCATTTTTTGAGGAATCTTCATACTGTTTTCCAAAGTGGCTGCACCAATTTACATTCACACAAATAATGCAGAAAGTTTCCCTTTTTTCCACACCTTGCCAACACTTACTATCTCTTGTCTATTTAAGGATAGCCATTCTAACAGATGTGAAGTGATATTTCACTGTGGTTTTGATTTGTATTTCTTTGATGATTGGAGATTTTATTTTGATCACCTCTACATGTACTTGTTGGCCATCTGTATTATCTTCTTTGGAAAAATATCTAGTCAGATCCTCTGCCAATTTTTTTAACTGTATTGTTTGTTTGTTTTACTACTGAGTTTGTATTCTTTATTTATATATTTTGCATATTAACCACTTTTCAGCTATATGATTTCAAATATTTTCTTACATCCATATGTTGTGTTTTGTTCTCTTCTCTTCTTTTTCTCTTCCCTTTTTGCTTTTCTTTTCCTTTCTCCTTCCTCCCCACCTCCTCCTTCTGCTTCTTGCCATGCATGCTTTGCCATGCATAAGCTTTTTAGTAGCCCCACTTATTTATTTTTGCTTTTCATGTTTTTGCTTGAAAAGTGTCAAATAAAAAAAAAAACTGATGAAAAGTTGCTTCCTTCCTGTTTTCTTCTATGTGTTTTACAGTTTCAGGTCTTCAATTTTAAGTCTTTAATCCATTTTGACGTTTTGGGTGTGTGTGTCTGCCTGTCTGACTGTGTGTGTGTGTGTGTGTGTATGGTGTTAAAATAAGTTTCAGTTTCATTCTTTTGCACTTGGCTGTCCAGTTTTCCCAGCAACGTTTATTGAATAGACGTGTTTTCCCCATTATATATCCTTGTATGCTTTATCATATATTGACCATATATGCATGGGCTTATTTCTGGGTTCTGTTCTGTTCCATTGATAGATATGTCTGTTTTGATGTTAGTATCATACACTTTTCATAGCTTTTAATATGGTGTGAAATCAGAAAACATGTTGTCTCTGGCTTTGTTCTTTCTTAAGATTGCTTTGGCTCTTTAGGGTCTTTTATAGTTTCATAAATTTTATGATTATTTGTACTATTCCTGTGTAAAATATCACTGGAATTTTGATGATATTGCTTTGAATCTGTAGATTGATTTGTGAAAAATGTACATTTTAATAATATTAATTCTTCCAATACATAAGCATGGAATATCTTCCCATTTATTTGTGTCTTCTTCATTTTTCATTTATATTTTATAGTTTTCATTGTAAAGATCTTTCACCTTCTTATTTAAATTTAGTCCTAGGTATTTTATTCTTTTTTATGTAATAGTAAATATTTTTTTTCTCTTTCAGTTTATTGTTAGTATATAGAAATGCAACTAATTTTTGTATATAGATTTTGTATCCTGAAACTTTACTGAATTCTTTTATTAGTTCTAACAGTTTTTGGGGTTTTTTTGCTGCTGTTGGAGTCTTTAGAGCTTCTGTATGTAATATCATGCCATCTGCAATTACAGACAGTTTTAATTCTTTTCCAATTTAGATGCCTTTTTTTAAAAATTATTTTTGTTGTTGAATTGCTGTGGCTACTACCATGTTGAACCAAAGTGATAAAAGTGAGCATCCCTTCTTGTTTCTGAACTTAGAAGAAGATCTTTCAGCTTTTCACCATTGAGTATGATGTTAACTGTGGACTTTTTCATATATGGCCCTTATTATATTGAGGTATACTCCCTCTATATTCGGTTTTTTTAAAGTTTTTTTTTCATGAATGGCTGTTGAATTTTGTCAAATGTTTTTTCTGCATCTATTGAGATGATCATATAATTTTTTATTCTGAATTTTGTTAATGTAGCATATTACACTGATGGATTTTGCTTATGTTAAACATTTTTTCATTTCTGAAATAAGCTCCCTTTGAGTATAGTGCATGATCCATTTAGTATACTGCTGAATTCAATTTGCTGATATTTCATTTAAAAATTTTGCATCTGTGTTCATCAGAAATATTACTTATTTTCTTATGGTTTATATTTTTCTAGTTTTGGGATCAGAGTAATGTTGGCCTCATAAAATGAATTTGGGAATGTTCCTCCCTCTTCTGTTTTTTTTTTAAGTTTGAGAGGATTGTCATTAATTCCTCTTTAAATGTTTGGTAAAATTCATTAGTGAATGCATCTAGTCCTGGACTTTTCTTTGCTGAGAGGTTTCTAATTACTAATTTAATCACCTCACTGTAATTGGTTTCCTCAATTTTCTATTTCTTCATGATTTGGCCTTGAGAAAATAGTTTGACACTACCTTTGTATGCTAACCTTCATCAACCAATTTTTGAACAAGAAATCATAATTGATTCATATCAATTCACCCTTCAAAAGAATACTTTTATTCTTCCAATGAATTAAATATAAAGCATAATAATAATAATAATAATAAATATAAGCCTACTACCAGGATCATCAACCAGCATAATTCTATGCAGATTTTGAGGGGCCTAAACCTAATATAATTTGGAAGATCTTCTGTTTAAAAAAAAAAATTCAAACCTAAAAATATAAAATTATGTGTAAAATGAAAAAGTCCTTACGATGACCAAGACAATCACAGTGAACCTCAAATATTGAATAATAACACTAACAAAACAAAATCCAGGAAAAAAAATGGCATATTTTTGTTCTCTTCCTGATATATCTTTATAATACATTCGTACATTTGGTTGCATTTCCTTGTCTTTTCATATAAAAAGAATTTTGTAAGATTTCTACAGAAAGACTAGAAAAATGATTCAGTTTTTTCCTGTGGTGTATCTAAACAATATTTTTAAAATGTTAAAAGTTTAGAAAATCATTTTTAGATTTTATTAATAATTAAAGCTGATTATTGATAATGTAGAGTAAGACTTCATAACTTTTTTCAAATTTTATCTTCTGTGAAATACCTGTTCATAACACTGATCTACAACTTTAAGCTCCCATTACCTTGCATCATCGTTAAAATTTTTTAATATGTATGACTCAATTTCTATTTTGCATACTAACCTTTTTTTGGTCATATGCTTTTACAAATATTTTCCACTCCGTGTGTGTGTGTGTGTGTGTGTGTGTGTGTGTATGTATGTTTGAATTCCAAGGACTGATTATATAATTTGATTCATGGAATTTATTGTTTAAAGATTTTTGATGGTTAAAGATATTATGTAATCTATTAATTGTATTATCTGTGTCTCATTTTAAACTTTTTTCATGTCCTAAAATTATAATTATGTCCTCAATGTTCACCATAATGTTAGAGATTCCATTCCCAAGGACATAATAATGTTCTACTATATTTTTTCAAAATATGAAAGACTAAATTTTAATAATTAATTCTTTATTCTATTAAAACTTGTTTTTTTCTTAAATGGCATGAGCTGAAGTCCACATATTTTTCATGAACAATTAAATATCCCAGAATAACATGTTACACAGTCATTTCTTTATCCAATGATTTGCAATGTTATATCTGATATATCATGAGTCCAAATAAAAGTATCCAAATAAAAAGTCTTTTATCTCTGTTTGGTTCATTATTTTGCCAACGACTGCATATACCACAATCTCTCAAATATTATAGCTTATAATAATATTTTATATCTGAAGTGATACTCCTGTTTTTCAACATCATCTTGAATACACTTAATATACTATTCTCCAAAAAAAATTATTTGCTTTTTTTGGGGGGAGTATAAAAATGCAAGTTTAGAAAACTGTTTTTTTTTAATCATTGCAATTTTTTAACAACACTGGCTCTATAAATTTGAATACCATATAGAAATACTGTTGGCCTATGGTTCAAATGTTCAAGGAAGAGAATTATGATTATATTTTTCTATCTAAGTTAGCACGAAGTTAGACATTCTGTATTGGGATCACTATTTCCATAAGTATATTTTCTTTTTAGCTCATCTTACAACTAAGCATCAAATTCCATCCAAGCTTTAACTGGATGCTTCAAGTTCCATTCTCCCCTGAATTGCTTTGGTAAACATTTCCCTCTCATGCCATCGATTCTTTTTTATTTTCCTAGTTTCTATGACTCTGTTGAGGTTCTCAAAATATTCATTCATCACAAGCAAATTTTGTTTTTATCATTGAACATAATAATAATAGTTTAATTATTACCAACTAATCTTTATATACTAATTCCAAATAATCTTTATATACTAATTCCAAATAATTCTTTTTTAAAATATTTTATTTATTTATTTGACAGAGATCACAACTAGGCAGAAAGGCAGACAGAGAGAGAGGGGGGAGCAGGCTCCCCGCGGAGCAGAGAGCCCGATGCAGGGCTCAGTCCCAGGACCCTGGAATCATGACCTGAGCTGAAGGCAGAGGCTTTAACCCACTGAGCCACCCAGGCACCCCCCAAATAATTCTTATATATTACTTCCAACCACTAGGTCATTTAAGAATTAGTATCCACTAATTTTGTTTTGCTTCATTTTGTTTTTGTCTTGAGAATGATTCATTCACATTTTTCTGTTTCTTCATATCTTTAATAATCTAGATTTCATTCAGAGTAGTAAGATACTATATTTAGGCAATGTGGATTATGTCATATTCTTTGAAAGAGTATTAGATGTTTATTAAATTGCTTGTTTTGTTCTATGAGGTAGTTAATTTTGTTGTCTCAAGCCATAATCTCTATATTTTGAATGATAGGTCAAACCTGGGTTCAATTATTTCATTCTTAGAATAGAATCTACCCCATACATACATAATTTAGTGGCCAATGAGAGATTTTCTCAGAGGTTATCTTCGGAATATGGTGTTCTACATCTGTGATTCTTTTCTTTCTAGATTCCCTATATGATCCAATAGACAGGTCTTTAGGTCACAAAAACAGGGGGTTATCTCTCAGAGATCTAGCCAGTCTCACATTCCTGACTATGGCTAACAACCATAAAAATTTATCCCAAGCCGTTTTTTCTGTCTAAATACTGCTTTTTGTTGCTCTGCAATGTCTTCAGGTTTTTTAATTTGTTCTTGTTCTTATTGGCTTGTTTGCCCAGAATTTGTATTTGTTATCATTGTTATTGGTTCTGTCCAATAAGAACTCACATGGCCATATTAGAAGCAAACTCAAAGGTCATCAATCCTAATGCTGGCATTGATATTTCATTCCAACATATCCCTCACTTTGATTTCATGCTGCCTTTTGTTTTTGTCACTATTGTTTTTATTTCAGTGATGGCCCTATTATTTTTCTAGTTTTTGCAAACATCAATAACATAATAGAAATATTTCATATCTCTTGTATTTAAATAAATTTCTTTAGTAGATTTCACAAATGCTTTATCTGTTATTGTATTGGACAATAACAGGCATCATCATCTATGTTAATATATACATGACTTTATTTTTAAGATTTATCTAATCTGTTTATATCCTCTACTTTCTATCCATGTATTTGGTCTTTTTTTATTCCTTTTTTTTAAGTTTCTTTTTTTAATTTAAATTCAATTAATTAACATATAATGTATCATTAGTTTCAGAGGTAGAGGTCAGTTGTTCATCAGTCTTATACAATACCCGGTGCTCATTACATCACATGCTTAATGTCCATCATCCTTAATGTCCATCACCCAATTACCCCATCCCCCCACACCCCTCCCCTCTAGTAATCCCTGTTTGTTTCTTATGATTAGAGTCTCTTATGGTTTGTCTCCCTTTCTGATTTCATCTTATTTTATTTTTTCCTCTTTCCCTATGATCTTTTGCACAGTTTCTTATATTCCACATATGAGTGAGAACATATGAAAATTGTCTTTCTCTGATTGATTTTTTCACTTAGCCTAATACCCTCTATTTCCATCATTGTTGTTACAAATGGCAAGATTTCATATTTTTGATGGCTGAGTAGTATTCACTGTGTGTGTGTGTGCGTGTGTGTGTGTGTGTGTGTGTGTGTACACACACATATATACCACATCTCCTTTATCTATTCATTTTTTGATGGACATCGGACACACAGGCTCATTTCATGGTTTAGCTATTGTGGACATTGCTTCTATAAGCATTGGGGTGCTGGTGCTCCTTCAGATCACTACATTTGTATCTTTGGAGTAAATCCCTACTAGTACAATTGCTGGGTCATAGGGTAGCTCTATTTTTATCTTTCTGAGGAACTTCCATACTGTCTATCAGTGTATTTTTAATGTGAGCATTCTATAAGAGAAAAAATTTCTAGCAGGAGCACAGGAAACAGTTCTTACTATATTTCATGAAAATTATAAATACATTTGGTTGTTTCTGAAAGGAGAATTCAATGTCAGTTCCTTTTTTTAGAAAAATTAGTTACATTTTCCAGTTACAAATCTCCTCAAGAATGAAGAGAAGATATTGCATAAATAAAAAAAGCAAACTGTTTAGATGAATTTCAAAAAATATTGAACATGATATTTTCCTTAATACAAAGTAATATATATGCACTCCTAAGTTTAAGTGCAATAAAAAATCTTTTTCTCTAAATTGGCTTGGAAGTTATTTGAAAAAGCACAGATCAATGATACATCTGATAGTCTTGCTTATTTCCATGAGGATTCATATGTCTCTATGTGAAAATATTTGCAGAACATATAAAATTCTTAAAAGGGGAAACACAAAGAGAGCCAAAGTTATCTGATGAAAGCCCTGATCAATGATAGCTGAAAATTGTTCTCACTTCCCTGAGGAATTAGTGGAATTTACATGAAAATATTTGAAGATACCCCAAAAAATATAAAATAGGAATAAAAAGAGCCACTCTCAAAATCACAACTTGAACTTTGATTATCCAGGTTCTTTGTTTTCCCATGAAGAGCATAAAGTAATTTAGGTTAAAATTATAAAAAGTGGTGTGTGAGTTTTCTGAATGAAGTTCATATTGGAGCACAAATGAAAGAGTGGGTAGAGTAGTAGAAAAAACTTTGGTGAATAAGCAAAATGCATGAGCTTTGAACTTACATGACCTTCCCCACATTTTTACTATGAGCATGTCATTTAACCTCTCCAAACTATCATTTTCATTTCACTTTATTTATTATTTATTTATTGATTGATAGTACAGAATTTTATTTTGTTCTTGCATTTTCATAAATATTACCCTTAATTCTGCATTACTCTTATAAGATAGCAATATCTGTTCTGCCAAACACACAATATTTATGACACTTGAATGAGGAAATACATGTGAAATTACTGAAAATTACAAAGAAATTAATAAAGAGACACATTTGAAATATGTCTTGAGAACAGATCTGATGTTAAAATTAAAGTTTATTTGTCATTTTTGACCCTTAAACAATGTTAAGTACATCATGGTTAATTACTCATTAAGTGAGCAAATAAAACCTCATCATACTTAACTAAGTTCTTTATTCAAAAGGAAACCTTCAAACAACAATATTTACACTTTAAATTTATTTTCAACAAATATTTGGTCTGTTACTATAAACAAACACTGTACAAAATTCAGTGAAAATGGAAATAAATAACTAATGCTCTCAATGAGCACACAAATTTATATAAATAAACCCATACAACTTATTCTAACCCATCATGTTAAGTGTCCTAAGTGCACATTATGAGTACCATGGAAAAAATGGATGAGAAAAGTAATTTTTCTTGGAGAATGTTGTAAAATAATTAACAGAAAAGATAATATTTGAACTAGTACTAACTGGAAAGCTAAGGAAAGGAAAGAGAACAACAGTCAAACATTTCAAAATAATAGCTAACAGTTACACAGCACTTACTTTATACCAGACATTTAAAATGCTTTGCATTTGCAAAGTGGCTTCATTCTCACAACATACAAAATCAGATTTAATCTTGCCATTAAAGGTTAGGTGACTCTCCCAACAGCAGATACCAAATTAGTAGGAGAGTTGGGATTCAAGCTCCAGCAGTCTCCAACTACCATCCAAGTCCTTAACCTCTAAATTATATTGCCACTTTTGATCATGTCAGCAATTTCATAAGTTAAAAATAGAAATAAGCATCCACACAAATGAAACAGCATGAGCAAAAGCAACAGCCAATTAGAGCACAGAGAGGGATACATTTTCTAGTGACTCTAGTGAATTGAGCACAGAATGGGAGGGCAGTCTCTAACCTGTTCACAGAAAGGACAACGTAATTAAACCATATGACCACTTCATTGTGCTATAGTCCATCCGATAATATTCACCTTAACTAACCTCAATCAGGTGTTTTGAGAAATATTTTATCATCCTCAGTCTTGAGCAGTAACTATTGCAGATAGTTACTTTTCGTCTGAACAGAAATAACTGCTATCTGGAAACTATTAACCTCTCCCTCTTGTGATAATGGAAAGAGTGGGGATTGATACTATTGTGATAAATTCAGGGTGGTCAATGTGAACTTCCTATTAACAGAGATAAAGAAAAGTCTCAGGCACAAAGTATAAACAATAGCATAATTTTTATAAGTAAAGGAAAAACATAATAACATACATATGCATATATATATGCATATGAAATTACCCTATTTAAAACTAATATTTTGCTACTTAATTCTTACATGGTAACTGGATAACAATAAATTACAAATCACATCTATAGTAACCAACATACTTTCAAACTATGCTTAACAGAGTCTTATGAAAGCAGATGAAGAACAAAGGATAATAGGAACTCAGTAGTTTCCATGGTTTTAGAGTAAAGCTAATGATTTCAGGATCAAGTGAACAGGTATGAAATTTCACAGATTCTTGAAAAATACAATGGCAATGAGATATTGATTAAACATATGCATCTGGCTGGAAACTGCACTTCAGAGTTCAAGATAATGAAATAATGAAATATTGGTGTTCCAGTAAATCTTCAAAGATTATCTCTATTCTTTAAAGTGAATGTTCTAAGGATTATAATGATGTGTTATTTAAAAAAAATACATATTGACAAATCATTGGAAAACTTCAAGTAATAACTTGATTCTAGTAAACACTGAAACATCACCAAGACTATAGACTCATGCATTCTTTTATTGTATCCTGAAGGTAATTGAAGGTATTCATAATTCACTTAATTTAAGATAAAATGCTATATTAATTTATTCATTCTATCCATTTTTTCTATCCATTTTTAGAATCCTTAAATCTGAAAATTTCTGTGGAGGAATAAAAACATAAGACTGTTTTTATCCTTAAGTATCTCTCAATTTAATGAAAGTGATAGACATATTTTTAATGTAAAATAAGTGCTAATACAAGTTCAAAAATGTTCATTACATATACATAGAATTCAAGTTATCAATCCTCACAACGCAAATAGGCTCAGATAAATCTCCAGAGAAAATTTTTAGATGTACAGGCATGATTAATAACCCCAAACTTCTAATTACACATTTTCCTTAAATACAGTTTAGTTATGTACACTTAAAGAGCTCAGTAATAGTGATACATAAGGGTATAATTTATTTACTACTTTCAAATTGGCTGATGAGTTTTAAAAAACATGACTGTTTTGGATACTCATGATGTGTGAGGCAGGCAATTAAACAGTAGGAGTAATAGTGGCTGAGAGAGGATGATACATGCCATAATTGAGTAGCTGAAATGAGAGTATGGCTTCTCTGGTTCTTAAAGTAATTCTTTCTTCCGTATACATTACATCTTCTTCCAGATACAGCTAGGGGAACCAACTCATCTGTGGAAAATGAGGGGAGTCTTATCTTTCATGTATCTCTATCACATATGCAGCATCCTGCAAAAACTATAATAGAATACTATGAAAATTTAATAAAGTTATCTTAAATAATTACCTGCCTCAGAGATACTTGTTGCATGAAGGTTTAAGTTGGCTTTTCAGTGTTGTCTTCATTACTTATGGTAAACTCTTCAAGGTTAAAAGAAAAGAGGGAAAATGTCCTCATTAATATCTAGAAAGATTACCAGATAGGCTCCAGCGAGGCTCAGCAAAGTCTCTCTGGTGTTCCTCAGTGAATAAGAGGAATTTATGATTTTATGAATTTATGATTAGTATTATATTATGTATAATTATTATTTTATGGTTAATATTTTAAATGTTTATTCATAATATTAATAATTAATAATTAAATAAAATTAATATTAAATGATTAATGGATGAATCATTTAATGAATTAACTTTTAGAAGTCTCATCCAATAGCAAGACTTTTATTTTTGTTTCATAATTCATTAATTTTGGGGGTTTCCTGGGTGGTTCAATCAGTTAAGCAACCAGTTCTTTGTTCCGGCTTAGGTCATGATCTCAGAATCCTGAGAGTGAGCCCTGAGTCTGGTTCCATGCTTGGCATGGGGTCTGCCTGAGATCTTCTCCTTCTGCCCCTACCCTCACGTGCACTCTTTCTCTCTCTCTCTCTCTCTCTCTTTGTGTCTGTTGCTCTCTAAAATAAATAAATAAAATAAATCCTTAAAAATAATAATTTATTAATTTATCAGAAACACCTGTTGGTTGTCTATCATGTGACTGGTACAGTGCTGTAGTACTGTATGTGGTGAACCAAGACCTGTCTTCAGAGAGCATATAGTTTTATACAGAAAAAAATATGTTAAACCAATTATATTTTTAACTATCACTGTTCATATAACAGAATGGCATATTTTATTTACCCTGGGAGCATTAAGGAGGCCCCAGAGAGAAAGCAAAATCTATGCTGAAACTTCAAGGATTATTATATTAAAAGGATTATTAATATTAAGGGTTGAAGTTGTGGTCAGGCATAAGAAACAACATGTGTGAAGGTCTTTTTTTTTTTTTTAAGATTTCATTTTATTTTTTATTTGTCAGAGAGAAAGGCAGAAAGAACACAACCAGGGGGAGCAGCAGGCAGAGGCAGAGGGAGAAGCAGGTTCCCCGCTGAGCAAGGAGCCTGATGTGGTACTCCATCCCAGGACCCTGGGATCATGACCTGAGCTGAAGGCAGATGCTTAATTGACTGAGCCACCCAGGACTCCCTTATTTCTTGAAGGAGAAATAAGCTACATGTGATCAAAAATAAAATAAGTTTGGGGGCACCCAGATGGCTCAGTTAGTTAAGCATCCAACTCTTGATTTTGGCTCATATCATTATCTCAGGGTCATGAGATCAAACCCCACTTGAGATTTTCTCTCTCCATCTCCCTTTGCCCCTCCCCCTTCTCATACATTCTTTCTTGAAATAAACTCTTAAAATAACATAAATAAAATAATAAAAAGTTCAATGAGATTCTAGCCTAGTGTCCTAAGAACAAATATAAGACAATATGGCTTGACCTGGAACCTTGTAGGACATTGTAGATCATGATGGGTATTTTTATCTTTATATCAAGTACAATGAGAAACCATGGAGGATTTTAAGGAAGAGATGTGATTATGATCAAAGTGACACTTTACAAGATTATTTTTCTCAGTAAAGTGGAGATGAAAAATAGATTAGTACAGTGCAAAAGTAGATGCAAAAAGATATTTCAGATCATTTTAGTAGCCCAGTTTAAAAAAAATAGAGATGGGTTAGCTTTGCTCCTAGCAGTGGAGATAGGGTCAAATAGATTCGCTCATTCATTCATTCATTCATTCATAAGTTCGTTTTTAAGTATCTACTATTTTTCATGCATTCTAGACACTGAGCAATTAAAGGCAAACAGAACCCATATGGGCTTATAGTTTATAAGGGAAATAAAATATTTATAAATATTGGTTGTTAAGAAACGATGGCAAAAGGAACCTGGTTTTAATTAGTCTGTGAAAGTTGGCTTCTCAAAAAAAGTGACATTTCACCTGCCACCTGAAAATCAGGATGATTCTAACTATGTAAGCAAAAAACAGTGAACAGAAAGCACTAGGTAGAAATCAAAACATATATAAGGGAAAATCTTTGTTTAAGGACATATGAGTTTAAGAAATTGAAACCTAGCAAGAATATAGTGAACCACTGGAAAGAAGAGAATGGGGATTGAAAGAAAAAGTCCAGTCTTGTGGCCTTCAATGAGTATGAATTATTTTTAGGTTATTAGGACTAGTATATGAAAAATGGATTACAATTGAAAAAGAGTGGACACAGGTTTTTTTTTTTACAATATAAAAGCTATGTACTAATTAAACTACATTAAAATTAAAAAAATTATTTCTTCAATTACAACATTTCCTTTATGGTTGCTGCTTTTTGTGTGTGTGGTTGACTATCATTATTTTTGTTCATTAATTTCTTTACTGTAATCATATCATGTAAAAATCCACTATAAAATGAATGAAAAATGCTTCTAGTACAATACTTCTGCTAACCAGTTTAAAGACTCATTACGATAGCTAACCATGTAGGCAGTAGGGAAGACATCACATTCTCTTCTCCTTTTAGGGGAAATAATTCCCCCTTTGTATACCACCTGGGGTTTTTTGCAGCTTTTCTCAGTTCTCATAAAGGAAGTATGGGTGACCCAGCTACTCCTGGATTTTCGCTGCCTGTAGACAGGATGCATTCAGGTACACACTTCCTACTATGGATAAACTTAGTAGGACAGTGTTTAACTCTTGAGGGGTAGACAGGATTTTCAAAAGGATATGTTTATGGTATTTGGGAGGTTGTATGTTTAACAAAACTGGACATTTCCTATAATACATTGTCCAAATTCTTAGTAATAAAGCTGATATTTTACTCTTCATCTCTCTGAATCTCTCAATTGTTTCAACATTCAGAAGTGAGGAGGAATTGTACTTATTAGTGCTTTCAAATTCCCAAAGTGTGATTTTCTGCTAACATGTGAAAGGCAATCCAAAGATACCAAAACTAAACTATGTTGAATGATGTAAGTAGTAAATACTGCCAAGTTTATGGTATACAATTAATGTATATCACTAAATCAATTATGAATAGATAAAATTTTATTTGGATTAACTATATGCACAAAAATATATAAGTAGCATAAAAGATGGTATTTTGAAATAAATTAACAGTAGAAGAAATTTTTTAAATCCCTCATCACCACCAAAAATGAAAACAAGATAGGATTATGACTGAGAAAACAATGTTTTTGTGAGAATAATTACATGTAATAGAGGAAAGACTAAGCATCAGAAAGGAAGGATTTATTCTTAATTTTACATTATAAGATTTTGCATTTATTTACAATACTTTGTCCTTAAGTGTATTTATAAAACTTAGTCCTTAAATCTTATAACATTACACAAAAAATCTTATAACATTACTAGCTGCTTATTTTTATTTTTCCCTTTAATATGTAGGTTAAAATGAGATAAATGGCATTTTGTTTATAATAAAATATCATAAGCCTAAAAATAAATAAATGATATTTGTGTAGCTTAGAAATAGTTTTTCATTCATAAAATATTAACCATATTATTCCTCATACTATTCCTAGTACTGATTAATAATTACTAATCATCTCCTTGCCAAGTATTGTGCTAAATATTTTGCATGTATTTTATCTATTCAGCACAATTCTAAAGTTATTATTATAGATTTTATTTCATAAATGAAAAAGCTGACATGTAATAAGATTAAATACTTTTCCCAACATAACAGATCCAGCATGAAAAGTAGCTCAGTTTCAACCTAAGAAATCTAGTCCAGAGCCTGTAACTCTAATTATCATTCTATCCCAAACTACAGATCTTGTTGTACATGAAAATATGACCTTTATAATGTGTCTTCAGAAATATACAAGGCCAAAGAGAAAATAGATGTTAATAAATATAATACCTGTTTTTAAGTTAATAAACTAACTAAAATATTTTTAAGAGAGAATAATACATATATATGCTGAAACTATTTTTTTACATTCTATAATTAATAGTAACAGGATATAAATTTTTAATGAAAAAAGTTTGTTATGCCTTATTTTTTTTAATATTTTATTTATTTATTTGACAAACAGAGATCACAAGTAGGCAAAGAGGCAGGCAGAGAGAGAGGAGGAAGTATGCCTTATTTTAAAAGAGAAATGGTTCCACAACTTTGACAGCAAAAGCATCATAATTTTTACCCAAAAGGTATGAGTATAATGAAATATTTTATTCACTTACAACTCTGATAATCATCTTCAAATAATAATATAAAGTTGTAGGACTTCCTGGGGTCGCTTAGTTTTGCTGTGTGGTTCTCCACTTTTAAACCAGAAACAGCTCAGTAAACTGACTGGAGTTACGGTAATAAGTTATTTTGTTTCAATAAAAATATGCTACTTTAAAAAAACTTTTAAGGGGCACCTGGGTGGCTTAGTGGGTTAAGCATCTGCCTTTGGCTCAGGTCATGATCTCAGGGTCCTAGGAATGAGCCCCCCATTGGGCTCTCTGCTCAGCGGGAAGCCTGCTTTCCTCTCTCTCTGTCTGCCTCTCTGACTACTTGTGATCCATCTCTCTCTGTCAAATAAATAAAATATTTAAAAAAAAAACCTTTTAAAAACTATGCATATACAGGGTTAAAAAAATGTTTCCAAAACAATTTTGACAATTTGTTTTTCAAATATTTGACCTTTTCAAAGCACAATATAATTGGCAGTTTCCTGAAACATTCCACACTCTGACTTGGCCAATGTGGGTGGACTCTAGAGGTCTCAACAAAGCTTTTCCCACTCTGGAAAATCTGATTGTAGTTTTGGTAGTTTTATGTAATGCACGATAATGTCTTTCAAAGAAGTGAGCCTATAAGAAAGTATAAAGAAAAATAAAATAACAATGAATGTGAAACATGAAGACAGATTATTTTAATCAATCTGTACACATGCATACATTTAACTAAGGAAATTAAAAGACAAATATGTTTAAAATTCACACAAATATTTTCCATGAGTTATTAATGTTCTTTTGTACTAGCACATATTTGAATATCTTCTATATTTCCACATTGTACTTATATTTTCTTATTTGTGGACACATACACACATACATGTGTTTAGCACAGTGACAGGACAACCTCCAATGTGTACCTTCTCACATTATATTCTCAGCCAAGACAGTTGTACTGAAGTTGAATATATTGACTACTAATTCTGAATAAATTTCAATAGATATTTGATCAGCACTTATTCACTGTTCTGTAAATTCTAGCCTTTCACCTTGACAGCTTACAAAAGAAACCGCTACTAGGCTTAATTACTTTTTTCCCATCATGCAGAACATTTTCTTCAGGCCTATCAACCATTAAACATTTATAATCTTTCTGAGGAAATGCATTGAACTGGTAGAGTTTGAGATGCCATAAGCACATTTTTTTTTAATCTGGAGGTTATGGCGAATTCTGTAAAGAATCCTGAGTTTTTAAAATTGTTTTGCCCAACCGAGAGAATCAGGGTGGGGGGAAATGGTGAGCATGTATGTATATTAATTGTTCCATGCTAATGTCAGAGAGGACTGTTCCACATTGAAAAGGATACTTCAGTAAGTTTGATCTTAATTCTTTTTATGGATTCTCATTGATCTGGTTCTGAAGCAATTACTTGACAAGGACATAGAAAATCATAAAGGAGAATCTCAGCTAATGACAGTATAAAGACACTTCTGATAAGTGGTCAGAAATATGATCAAGGGTGATTTGAGTTGCTTTAATCACTCAGTATAGGTTTCTGAATTGCATTAATGATGGTCACATTCGTGTGTTATTAAACCTCACTTTATACAGGCAAGTGCATGCCAGGAATGTAATAACATATAAGCCAAAATAATAAAAGTATAATGGTTATACTTTCTATTTCTATTTCATATTATTTGTATGTGACAAACAGCTTTAAAATTCTCTAAAACTTATATTTTAATGCTTTCAGGAACTGTCTTAAGCACTTGAAATCTAAGAAGCAAAACTCATATAAATTAATTATACATATAAATTAATACTGATTTTCTTATAAGTTGATCAATCAAAATAGAATAAATTGAATCCAATAGAATTATTAAATATCTGGCACTGTTATTTTGAATATGCTTAAATGGAAAATCTTTCTATAAGATTGCATATTTTATTAGGATAATAATTCCTAATGGCTAAGAACAGTTACAAAATCTTCGTGAATTAATACAATAAAACTCTATCTTTCATATACATTATAGTCCAGCACAATTAAGGTATGTCTACAGTGCTCCTCTTCTCCAGGAAGGATCCAGAAATCCAAGCTACCTGTATCTTGTGGCTCCATCATCCCCCAGGTCAGCCTCAGAGTTATCCACAGGATCTTCTACATATAGTTGGTCAATGAGCAATGAAAGCTCATTGCTATGATAAAAACAATGTATTATGACAAAGTGTCTGAGTGTGTAAATATCTTCTACCCACAGTCCTTTGGCCAAGTTGCATAGGAAGTAAGGAACCACAGAAGACTGCAATTATGGGAAGCATTGTCTCCCATATGTCCGGGATAAAGACATGAGATTTGAAAGAAACCATCCAATCCTTGTTGCACATTTAGTTAGGCAGCCTGTCTCCCCCTCCGCCCCTGGTTTTTTTAACCAGGAAATGGATTAAAGTTTATTTATTCACTCAACAAATATAAATATAGCAAGAAATTACAGTTCTAAGCAATATGGTAGAAACGGGGGATACAACTGATGCCAAAAACGTCTTTTGCCCTCATGGAACTTATATTTTCATGAGACATCAAACACGGGGCAAATAAGAAGTTAGGTAATTACACTTAGATTAGTGCTCTGAAAGTAAGAAGTGAGATAATATTTTCCAGATTCTGTGGTGGATCATTTAGATGAGGGGTCTCCAAGAGAATATTTTTCCACTGAAATCTGCAGTACAAATTACTACTGTAAAAGTAGACCTGGGACAAGCATTCCAGGCAATGGGGACAGCAAGCACAAGGATCTCCAAACCAGGAGGAACTTCGTATGAAGAAGGTACAGGAAAATGGCCAGTGTGGCAGAAACATAATACATTAGTTCCATGACTTAGCCAGTTTTTAGCTTGGATATCAAGGGGAAAGAATTGATATTTCTATTTTGCAAAGTTTTTTAAGCTTCTTTTGCTCTGACAATATTTCAGAAAGTGTATTTATCATAATATGCATAATATTTAAAATTGCTTCCTTTTTTAGAAATAAAATAAGTTCATATAAATGTTTTCCTTTTATAATATATAATACTGCATACTTTCTATGGGAAGGAAGGGTTATACTGAACTTTCAGACTATCAGAAATCACATAGTGTTTTCGATATTGAAAAAGCCACTTCCCATAATGTTAGTAGAATATCCTATCAATCCCTCCCCCCAAATTTAAATTACATACTTATATATAAAATAGGTAAGTGTATGCCTTAGAGTACTGTACCCTTTTATAATGTTTTTATGTTTTATAATGTTGAAATTTGAAAATTTCACACTCTATGTGGAATCATTTTTCCAACTGTATTAAGATATAATTGGCATATAACATTGTACAAGTTTAAGGTGTATAATGTGTTGATTTAATACACTTTTATATTCCAAAATGATTACCACCATAGCATTAACTCGCAGCTGAATCATTTCACCTAATTACTATTTCATTTTGTGATGAGAACTTTTTTTTTTAAGTAGGCACCATGCTCGGCATGGAACCCAACATAGGGCTTAAACTCACAAATCTGAGATCAACACATGAGCTGAGATCAAGAGTCAGACATTTGACTGACTGAGACACCCAGGCACCCTAGTAGATATATTTTCTTGGCAGTTTTGAAGTATGTAATACAAGAGTATTAACTGTAATCACCACACTGCACATTATTAATTATTCATTTTACAAGGGGAAATTTGTACCCTTTGACCAACATCTCATTTTGCCTAACCCCCCACCCGCTGGTAACCACCATTCTACTTCTTATCTCTGAATTCAACTTTTTAAGATTCCACATGTAAATGTGGAATATTGTAAATGACCACATACAGTATTTATCTTTCTCTCTCTGATTCACTTCACTTAGCATAATTCCTTCAAGGACCAACCATGTTGTTGCAAAAGGCAGGAGTTCATTCTTTCTTGTGGCTGAATAATATTTCAGTGTGTGTGTGTGTGTGTGTGTGTGTGTTGCATCTGTTGACTATTTATACATCTTCTTTGGAAAAATATCTATCAAGTTCTTCTCATTTTTAATCAGATTGAGATTTTTGCCATTGAGTTATATGAGTTCTTTATATATTTTAGATATTAACCCCTTATCATACATATGATTTGCAGCCTTTTAATAGCATGCATGAAATAATTAAAATGTATATACAACATATGATTCAAGCTTAAAGAATAGTATGTTTTATTATATATGCATATTTTACTATCTACACATATTTTATTATATATGTATATATTTTTTATGTATTGGCACTTAAAATTATGACAAAAATCTATTCTTTCAGATATAAAATAATGTCTTCTTTTGAATAGTTCTTAAACTTTAAAACTTAATGAGTTTTATATATTTTGTTCTAATGTGTTATTTACCCTTGATTTAAATTTCAACTCACTTTATGACTCTAATGAGATGCATAGAAAAAGCACCATTAATTCCTCAGAAATTCCCCAAGTCCCTTTACACTGATTCCCAAAATAAGTAGCATCAGCCTCTCAGAGACATAATGCTAATTTTTATTGATGGCTAGCATCAGGAAATTAGCAAACAATGCATTCTAAGTTTCATTTAGAAAATCATAGAAAGCAAAATAATGAGCCTGCTGATGTTATATTGTTCTATTGTGCTAAGAAATTCCAAGAATATATTATTGGAACATTTTGCAAATACCAGTCATTTTCAAAGCAAAGGCAGAAAAAGATTAACAAATTATTTGCAGAGAAAATTCATCTTAATATTTTTTTCTTAAGCTTCATATTTATCTAAGTAACAATAAGTGGTGAGTGGTTTCTTAACATAAGGATTTTATTAAGTTTATATTTTCCATAATTATTATTATAGTTATTTTACTATCACTTTTCCTATAAATATTTATATACACTTTGTTAAATATCTGTGTATATTTCATTTTGGAAGATTTTGTCTTTCACTTTTGCCAAAGTCTTCTATTAGAATTATTCAAAGCACATAAATTAGTTATTGAAATTTCATTTGTAATACTTTTCTATTGGTGATCATATAAAATAATTTTTAATTTCCAGAAAATATTTCCCAATATAAATTAAAACATATCTAATTATCAATTGATTTTTATGAATAAAAAGTGGGAAGCTGAATGAAACAACAATCGGTTTTGAATTTATTCTTAAAGTAACTCTAGTTTGATTTCTCAGTGAATTCCAAGTAAATGACTAGATAAAGGGCATGCTCTTTCTTTCAATATTTTATAAAATGTTTGAATCTATCCCGACATTTTTTGTGTGTTATTTTTCTTCCAAGTGTGATTTGTTGCTGGTGGTATAAAGAAATGCAATCAATTGGGTTGAAAATGATTTGATTTGAATGGTATGCATAAATGATTTGAATGCAAGTATCTTTTCACTGAAAGAACATTTAAATAGAAATTAGAGAAATATAGCTAGGGAATAATTATTGTCATATGAATGATATTGAATAAAGAATAAGAGAAAGAATCTATTTGTCAGCCTAACTCATAATTTTAATACAGGGTATTAGCATTCATTGGACTTGCGTTACTAAATAATCAAGAAATGAATTGAATCGCAAGCATTTACATTTTGGAAAATAATATTGGTAAAGTGACAACACACAATGAACACATAAATTGAATAGCTGAATTCCACAAAATGTGTTGGTGCCTCTTTTTGTGTCCAGATATTAGAAAATGTACAAATGCCTCTCCATAATGTCCTGCTTATTTGTTTGAAAAGAGCAGGGAACTGGTTTCCACCAAATAAGTTAATTGAAATGAGGTATTTAATTTGGAGAACTGAATTAGAAACAATATACCAGAGTACTATAGGAAAAAGTAGACATTTAAAGTCAGGTAAATGAAAGCTTATATCTATAAGCCAAAACAGAAAAGAAATATCTGATTTTTTCATATTTTTGATTATAAAAACATACTAATAATTACAAACAATGTGAAAGAATAAAACAGAGTTTATCACTAAGGAACAAATGCACAGGTACATCAGTCTGGGTTATAATGTAGTAATAGATCAGAATCTTAATAATTTTTTAAAGACCTTTATTTATTTATTTGGCAGACAGAGATGACAAGTAGGCAGAGAGGCAGGCAGAGAGAGAGGAGGAAGCAGGCTCCCCACTTAGCAGAGAACCCGATGTGGAGCTCAATCCCAAGACCCTGGGATCATGACCTGAGCTGAAGGCAGAGGCTTTAACCCACAGAGCCAGCCAGGCACCCCAAGAATCTTAGTAATTTTAAACAACAAATATCAATTTCTTAACAGGTTTACATGATTACAGATTTTCAGATCTGTAGAGCTTTCCTGCTTATCATGGTCACTCAAGACCAAGGCTTAGGAAACAGTGACTGTGTTTGCCAGTTTTTGAAGGGGGAGAAAAAGCTGAAGGGTCTAACACTTGCAAATAAGTGTTTGACTTACATATAACAATCAACCAGAACTAATTGGGTGCCTTCCTCCCATCCTACCTACCTAAAAAGTGACAAGAATGTATTCATCTACCATGTATCTCTGAGGTTATGACATGAAACAGAAATAGCACTTGAATCAGTACTAGCTGCTATCAAAACAGGCTCCACACTATATAGCCTCCAATGCCAACTAACCTGCCCTTACATTATAATGTCATGTTAATACAAGGGTATAGATATGCAATTCGGAACTCTGGAACTATCCATGAGAGTAAACAGACTGTACCGGACAAATATCAGATGGAAATCTGGTTCTAAAATTTAAAAACAGACCAAAGGAAAGGGTTCAGGTAAATGTACACATTTGTAAAAATAGGTGTACCAATTGAGGACTGCTTAGAATATCACTGTCCTATTGCTTCTCCTATTGGTTTATCTAAGAAATTGTATGACTATAATGTCACATTTCATTACCAGTCCTTTCTAACTACAAAAGAACCCACTAAAACAAAGCAAGTCATAAGCTTATTCTCCTGGGGACGTTGAACTGGGAATGCACCAATTGCAGCAGCCCACTGCTTATTGGTCCTCGTGCAGAATGTGTCACAGAATTGATTCCTGAGGGATAAATAAAGTGAAAATTTACCCACCAAACCTCATTCCTCACTGGTAAAAAATCACTCTGTGATGTGTTAATACCTTGCACTTTCAGGTTTGTACAAGCTTGGGTAGTTAAATAAGCTCTCATTGTCCATCAGAGAAGTCCTAAGGCAAAAAGTAGAACATAAGGCAATATTTTTGAGGGGACCTTCAGTTAAATCACAACTATTCCAGTCTGGTATTTTCAAAAATGATTCATGTAGAAGGTGATCAGAGATGATTTGAAGTGAGACCCAAGATGGATCCAGTTAAGGACCATTATTAGTGTTAACTACTGTAATCAGCTCCTTAGCGGCTCCTTTAATGTTTCTAATGTGAGTTTTCTCCAGTATATATTTAAAAATGAGGTGCCACATAACATAATTTTAAATTTTCCATTTAGATTTTGCTTCCATTTTTTGTGTGTTCCATTTTCTAGTACTTTTTTTCTGCCTTTCCCTTCATTAACACTATTCTTGGAACTCCTAGACACAATTTCCCATTAGATGCTGCTTCTTTAGTGGAAGTGAGAAAGTTGACATAGAATAAACTGGACTTTCCTTGCCTTCTCTATCTTTATTTTCCACAACACTTACAGGTATTTGTATCAAACTTAACTGAGGGATTGGAGATCATTAAAACAAAACAACAAAAACAATTGCAATATAGAAACAGAAAATTCATAGCAATGTGCTAAGTATGACATTTTGCAGGCCTAGGGAAAAACCATCAAGATATGTTAGATTGCCATTGCAAGATTACCACTGGTGCCAACCAGGCTTCCTTACCTTGGATCTCTATCTTTCCCACACTCTACTTATTCTAATCACTACTTTTCAAATTTGCATCTACTGGTGGGGATACTAATAATTGCTCCAGAATCCAATTTCCTAATATATATAGTCTTCATATACTCAATACACAAATGAACATATTTAGTAGTTCCCTAAATTTGATACATTTGGCTTTGAACAACATCCCAAAGAACTTCAGTGATGAACACAGACACACCAGATATATTTAAGCAGCATAGATCCTCAAAGTTTGAAGTCCTTGAAGGTCCTTGTAATTATGAGAAAATAGACACACACACATGCTGGCATTGAGAGTGCTATTGGGACTGTATAGTCTAAATCCATAGAAGATAAATATTTTCCTAACCAGCTTACAATTTACAAGGATCTAATTTATGGGAGCTTATCAATGTCCACTAGAGCGTATCATTCTCCAGATCTCTGTTAGATATCTTGCTAGCCTGTTCATGGGTTGCCTGTTCAAACATATATCACAACCATAGATTAGCTGTGATGTTGGCATTTCCCAGATATTTGTCACCGGATGGAGAGGGTTTCTTTCCGAACATCACCCTTGGACATGGGAATTTTGTGTGCACTGCTCCAAATCAAGACAGGTTTGGCAGCGAAGCTACTGGTTTTGATGGATTGCCCTGCCTCCAAAAAACTACCATGCTGATGTGGCTGGAAAGGAGGGGAAATCTCCTGAAGGAAAATACTGCAGATGGCCAGTGTTTTTACCAGAGATTTAGTGGTTTTTTCACAAATAATCGCTTTCCAATTTGTTCTATGCCTTTGGTTGATTTCTGGAATCCTAGTAGGGTTGTTTTTTATACTGTTGTCTAATTTCAGCATTGATTCTTAGAGGAAGAGGATTTGCTGAACTCCTTACTCTACCATTTCAGAAGTCCTAACCCCTTTCGCCCACTGAAAATATCCTTTAGGTAATTTGATGTAACGACTACTGTTACACAATAATATGCAGTGAAAAAATTAACAAATTAGATAAGTAACTGGGACATCATCTTAAATATGCTATTATGTATTCATACGTGACTATCTTTGAAAATGAACCAAAATATCTTCTAAGTCTTATTCTATACTAAATATTATTCTTATTTTATATTCTTATTCTTATTCTATACTAAATATTATTTTTATAAGTCTTATTCTATACTAAATCTTATTCTATACTAAGTCTTGTTCTATACTAAATATTATTTTACGGCAGTGTATTCTTATTCTATAGTCTTATTCTATACTAAATATTATTTTTAAGGCAGTATATAAATTAAGAAATATATATTTTCAACCCAATGGGTTTCAAAGTGATACAAAATCATTTCTTCTTGGCTAATTATGATTTTTGTTCTTATCAAATATCATTTAATGTGACCATACTGTTTTTCTACTGGACTCATTCCATATGTTTAATAAATAGCTCATTTTAACATAGAGCAAGTTTTAAACCAATAACACACTTATTTGGATAACTTTGTCAGAACCTTCATAATCAGAAAATATGAATATCATTGATGAAATGGACATGCATTTTATGAAGCTAGAATGTAAGGGAACTATGGCTTTTTTTAAATATTTTTTAAAGGTTTTATTTCTTTATTTGACAGAGATCACAAGTAGGCAGAGAAGCAGGCAGAGGGCGGGGGGGAGCAGGCTCCCTGCCGAGAAGAGAGCCTGATGCGGGGCTCAATCCCAGTACCCTGGAATCATGACCTGAGCCGAAGGCAGAGGCTTTAACCCACTGAGCCACCCAGGCACCCCAGAACTATGGCTTTTAATTTTATGTGTGAACTTCTCTGAACTATGATCAGTTATGTGGCCAAATACTAGTTTAGATGTTTCTGTAAAGGTAGTGATTAACATGCACATGTCTGTAAAAGGTACTTAGAAGAATTCAGTAAAGCATATTTTCTTCCATAATGTGAATGAGACTCCTTCAATCAGTTGAAAAATTTAAGAACAAAAAAATGAGGTTTCTCAATAAAACAAAAAAAGAAAATAATGTTTTCCAAAGAAAATTCTGCTTCATACTGCACTATAAAAATTCTGCCCAGGGACGCCTGGGTGGCTCAGTTGGTTAAGCGGCTGCCTTCGGCTCAAGTCATGATCCCAGTGTCCTGGGATCGAGTCCCACATCGGGCTCCTTGCTCCACGGAGAGCCTGCTTCTCCCTCTGCCTCTGCCTGCCACTCTGCCTGTGCTCGTTCTCTCTCTCTTCCTCTCTCTCTGACAAATAAATAAATTTAAAAAAAAAAATTTTTTAAATTCTGCCCAAATTTCCACCTTTCATACTCAAGACTGCAATATTTTACCTAAATAAACAAAAAAAACCTGATATTTAAAACTTTGTATCTTATATTGGCAATAATCAAGAATAAATTGTACAAAAAGTAAGAAATTTTCTGTAATGCTTAGATGATGCCAAAGCAAGATCTTTTGAGCACTGGTTTCTCAGAGCGGGGCTATTACCTGAAAGAAGCAACACCAGGACTACCTGCCTTTAGCTTTACCAACCATAAGACAAAAGAGTTCCTGAACAGAGAATGCAGGATAAAAACAATGATATGCCACCACTACTCAGGGTGGGTAACCACTAAATGGCAGTATCACTGGCCTGTTTCACTTAATAAAATGAATGAGAGAAAGAATGGGAGAAATATCAAGAGGAAGAAAGAGATAACATCCAAGTTGTATTTCTTACTTCTTCATCTCATGGTAAAGGGTTAATCCTAAGGCAGGAGATGAGGAAAATAAAGAGCATGTGGACCAACTTCTCCTCTGTAGAAACAAATAAGCTCATTTATGAATCCAGCATCACTTGGAGAAAACAAAAACAAAAACAAACAAACAAAAACAAATCTCAAGAAACAAATTCCAAAGAGTAAAACAGACCACACTGCAGACTATATAATACAGTAAAAGATCTTGTTCTTGCCTGAATATATAATAAGGGATTAAAGAAAAGTAGAAAAAACTTTGAGATTCCTCAAGGAGCTCTCAGGAAAAAAGAAATCAAGCTCCTTAACTTTGCCAATTAAATATCTCCTGAATCAACATAGCTCATACTTATGAAATCTTTATCAATTTTCCAAACATACAAAAAACACAAATCAGAGCATTAGCTTTGCTGTGTCATATATAATTATTTAAAAGCCAATGTGCTATTTCAGAAAAATAATACAAAAATAAAACAAATACAAAATAATAATACAAATAATACAAAGTGGAAATACAACATTTCCCACACAATATTCTAAAATTCTCCATCATAATAATAGATTTTCTATGATAAAAGAAAAAGAATAAAGAGGAAGACGAGGGAGAAAAGAAAAAGGAGACAAAGATGAAGGAAGAGAATGAAGAGGAAAAAGAAGAGACCATTAGATTCTAAAATATATTCTTAAACTACAGCCATGATGAAGGATCTAATTATTTTTCCATCCAATAAAAATATGCCAGATACAATGCAACAGCATGATTATAAAACCTGGAGATCATATAACACTGAAAAACACTGATTTCTATTTTTATACAAATATACTTCTCCTTCTATCACAAGTTGGCTTCTATGTCTACCAACTATGACTCGGCTGGCCTTGTGACTTGATGGGTCAATAGAATAAAGTCCAAGTGGCAGTATCTGTTTTGATGCTGAGACAGCCATCTGTGTGTGTGCTGCAATTTGGAAACCAGCTGCCATTTAAGAAAGCCCTGCCTTGTTGGACATGTGAATACAGAAAGACCTTACAAAATAAGAGATTATGAGAAGACATAAAAGGTCCAACCAGGCTCCCACCATCCTACCCACTTCAGCTAAAGCACCAGATATGTGAATGAAGCCATCTTGGATCTTCTCATCCCAGTCACCTTCCTGAGCCAATGCAAACTAATCCTAGCCCATATGGAGAAAGTACCTGAATGAATTTTTCCATGTCATTCAAGTGTAAGTATAATATCAGGACCAAGTTAGCCACATTAGGATATATTAGAATGAAATAAATGGCCAGAAAATTGTGTAAGCACAATAGGAAAACCACCAAAAGAAGCTAAATATCTTATAAAAGGCAAATGAAGAATTCCCATTAGAAGAGAATGTTTTCCAAAGGATTGAAATTGATTTCCTATTTTGATGAAGCTACTAGTGATAATAATTCTATTATATACAAGCTCTAAAAGGAGATCATAAAATAACAGAATGAGATCATAAAGGAGTTGAACAAGAGAAATAAATTGAGAACCAATCACTGAACTAAAACTTTCTAAATAAATTTGATAAAGAACAATAATACTTAATATTTACTGGGTAACTACTATATGCCAAGAACTCATAATCACAATGCTTGTTTTACCACTTTTAGTCCTCACAATAATACTTCAAGGTAAAAAACACTAGTATCTCCATGTTAAAAATACTGAAACTTAAGATACAATTGGCTAAAAACCTTGCTGTTTCCTTAGTATAGTACATTACAAAGCTAGCATGCAAGTCTTGTTTGTGTGGCTCCAGAAACACTGCTTTTAACAAAATACCACCATGGTATTTGAATGAAGAAATAAATGAATATTTTGATTGAAATTAAATTATAAGGGCATAATTTGATGTGAAATTACCAGCATCAAAGCACATTCTAGTTATATTATTATTCAACTATAAAGACAAAGGTTGTTTGAATTAATGACTTGAAATAATGACTTTGAGTTATAGGAATCATGTTAACAGTACTCAAGATAATGAGTTTCTTTTACCATGAAAGTAGAGACAAAAAAGTGACAAGACTTACGATTAAAGATCAATGTATAAAAACACTAATGCAGGGGTACCTGCATGGCTCAGTTTGTTAAGTGTCTGCCTTGGGCACAGGTCATGATCATGGGGTCCTGGGATCTGGCCCTTTGTACTTGGCTCCCTTCTTACCAGCAAGTCTGCTTTTCCCTCTACCTCTGCCCCTCCTCCTGGCTTGTGCACTCTCTCTCTCTCTTTCTCTCCCAAAATAAAACAAACAAACAAAAACATAGATGCTGTGAAGACAAGATAAGCCACCAAAATTAAGAGACAGTAGAGAAGAAAAGTGCAAATCATCTTCCCTCTCTAATGGTTTAACATTGAAACTAACCAATAAGTGGTTTATAAAATAACTTATTGATGGTTTTCAGTGAGCTTTCTTATTATACTTAAAGTGATTTTTTAGTCAATAAAATATACTGAAGGAACAGTTATTAGAAATATAGGAATTTCTTTCATCTCACATGACTGTTTCTCTTCTTAAATTAAATAAAATTATATAAAGTTATTTGTCTTTAACGCTTCATTCTTATAAAGCTATTCGGTCTGTTGATATAAAATATATATGTGCGTATATTTATTTATCAATACATAGATGTCTATAAGTCTGTTAACTAAATGTTAACGTACTTTGTGGTCTGATATGTTTGTTCATTCTGTTCTTACTGTTTGAATTTCCTACTAATAGACATACAATAATGTAAAGAACATACCTGTCAGTATTAACACTAACTGAATACATACACAAATTATGTGCTGAAGAGCCCCTTTAAAAAACATATTGTATATCTCTTAATTCCAAAATATGTGTAAGGTGTTTTTTATATTTATTTAATATTAAGCATTTACATTGCACAAAAGCATTCATAATGTGCCTGTGGCTGAAAGTATCTTTTTTTAAAAAGGAAGAAAGAAAACAAGCAGAATTATCCTATTCTTCATGAGTTTCAGAATCATATAAGAAAGATATAAAAATAGCACAGTTTTTTTATTTTTATTTTTTTCCTTTTTCAAGCTTTTATTTAGCTTCTAGTTAGTTAACATACAGTGTAATATTAATTTCAGGTGTATAATTTGGTACTTTATCCTTTGCATGCAACACACAGTGCTCATCACAAATGCCTTCTAACTTAATACCCATCACCCATTTGGCCCATCCCCCCACCTACCCACCTCCGCTCCAGCAGCCCTCAGGTTGTTCTCTATAGTTAAGAGATTCTTTTATGATTAACCTGTCTCCCTTGCCCCCATGTTCACCTGTTTTGTTTCTTAAATTCCACGTATGAGTGGGATCATATGGTATTTGTCTTTCTCTGATGGACTTATTTTGCTTAACACAATACTCTCTAGCTCCATCCTTATCATAGTAAATGGCAAGATTTCATTCTTTTTTATGGCTGAAATATATATATATTTAAATATATATTTATATATATAGATTATATATATATCTATATTTTATATAGATATATATATAATCTATCGCTTCTTTAGCTAGTCATCTGTCGATGGATATTTGGGCTCTTTCCATACTTGGCTATTGTTGATAATTCTGCTATAAATGTTGGGGTGTGTGTATCTATTTAAATCAGTATTTTTGTGTCTTTTGGGTAAATGCCTAGTAGTGCAATTGCTAGATCATAGGGTAGTTCTATTTTTAACTTTTTGAGGAACTTCCATTGTGTTCCCCACAATGGCTGCACCAGTTTGGATTCCCACCAACAGTGTAAGAGTGTTCCTCTTTTCCACAGCCTTGCCCATATCTGTTGTTTCCTGTGTTGTTACCTTTAGCCATTTTGACAGGTGTGAGGTGATTTCTCATTATGGTTTTGATTTGTATTTCCCTGATGATGAGTGATGTTGAGCATCTTTTCATGCATCTGTTGGCTATTTGTATATCTTCTTTGGAAAAATGTCTACTCACAGCTTCTGCACATTTATTAACCAGATTATTTGATTTTGGGGGGTTGAGTTTGATAAGTTCTTTCTAGATTTTAGATAAACTATCAGATATGTCATTTGCAAATATCTTCTCCTATTCTGAAGGTTGACTTTTAGTTGTGTTGACTTTTTCCTTCATTTGTGCAGAAGCTTTTTATCTTGATGAAGTCCCAAAAGGTTATTTTTGCTTTTGTTTCCCTTGCGTTCAGCAATGTGTCTATTAGGAAGTTACAATGGCCAAGGTCTAAGAGGTTGCTGCTTGTGTTCTCCTCTAGGATTTTAATGGTTGCCTGTCTCATGTTTAGGTCTTTCACCCATTTTGAATTTATTTTTATATATGGTATAAGAAAGTGGTCCAGTTTCAATCTTCTGCACATTGTTGTCCAGTTTTCCCAACACCATTTGTTGAAGAGACTGTCTTTTTCCTATTGGATTTTCTTTCCTGCTTTATCAAAAATTAGTTAGCCATATAGTTGTGGGTTCATTTCTGGATTTTCTATTCTGTTCCATTAATCTATGTGTCTGCTTTTGTGCCAGTACCATACTGTCTTGATCACTACAGCTTTGTAATATATCTTGAAGTCCAGATTGTGATGCCTTCAGCTTTTCTTTTCTTTTTGAAGACTGCTGTGTCTATTCTGGATCCTTTCTGGTTTTATACAAATTTTAGGATTATTCTAGCTCTGTGAAAAATGTTGTTGGTATTTTGATAGGGATTGTATTAAATGTGTAGATTGCTTTCAGTAGAATAGACTTTTAAACAATATTTGTTCTTCCAATGCATGAGCATGGAATGTTTTTCAATTTCTTAGTGTCATTTTCAATTTGTCTCAAAAATGTTTTATAGTATTCAGAGTAGAGATCCTTTACCTCTTTGGTTAAGTTTATTCCTAGGTATCTTATGGTTTTTGGTGTGACTGTAAAAGGGATTTATTCCTTGATTTCTCTTTCTGCTTCTTCATTATTGGCATATAGAAATGCAACATATTTCTGTATGTTGATTTTGTATTCTGCCACTTTACTGAATTCATATATTCTAGCAATTTTTTGGTGGGGCCTTTGGGTTTTCTATATAGACTACCATGTCATTTGCAAATAGTGAAAGTTTGACTTCTTCCTTGCAGATTTGGATTCCTTTTATTTCTTTTTTTCTTTTTTTTTTCCTTTTCATCTGATTGCCAAGTCTATGATATCCAGTACTACACTGAACAACATGGTGAGAGTGGACATCCTGTCTTATTCCTGACCATAGAGGAAAAGCTCTGTTTTTCCCCACTGAGGAAGATATTAGCTGTGGGTTTTTTGTATATGGCCTTTATGATGTTGAGTTATGTTCCATCTATCCCTACTTTGTTGAGGGTTTTTATCAAGAATGAAGGCTGTATTTTTTTTTTTTTACTTTCTGCATCTATTGAAAGAATCATATGGTTCTTATCCTTTCTTTTATTAATATGGTGCATCACTTCAACTGATTTGTAAATATTGACCCACACTTGCAGCACAGGAATAAATCCCACTTGATCAGGGTGAATGATTCATTTAATGTACTGTTGGATTTGATTTGCTCATATTTTGCTGAGAAATTTTGTATCCATGTTCATGAGGAACATTGTTCCTGATGTCCATGTTCAACAGGAATATTGGCCTATATTTCCTTTTTAGTGGAGTCTTTGGTTTTGGAATCAGGGTAACACTGGCCTCATAGAATGAGTTTGGAAGTTTTCCTTCCAATTCTACTTTTTTTGAATGGTTTGAGTGTTAACTCTTCTTAAATGTTTGGTAAAATTCCTCTGGGAAGCCATTTAGCCATAGACTTTTGTTTTGGGGGGAGATTTTTGATTACTGATTCAATTTCTTCACTGTTTTTTGGACTGTTTACATTTTCTATTTCTTCCTGTTTCTGTTTTGGTGGTTTATAAGTTTCTAAGAACATACCCATTTCTTCCAGAGTTCCCTGTGGAGGCCAAGAAAATTGAGGCCATCCCACCTCGAGTTTAGCATTAGCACAAGTACAGCCATCTCAGGCCCCTGTGACCAAGGGCTGAACTTTCCCCTACTTTACTTTACTTCCAGGGACCCCCACCCTGCTTTAGTAACAGGAATATCTAACCCTGTAAACACTTCCAATAAAGTACCTAACCCTGTAAACAGCCTGACAACAGCTAATCAGCTCACTGCAGAAAAGTCTGAAACTTCTCCTCCCCGACCCCTCCAGCCTCTTGTAATGACCCATAAAAACCCCTGCCTTAACGAGCGTCGGGGTCCAAGTCCCTACTCCGCTGCATCAGGTATACTTGGGCCCAAGCTTAAGCACGTCACCTCAGGGTTCAAGTTCACTCCGCTGTGTCGGCTATATTTGGGCCTAAGCTTAAGCTTATCAAATAAAACCTCGTGTGATTGCATTGGTATTGGCTCCTTGGTGGTCTCTCGGACATGAAAATGTGAGCATAACATTTGGAGGTCCCACTGAGATCTGGGAGACTCCCAGGACCCCAACCCAGAGGGTCTTGCTCTGGCTGGTGAGTGCATTTGTTTTTATCTATTTGCGTGCATACTTTGGGAGCTCCAATCTGCATTTTTACCTGTAGGAATTCCAATCTGAGTATCTGAATATCTGAGTATCTGGGTCAACATTGGCTCAAGTGGAAGCATGGCGGGCCGTTGACCTGGGGGTCTTGAGGAGACATCCCTTGCTCCCGCCTGGAGGCTTGGCTGCCGTTGCGGTCGGGCCCGGAGGATGAGGTCGTCAGTTGTGATCAGGCCTGGAGGACGAGGTCCTCAGTTGTCAGGAGGCTCAGCTGCCATTGCGGTAGGGCCTGGAGGATAAGGTCCTCGTATCAAGGAAGTCCCCACCAGTGGCAGTTTCGGGTAAGGACCGCTGGGCCTGCGGTTGTCTTTGTCTTGCCTTTTTGTTGCCTGTTGTGTTGCTCATCCCTAGGGGGCCGAGAAAATCCCCACTGGTGAGTGTCTCTAGGGGGCCGAGAATGGTAATAAGACCCAGAAACTTGATGCTCCCTCTCTCTGTTCCTATTCTTATATAAAGCTGTCTCCCTTGGGCACGGACAGCCACCTAAGTCACCAGGATGGCTACCAATCTTAAGACTCCCATGTGAGGTTTCCTCCTGACTGATCTAATGTGATCCCCTCCACATCCCTGGTCTAGCCACTTCTGGCCATGGGACCTCCATTGGGAGCTGGCTGAAACCAGTACCTGATTGAATTAAAACACAACCAGGGACTGTTTTCTAGGGAATTTGGCTGTAAGGACCACATGTATTGGAATGTCTCATAGCCATGATATATTTCAGTCTTTACTGTTTCTTGTCAGTGTCTTCTACTAACTACTTAAAGCTATACCTTCGTTGCTCATACCTAGGCCTTCACTGCTCTGCACCAGGACCCCAATCTAAGGGCCTTCTGCAGAATAAGCCTTCTAGTAAACCCAGGTTGCTGGGCCATCCCTAGCAAAGGGGACTCTGATTTTATCTCTCTATGTTCCTCCTAATAGATGTGGGGACTTCTCCCTCACTCATTTCTTGTGTTAATGGCTGGCTATAACTGGAGCCAACTGTGGACAGTCTAACTTGAGACAGAGACTTTAAGGAATATTCCTAAGCAGCTGCCAAAACTCCCTTTGTTTCAGGGATGTCCTTGCCCTCTCTGGCCAGATGTGGACTGCCTAGTCGCTCCCTCCTGCTGGTGGGAAAGCAAGACATCTGCTCCTCTGTTGGAGTTGGTAAGCTCTAAAACCGGGAATCCTTTCTCTGCCTCCTGGCAGCACTTTTTTTCTTCTGTCTCCCTCTTCTCATGTTTCTGCACCAACGTGCATGCAGCCTGCATGACTAGCCTCTAGATCATGCACCATGGCTCCTTCTCTCTTCACTGTCAAGGAGCAAGAAGAGCAGCCCCTGGACCTAACACTCCCCACCCCAGATCCTCCCACCCGTGTCTCAGGTAAACATTCAAAGTGGAATGGGCCCAGGTGGAATGTAAATCAGTATTTGAACTAAGTTAAGTTTGTTGGTTTAATTAAGACATACATGTCTTTTAAGTTATCAGCAGTAAACAGGAAACTTCAAAGTTTACTGAAGGTCAAATAAGCTCATGTTGTTTGTTAAAATCTGTTAGCAAAGAGATGACTAAACTGATGGTTAATTGTCTGTCTCAAAGTTTTAATGCATAATTGATGAGATAGCTTTCAAAGTGTTCGGTAACCTGAAAGTTTAAAGTTTTGCTTGGATGACAAATGGAATTAAATTATGGACATCTAGGTCTTAACCAAATGGGATAAAATGCTAAAGCATTGATTACTGGAACTAGGTTTGTACTTTTGACTTCTTACTGCAAAGAAACTAAGAATATTTAAATCTGTTGGTAAATATGTTTTGTGCTTAACTGATTCATAAATTTGTCTTCTAAAGAATTCTATTTTAACTGTTCACAATTGGTTAATACTTAGCCATCACTAGAGATTAAGATATTTCTAAGAGTACAAAATTCTGCTAAGGGTAACTAAGACTGATGGAAATAAGGGAAGCAACTCTGTATGTAGGAAAGTATATGTAGGAAAGAGATATGTAAAAAAGAGATAAGGAATGGGAGGGAAACCCAGTAAACCCACTATCTTAAGACTGCATGCTTAAGAACGAAAAGGAAAAACACTGGTATTAAAAAATAAATAAATAAATAAATAAATAAATAAATAAAAGCTGGTTTTCTTTCTGTTTAAAAGGGCAAAGTTTTCTTAGGTTAATTGATCTGTTAAAAAAAAATGTAAATGTTTTTTTCTTTGCCCACCCAAAATTGTAAATGAGATCTCTTTGACTCCTAAGGTTTTTCCTTGATATGCTAAGTTACTCAGGGAGTACTGCTAAACCAATGATAAATCTTGGGTTACATTTGGGTAAATGCTGTAACTATTCTGGAGGTTCTATACATTTCCTTAAGTTTAAGGCTTTGATAAGGGTCATCTTATCAAATATCTATTCTGAGTTATTTTCATTTGTAATTGTTTTAATTCTCTTGTAAGATGAATTCTGCCCTGAAGGAAATTCATATGGGAGACTTTCAGGATGAATACAGGTCTTTGATATGTTAAAATCCTGGAACTAAAATGGGTAAGAATTTCCAGAACTAACTAAAGCTGCATTCAAACTAAACCAGAATTAGTTTAATGAACTAAATGAACTAAAAGATTATAATGTTGTATCTCTTAATGTTTTGTCTATTTTAAACATGACTGGTTCTGTAATGTTTGCTCTTCCAGACCAGGGAAACTTTTTCTTAAGTTATCTGTAACTTGCAGAAATGTAAAAATATTTATTTGCAAATAAATCAAAGCACTCAACTTTTCTCTCTATCTGAACTCTCTGAAGCTCCTAAGGTCTCAGTAAGTATTCTTTCTTCTATGGCAATCAGTCATTTGCATAAGTTCAATAAGAATCTGTTCTCCTTGTAACAGGACACTATTGGAAACATTGGTTATTTTACCAAGGCTTTGACTGGAATGTCATATTTGAGAAAGATATACATAGACTCAGGTATGACCAGACAGCATAAAAGAACTAAGGTTGACTTTATAAAACCTGGAGCTGTAAAGCCCTTTGGAACTGTTGGCCTGATACCTTGCTTACAGAGTTCCCAGCAGCCTCACCAGGTGAGTAAAGAATGTCACTTCCTGGCAGGGGCAGGAATCTCAGGATACTTTGGGCACCTCAGGAAGAGGAGTTCACACAAATCAACAGGTATTGCAGGCATGTCTAATGGCAACTACGTAGCTTGGCTTCTGGCCCAGAGAGGCTACTAAAAGTTCAACCTAGAGATTCCTTATAGAAAGTTCCAGCAAAGCAGATTCTAAAAGATCTATATGATTATTTACTGTTCTTAGTGAGCTTATGTAAATAATTAGGCCAAGTTTGTTAAAACTGGACTTGTTTTTCAAATGAATTAGTCCTGATTTGGCTATCTCTGGAAGTGAGGGTTATTTTAGAGAGAAAAATTATGTTTTAATAACACACCTTTATGGTTGTTAAATTCTAAATTTGATTGTTTTTAAATGTTTGTTTGTCTGAGCTAGACAACTTGAGGTAAACTTCAGAGAAGTTGCACGATAGCTCGTTTAGACGATCTTGTTTTCACCAGTCAGTCAACCCTAGATATGAGGAGGAAACTTCAGAAAATTGAAGGATTTGAAGGGAAGAATCTGATTGGGTTAGTGGGAATAGTGGAAATAGCCGCTGAGGACTGAGTCATGTTTGCGGGGGACGAGAACTCTTACAGACTCCGCAGGAAATGTATATCAGGTGTCAGCTATGAAAGCACAGCTTTGTCAGAGCCATGCTACTTATTTAGGCTTTCATCTCCATGAGGGAGTTTCTTGGGACGGTGGGCTACTGCAGGCTGTGGATATCCCGGTTCATGGAGATGGCCTGACCTCTCTACGAACTGACACTTCAACCAGGCTGGAAGGGACCCTACATCATGATCCTGACCACTCTCACTGCTCTCAAGGTCGACGGGATTACTCCCTGGGTCCACTACACTCACGTCTGACCAGTTGACCCACATGCCATTCACAAGGACTTTGTTCCAGAATGGAAAAGCCAATCAGACAAGGACAATCCCCTAAAGCTAAGACTGCACCGTTCTCACTTACCCCACTAATGTTGCTTATACTATTTCTTCTTCATGCCAGAACCAATCCCCACCAACCACTGGACCTTGTTGCTGAGACCAGCCTGGACCCATGATTGGGTCCTTCCTTAGGTTCCTCTGAGAGGGGGGAATGTGGAGGCTGAGAAAATTAAGGCCATCCCACCTCGAGTTTAGCATTAGCACAAGTACAGCCATCTTAGCTTCGGCAGCCATCTCAGGCCCCTGTGACCAAGGGCTGAATTTTCCCCTACTTTACTTTACTTCCAAGGACGCCTACCCTGCTTTAGTAGCAGGAATACCTAATCCTGTAAACACTTCCAAGAAAGTACTGGCAACAAATCTGAATCCTCTGAAGCTCCTAAGGTCTCAGTAAGTATTCTTTCTTCTATGGCAATCAGTCATTTGCATAAGTTCAATAAGAATCTGTTCTCCTTGTAACAGGACACTATTGGAAACATTGGTTATTTTACCAAGGCTTTGAATGGAATGTCATATTTGAGAAAGACATACATAGACTCAGCCCAGCAACAGCTAATCAGCTCACTGCAGAAAAGTCTGAAACTTCCCCTCACTCCCCCCCCAGCCTCTTGTAATGACCCATAAAAACCCCTGTCTTAACTAACACCGGGGTCCAAGTCCCTACTCCTCTGTGTCAGGTATACTTGGGCCTAAGCTTAAGCTTGTCAAATAAACCCTCATGTGATTGCATCGGTGTTGGCTCCTTGGTGGTCTTTCGGACGCGAAAACTTGGGCATAACATTCCCAACTGGTTGACATGTAATTTTTCATAATATTCATAATATAATTGTATTTCTCTGGTGCTGGTCATGATTTCTCTTCTCTCATTTGTGATTTTATTTATTTGGGTACCTTTATGTACATTTTTTATAGATCACTTGTTGTCGTTAAACATGTATACTTGTTTATGCAGTTATTTAGCAGCATGCCCCTCCCCTCGATGGACCATAAACTCATTGCAGTAGGAACAATTTTGTGTGAGAGTAAGCAAGATGAAAATTAGCAAACTGATTTTTCCATGAAATAGTAATAATATTTATGCAAACTCCTCTTAGTCCTTTTTGTACAGACATGTACATTTAGCTAATTATCTTGTTTAAAACAGGCTTGTAAATTACAGTGATAGGGTCTGTCCTCAAGTTCTACTTTATTTTTTTTTAATAGATTTTATTCATTTGTTTGTCAGAGTGTAAGAGAGAGAGAGAGAGAGGACAAGCAGGGGGAGCAGCAGGCAGACTCTCCACTGAGCAAGAAGCCCAATGCAATGCGGGACTAGATTGCAGGACACCAGGATCATGACCTGAGCAGAAGGCAGATGCTTAACTGACTGAGCCACCCACCCAGGCTTCCTTCAAGTTCCAGGTTAAAGCAATATTTATCTTTGTCTTCATTTCATGCTTATAATATCTTTTCCAAAAGCAGTGAAACCTGTTCAAACACGGAGTATATTTTAAGTCATAAAGCTGAAATTTTTCCAATTACCAAGTCAATAATGTTTAAAGAGAGGGATGCTTTGAAAAAATTGAGGAAGCTTTTTATTTAATAATAACTATGTTAATGTTCTTCATATACATGTTTTCTCTATACAGTAAGATACAATATTTAAGTAGCAAACATATAAGCAACACTTCTTTCCAGGATTTGTTATCAAAATTTTTAACAATCAGTATGCTATAAACAACAAGAAATCAGAATGGACAACTGCCATCATGCCCCAGCATGTCAATGAGGACTCTTGCTGTATCAGTCACCAATTCTTTCTTCTCAGACTGTGGCTTCAAGGTAGTCTGGGAAGATTCTAGGCAAGAGCCCAATGTAATCTGCAGGCTGAGGTGGGGCCTTGAGAGGGATAATTTCAGAACTGACAGTGTCTGTTTACACTGGCTACTTGTTGCCCTTCAGCCTGGTTTATGAACTTTAGGGGTGAATTAAGATAAATTGGACATATTTCCTGCCATGAAAAAGTGTTAATTCTTCAACATAACTAACTCCTTGGAAGGCTAGAGTATGTAGACTCTGGTTGGGCAGCCTCTGCCAGACAAAAAGTAGAGACAGTATGTAAGGATACAATAGCACCCCCACTAAAATTGGTCTACAATAGAACAGATCCTCAATAAATCACTTTTGAATGAATGAACAAATTATGTTTCTTAAGAAATGTACTAAAACTTCAGACATTGTGGGGAAAATTTTTTCTTGTAAGAAACATATACCTACACAAAAAATAAATTTTCTCTATATTAATAGAGGCATTTTGAAGAAAATGAGAAAAATACAAATTTACATCTCTCTAATCACATCTCTTTAATCACATTACTCTCTAGTTTAGTTTATTTAATTCCCTTTGACCTCTATTACTATATGAATAAACATAGGGTGACAATGCTCTCCTCATAATCAAAAGCATAGAAAATAAAGGATGGGGGCACCTGAGTGGCTCAGTGGATTAAAGCATCTGCCTTCGGCTCAGGTCATGATCCCAGGGTCCTGGGATCAAGCCCCACATCGGGGTCTCTGCTCAGCGAGGAGCCTGCTTCTCTTCCTCTCTCTCTGCCTGCCTCTCTGTCTACTTGTGATGTCTCTCTGTCAAATAAATAAATAAATTAATTAAAAAAAAAAGAAAAAAGAAAAGAAAGGATGAGGAAGAAAGGACATATACTGATAACACTTGACACAAAGCAACCCTACTTGATTGTGTAGCAAAGACACAGTTCCTTCAGATGGGTCACTCTATTTCATTGTTTTGAGAGTTTAAGAAGAATCACCAATATAATGTGTGTTCTACTTTAAAAAGCTTACCTTAGACACAGAATACATTTCTTCAGCTTGCCAAGCCAACTAAGGTTTATGAATTCCACTAATGAGAACAAGGTGTGGGGAGGTAGGGAGTGATCTGTAATGGACAAAACACATCTTACTTCTTGAGATTTTGAGGAAGTGAAGAAACACTAGAAAATGTGATTTAGAAACACATGCTACCAAGTACTTTTCTTGTTTTCTGTAATCATATGTTTACTGTTTATTATACTTACTCATTTATTTGCAAAAATTTGTACTGCAATGTGTTTTAAAATAGCTAAAGCAACTTACAAACATGCACGCCACATAGCAAAGTGAAATGTAATCAGAAGTAAGCAAAAGAAAAAAATAAATTTAGGAAAACAAGATGAAACTTAATAGTTTAATATACAAGTTACATAATGTGAGGTGATCTGTATTTCAAAAACACAAGTCACAAAATAAGTAAAAAACTACCTAACTGCTCACCTGACAAGGAAAAACAAATTTCAAGTTTAAAAATTCCCATAATTTTCCTAGAAAATAGTAACTAGTTTGATATTTAAATCAAAGGTGATATTTTATTTTTATTCTAATATTTTTTTTAATTTTGATTTTTTTATTCACTGTAACAGTATTCATTGTTTTTGCACCACACCCAGTGCTCCATGCAATATGTGCCCTCCCTAATACCCACCAAGAGGTTCCCCTAACTTCCCATTCCCCACCCCTTCAAAATCCCTCAGGTTGTTTTTTAGAGTCCATAGTCTCTCATGGTTCATCTCCCCCCCCAATTTCCCTCAACTCCCTTCTCCTCTCCATCTCCCCATGTCCTCCAAGTTATTTGTTATGCTCCACAAATAAGTGAAACCATATGATAATTAACTCTCTCTGCTTGACTTATTTCGCTCAGCATAATCTCTTCCAGTCCCATCCATGTTGCTACAAAAGTTGGGTATTCATCCTTTCTAATGGAGGCATAATACTCCATAGTGTATATGGACCACATCTTCCTTATCCATTCATCTGTGGAAGGGCATCTTGGTTCTTTCCACAGTTTGGCGACCATGGCCATTGCTGTTATAAACATTGGGGTACAGATGGCCCTTCTTTTAACTACATCTGTATCTTTGGGGTAAATACCTAGTAGTGCAGTTGCAGGGCCATAGGGAAGCTCTATTTTTAATTTCCTGAGGAATCTCCCACACTGTTCTCCAAAGTGGCTGCACCAACTTGCATTCCCACCAACAGTGTAAGAGGGTTCCCCTTTCTCCACATCCTCTTCAACACACATTGTTTCCTATCTTGCTAATTTTGGCCATTCTAACTGGTGTGAGGTGGTATCTCAATGTAGTTTTAATTTGAATCTCCTAATGGCTAGTGATGATGAACATTTTTTCATGTCTTATAGCCATTTGTATGTCTTCATTGGAGAAGTGTCTGTTTCATGTCTTCTGCCCATTTTTTTGACATAATTATCTGTTTTGTATGTGTTGAGTTTGAGAAGTTCTTTATAGATCCTGGATATCAACCTTTTGTCTGTACTGTCATTTGCAAATATCTTCTCCCATTCCATGGGTTGCCTCTTTGTTTTGTTGACTGTTTCCTTTGCTGTCCAGAGCTTTTGATCTTGATGAAATCCCAAAAGTTCATTTTTGCTTTTGTTTCCTTTGCCTTTGGAGACATATCTTGAAAGAAGTTGCTGTGGCTGATATCAAAGAGGTTACTGCCTATGTTCTTCTCTAGGATTCCGATGGATTCCTGTCTCACCTTGAGGTCTTTTATCCATTTCAAGTTTATCTTTGTGTATGGTGTAAGAGAATGGTCAAGTTTCATTCTTCAACATATAGCTGTCCAATTTTCCCAGCACCATTTATTGAAAAGACTGTATTTTTTCCATTGTATATTTTTTCCTGCTTTGTTGAAGATTATTTGACCATAGAGTTGAGGGTCCATATCTGGGCTCTCTACTCTGTTCCACTGGTCAATGTGTCTGTTTTGATGCCAGTACCATGCTGTCTTGGTGATCACAGCTTTGTAGTAAAGCTTGAACTCAGGTAATGTGATGACAGTTTTATTTTTGTTTTTCAACATTTCCTTAGCGATTCGGGGTCTCTTTTGATTCCATACAAATTTTAGGATTATTTTCTCCAGCTCTTTGAAAAATACCGGTGGAATTTTGATCAGAATGGCATTAAAAGTATAGATTGCTCTAGGCGGTATAGACATTTTAACAATGTTTATTCTTCCAATCTAAGAGCATGGAATGGTCTTCCATCTTTTTGTGTCTTCTTCAATTTCTTTCATGAGTGTTCTGTAGTTCCTCAAGTACAGATCCTTTACCTCTTTGGTTAGGTTTATTTCCAGGTATCTTATGGTTCTTGGTGCTTATTGTAAGATTTAAACTGAAACTTTGTGAGCTTGTTACTGGCTATGAACATTTTCCTGGATGAGTAAATAAATGAACCAAAACAAACTGCTTATAATGGAAGTCACTTCATTCATTTTCTAATTAAATATGTAAAATACATTTTAAGTGAACATGTAAATCCTCTTTTAACATTTAGTTTATTTCTTTTGTGATGTTATTTTGATTATTCAACTGAAATGAATAAAATTATTCACTCCCATCAAATTATAAAAATTTATAAGTCTCCTGTCAGCTTAAATTCATATTATAAAATAGTTTTCTTCATATTTGAAGTTCTGTGATAGTCTATGGCTTACTCATTTCTAAGGAGAACAATAGGACCTAATGCTTATTTTTAATCCAATTTTCATTTAGTCATGGGCCTCAGTAAACTAGAAAGATTTCTATTTTCCCAGTATATTATCAGAGCAACAAGACATAAATATACTGAGATAAAGTCATGAGTCCTACTCACTTTCTAGATATAGTGACTTCAGGGGAGATGGCTGAGTTAGTAAATAGTTTACCATTATGCGACTATACTATGGTTGAAATAATCAGACTTCTACATAATACATATCATGTCTTAGTATGCATTCACTCATCTGCTTGATTTTATTTTTCCTATTCAAACATGTTCCCCAGTTGTTTGTTGACTTGCTTTTTCTCATTTCCTGAAAGTGGTTTTGTTTAAATTATACTGCTCCCTTACTACCATAATATTACAATCATCTTTATTAACTCAATCTCTCAGTCGAGTTGCTTGTGTATATGAAGTTTGGTCACAAAAAATCTATCTCATAGCTTTGAGTTATAACTGTATCTATGAACCACTGAACAAGATGGATTACCTACTTGTTTCACAGAGTGAGAGTTCTTAAGCTTTATGCAGGATGAAGAAAATCCAAGACAAGTAAAACTCTGTCCCTGTAGCATTTTATCTTTTTATTTTTACACATTTAGCATTCAGACTTATAAACACATATACTGTACACTTAGTAATATCTCTTAAAGTTAGATTTAAGTTTCTCAAGGAATGACCTTCATGTTTATTTATTTATTCATTCAAGAAGATTTATTGAATGTACACAATCTGTACAAACTATGTTAGATACTTTGATAACTGAATAGGCTGTAAATTGAAAAGAGAAGTGCCTTTAAAGTACTTTCAAAGAGTGAATAAATGAGAAAATTTAAGAAATGGTGTAATTTTATATAATTGCATTCTTGAAAAGTCCAATACTGGATATAGTTTTACATTTCTTACTAACTGTTCCTTATTTTTAAAAAAAATCAGTGTTCATAACTGCACAAATGAAGGGCATTCATATTCTATAAATAATCTCGACAGAGTAAAGACAGACTATAGCTTAGATGACCATCAAATTTATTGTCTAAGTCAATACAATTTGAAGAATACCTACGTGGCCAATCAATTAAGCAGCTGCATTCCACTCACATCATGATCTCAGAGACCTGGGATCCAGCCTCACAGCAGGCTTCCTGCTCAGTGAGGAGTCTAGTTCTTCCTCTCCCTCTGCCCATCCCCACCACTTGTGCTCTTTCACTCTTTTTCTCAAGTAAATACAGAAAATCTTTATAAATAAATAAATATAAAATTAGTACAATTTGAGATTGAAAAGAACATTATTAATAATTATGCCAAACAGCAGTTTTGAATCATGTTACTCAAGGCAAATCTGTTCTTGTAGTTCTGGTATGTAGAGTTTTTCTGAGCTAGAAAAGGAATTTTTAATCAGTTTTCTGATTCTTACCAACACACAAAATATTTTGCCAACCAGATACATTAGTGAAGACAAAGGAAGCATTTTGAAGTAATCCTCATCCAAAAGAAGGAACAAAGTCATTTTAGAACACTTAAAAGGAATGCAATCTACATCTTTTCCTGGAGGGTTCTATGTAGTATGGCCCAGTTCCTGTGTTTGCTACAACATTAAAATGGAAAGCTTGGAGTTCCATGACTCATTGAATTCTTTTGACATTAAATATTCACAGCTCTCTCTTGTTTTTTTCATAGATTATTTAAAAATCTGTGGATCCTAGAATTTTTACAAAACGTTCAAATTATTTTCTGTGTATAACATTTGATTAGTAATCACATATTGGTTAGAAAATATTTGAACACTAAAGCTGTCCAGTAATGTAATTTTTAGAGAAAATATGAAATAGAATAGACACATCTGTAAAGGAGATAATTTTAATAACCATTAAAACCATTTTAATAAAGCATACTATTTCTATTTGTAAAAATAACATACACCTAACCCTGACTTCAGAATAAGAACAAAAGAAATTAAGTGCAAATCTGAATACATAAGTAATAATATTATCAGGATTAAGGTTTATTGATAGTTCAATCCACATATGCCATATATATATATATATATGCATATATATATATAGTTCAATCCACAATATATGGCATATGTGGATTGAACTATCTATCAATATAAAACCTTAACCCTAATAGTATTATTTATTTATATTTATATTTATATTTATATGAATATATATATATATATTTCTGAGATATTTACTGGTAACTCAGTGTCTTTTACAAATATTTAGATGAGCTTCAATACCACTAATTTTAGCTACACTACATATACTTCTTCCATGTCATAGGTTAGATATGAAATACAACTGAATTCTAAAAACTCAGGGTAAAAGAGGATGGAGATGTTTAATAATTTTTGATATGAAAACTGAATGCTGGCAGACATTCTCAATATATAATGGTATTGTAAATTTATGCCTTAGCCTTAGAATTATAAAATTTATGTTTAGCAGCATATCATTTTCTACTTTCTTTCTATAACTTATGATTTGTGCAGCATTATGATTCTCCTATAATATCATATAATTTCTAATTTTGTTTTGACAGAGGAATAAAAAGAGATAACGTAATTCCTTACATAGGCCATCATGAGGAAAGCAATGCATCCTTCAAATTAAATATTTGTCTAATATTTAGTATGTTAATAGTGGATTATAGTTGGTTTTATAACTGTATGCATCTTTCTTGAAAGGACAGTTTTGTTTTATTCCTTGATTGCAGAAGAAAATAAATACAAAAAAATAATAAAGTATAAAACAGTGGTACATATGAACATTATACACTTACCAATATTATGCATTTCTTCTGAGACATGAATCATCTGACATAATAAAGATGAAATTGAAAAGTTGCATAAAAGTAAATAATTCTTAATTTATCAGACAAATACTTCTGAATGTTAATCCTCAAAGATTTCCCTTCCGCATGCAATACAACCCTCATTGTTGTTTAGAAACATTAATCCTTTATTTATTACTTTTTCAGTCTTGGTTTTCTCATCTGTAAAGTGGAGATAGCAGGATCTCCTGACCCTAGAGATTGATTTGGGACTGCATAGGGTGTAATCCAAGGATCTTTAGATCTTTTTCTGGGAAAACTAGAAGACTGGTGCTTTTTGTTTTTGTTTTGCTTCTAGCCTTTTGTCACATGAAGGTATGAGAATTGGAAGTATCTAAATTATGTGTGTATTTGAAACCATGGAGAGAAGTGCATAGAGCTCCAGGATAGACAGGGATCAAATAGAGTTCATTTGTCTTCCTTCTTACAGTGGGGAACCTACTTTCTACTCATTCCTTCCAGATAGGTTTCCAGAAACTATGTTCCTTTGTAAAGGGTCCATGTTCCTATGATCTTACCTCTGCTGTCCTAATTACTGTTCTGTTCTGTCCTTCTGAATGTAACACCACCTTTCCTGAGAATTTTCTTTTTCAACACAATCACCCATGTAGCTAGCATTACTTTTATGTAGATTTTTATTATTTTTTTCTGAGAAATCATATTGGCACATGATTTTCATACTACGTCCTCTAATCTATTCACTATAAAATCACGTGTATCAGGGACTTACTAAATATCAATTCCCCCATTGCACTAAATTTTCACTAAATTTCTTAGATCTTTGTTTTTCAGCTCTGACAATGAAAAAATATTGACTAGCTTCTAATCACTTGACAGTCTATGACAACAATAAAAAAACCAGAATCTATGTCTGTAAGCATGTACACCTTTTTTCCACCATTATTTGCTGTTTGTTATTAAGGTCTGCTGAAAGCATGACCAGGCATCCTCTTGAGAGTGACAGAAGGGACAGAAAAGTGACTGAAAGGTTAGCTCATGCTTAAAATCTGAGCTTCTTTCATATTGTAATGGTGGCCCAGAAAGAAAGAATGATCACTACTGGAGTTCCCAGTTTAAGTGCCTTTCCCACAGAGTTGAAAGTGCTTTGGGTAATATCAGATCCCTTCACAATCCCCAAGCCTACTCATCTGCAGGCTTGAACAAAGAACACTGAGTGCAAATAACACAGGCAAAGATGACAGGAAAGTGAGAGTTTCAGATTACCATGCGGCCCTGTTCTGTTTCCAAGTGGGGTGAAATTCCCATAGCTAGAGGCACTTCTTTGAATTGAGGTGAAATAATTATCTCCAGAAAATTACTATTAAAATATACAAATAGTTCAGCCCTCATTAACACACTGTCACAGTTTACTTTATCAAATTAAAGAATTTGTGGTCTCAGTGTTCTGCAAATAAAAGGAAACAATATGAGTTTTGCTTCATGAAATTGCGAATATCTCATACACAGCGCTGGATGGAAAGGGCAGGTCTACAAAGGATCCTGAAGTGAAGCTTGACCTCCTGAGGGTTGTGACTGAGGTATAAGGAACCATGATGCCTGAGGTCTGAGGTAGGCAGACAGCAGTGAGTCTAAAACCAATTCTGATTTTTTTCTGCTACAGTTTCACCTGGGATTGTTTCTGATATGGTCATGCTTATAATATGTCAGAACATGTAAAATGTCTCCTGTATTTTAAAGGAGGTGAGGAAGAAGTTTGCAAACTTTACTATGCTGCAAAATTGCTATTTTAATTTTCAAGTTTTCTGATAGCAAAGATGGCTAAACATTGGAATAAGCTTTTAGAAAACATGATAAAATATGCTTTTTTCCCCAAAGTTTTACTTAATTAAAAACATTAAGAAATACATCACTTCTCAGCTTTTTGGCTAAGATTAAGTGTAAAAAATCAAGAAATACAACTCTATATACAAGTGTTCCTGAAGTCAAGGGATAAAAATAAGGATGTGTCAATATACTTTCTCTTTTTAAAATAATGATTTCATAAGATTATATAAACTTGAAGATACACATATGTATTAATCTTATTAAAATATATATATATATATTTTACATTGATATATATATATCAATGTAAAATAAAAAATATATATATCAATGTAAAATTGATATATATATATCAATGTAAAATAAACTAAGAAGATATACTTATGAGATTTCTTTGCAATCACCTAAATCTGAAGTTAAAGTTTAAGAATTGGCCAGGCATATCTTTGATCCAGTAGAATTATAACCATTATAAAAATACATCTCAGCTGAAATTTTCTTTCAACATGTAATATACTAATATACCCAGACTATCTGAAGGTATTTAAGTGAGGTGTAGTACCACAAGGGATGAATTTATGTTTTTCATTTTAACCTACCTGAGCTGGAGAATATCTGATAATTAGAGCAATTACTGAGCTTGTGTTCTTGTGATCACTCTTCACAGACGATGGTAGAAGAAACATTACAGTATATTACATTTATCTAATTACTTTGTGTGTCATTAAAATATAATTATTATACTTCATTTTTTAAAAATATATTCATTTATTTCCTAGATATTTTCCTCTTTCTTGATCATAGATGTAATAGTTTGCTCTATGGTTCAAGTCATATTGTTCTGTTTTCACTTCCTTTTGATCTTGAATTATTTACAGTATTGTTAAATGAAAACTGTATTAATGTTATAATCACAACTCTTTAATTAAGTGAGATCCCACCTAAATTATTTTATGTTGGGATAAGAATATTAATTATTTCATTAGGGCAGGAGAATGTGCATTTTGAGGAAGGGGATACACTTTCTATTCTCAAATTCCTAAGTTTTAAATATTTTCTTAACTTTTCCTCTGTGTGTGAATAATTATGTAAAAATAAGGCCAAATTCTAGATTCAATCATAAAATTCATTATGTAGAGCTTCTGGATTATAGTCCCATTATCAAATGTTTCAATTGTAATAGAAAGGATTTAAGTCACAATCCAAATCTATATGAAGAAATTAAAATAAATGGCCACTAATATGTGGTCCCAACCTCTCCAATTATGCATTTTGGTAAAATACTAATTAATGCTTTAAGAGTTGAACTAACCTTTTCAAATGAAAACAAGTAACTTAGCATCACACCTACACTGAACCAAAACTATTATTTTGAAGGAATGACAACAGGAGACTCCATAAATTATTCAAAAATGTCATACTGATCACACTAACTTAGTGAATGATAAAATTATCAAGTTTCAGAGATACAGATGTCTTTCCTCTTTTCTAGGTCAGTTAAACAGATATTACCATGTCAGCAAGAAAACAAATGTTATTTTTTTTTTCTTGTAAAGCACACAATGGACAAAAAGTCTGGCTAAAGGCCAATGTAATAATTGGATATCTCCTATTTTATTATCTGTGCTGAATTATCTCCTTCTGTGTCAAAGCATACTAATACAATGAGGATTTTAGCAGTGATTATATGAACAACTTTGAAAATTTTAACCCTTAAAGACCAGTCTCCAGATGAACAGACAATTCAACATGTACCTGTTGAAAATAGCTACAGAGAAGCTGTCTTAGTTCATTCTGTCCACTGTAACAAAAATACCATAGACTCAAAAAAATAAGTTCTGGAGTCTAGGAAGCCCAAGATCAACATGTAGGCATATTAGATGTCTGATGGAAGCTAACTTCCTGATTCATAGATGGCAATCCTCTCACTGGGTCCCCATGAAGCAGAAGGGACAAGGAGAGCTCTTTGGGGTCTCTTTTATAAGGGTATTAATCCCGCTCATGAGGGTCATGTCCTCATGACTTAATTGCCCCCCCAAGTTTCTTCCTCCTAATATCATCATCACATTGTGGGTTAGGTTTCAACATATGAAAGCGGGGGGCAGGGGGGGCATAGTCCACCTATATCAGTAGCTAAAACCTGGCAGTGTTAATTTTTACTACTTTTGCTATCTGTTACTACATCCTATTTTATCTCCTATTATCAGATCAGTTTTGTGTATCCACTCTTGCATATTTGACATTGCTTTTTATTAATGTTTAAGTTGATTTGCAAGTTATTTATTCCATTTCCAGTACTAATATTCAGCTATCTGAACTAAGAATGGTAAATGAGTCTACTTCAGTTCTTTTTACCTGTGACAATTAAACTTAACTATAAAATACAATGAACCTCACTTCATAAATGCAGAGAAGTTACCCTAGTATTCTGAAAATTAGTGCAGTTGTAAGATGTCAGAGCTTTGATCTCTATTCACCTGTGGGATCAGGTTCATGTGTCTCATCAATAAACTTAATTAAAGAGTTTGAAATGTTGTGATTAACTGATGCGCACTCCTAAAACTAGAGGAAGTATAGTGCTAAAATTATTTAATAAGCAGAGATGATGAAGAAAAGGCAAGAAATTAAATAATGTTTTGTTTTAAGCCTTTTTTCAACATCATGGTTTTGATCTTTAAATAAGGAAGCTGGGACACGTTGGAAGGTCATTTAATTAAGAGGTCTCAGGAACGCTCAAAGACATTTCTTAATTTAAATATTGAATAACTTGACACAAAAACAGGCTATATCTGAAATTATTTCATATTGTTTCTTATGGCTGACAATTAAAGAATATCATGACACATCAATTAATTCCTGCCATAAAACATTGAAGAATGCTTCACAATTTCCAAAAGAAGTGGGAGACAATGAGTATGTACAGACATAGGTTAAAAAACAAAAAAACAAACAAAAAAAAACAACAACAAACTTCCATAACTGTATAATAAAAAAGCTCAAAGACCAGAGTTTTATTGAGTTATAAACTATGGGTGGAAAAATCACAGATGTGGCCTGACAACGCAAACAGGTCTACTTACTTTTTTTTTTTTTCCAGTTGCCCGTATTTGTCAAAAGGTTTATAGGAAACTGACCAATGCTAGATGTTGTGTTTGGACATATTTTAAATAGTTTTTCTATTTCATATTTAAAACTATTTTGCTTTTCTGGATAACATGTAATAAAAAGCTATCATTTTATAAGATTACTAATTCACTACCATGAAATGTAATTATGAGAATGACAAATTCACAATGATGATTCTGCTAACTCCAACTCTAATTTAAAAGAAAGTATGTAAAAAAAATTTTTTACATGAAGAATCAACAAGTTATCAAATCCAAGTCTGAAAATGCTATGTCTAATTTTCTAGATACGGTATCTCTTTTCCATGTGTGTTATAGGAGGCAGTGACAAGGTCAAAAGTAGGACACGTTACATCAAAATGTCAATAAAATGAGAATCATTGAAACTCTAGGAATTTTTTTGCTCTTAACACTACTCTTGTCCATTTAAACTTGGACTTTTAGTGTTCTAATCTTATTATAGGAAAGGACTCTGGCAAAATGGTACTGCTAAGAATTTTCAGAATCTTCTAGCTGATACCATAACCACAATGTAAGCAATGCCACAGTAGGTTTTAAATTCAGGACAGAGTCAGCTCGCAATGCTGAGCATTCCCATTGCCAGGCAGGAACTCTGGGTAATAGTGTTTTAAATAATGGATGTAGTCAAAACAAATTTAGATATACTGATTACTTTAGCTTTCACAGTAAGAAATTTTATTAGAAAATGTTCGTTTTAAGCATTGAAAAATATCTTCAAATTGTAAATAAGCCTTGGGGAGTTATTTCACTAATGACACAGTCTGAAAAGAACTGAAGCAGCAAAATTCCATGTCTGAAGTTGAGATTGATTGTCACTGTAGTATAGAATTTTATAGTCTCTCTGGAACAAAGAAAATATCACCTTTTAATGTGAAGTCGTAATTTAATTTTCTTAGCTGATGTAAACTATTTTGCTGACTTTTAATGAACCCAGGAAAATGCTTAAGATTTATATATGTCTTCAGATATATACGTGTCCATAACCTGAGCCAATAAAAATAGGTTGCAGAATTGGATATAAATTAAATGGGATTAGTTTTCCCTTTCATTTTATGTATTTTAGATAAATAATAAGTAAGGTCTATTATAGGAAAAGGAGAAGCAAGGGTCATTGTTATCCTTTGTCAAACTATATATAGCTGCTTGGCTGTGGCAATATAGATTTGGGTACCAACTGACTCCCAAAAGTGTCTGGAAATGTCCAGTGAAGACATTGGACCTAAAGATCTTAGCCCTCCAGGATATCCCATCTCCCTAGGTCAGTTTCAAAATAGTCTATTCATTGTTCCATATATTAAAACACATGAAAGTCATAATTACAGTAGCCCTCAGAAGACTCTAAATTTACATGTTTAATTATTTAATTAAGCCATTTAATTATTTGTAGTCCATTCACATTTTTATAAAGTTTAAGTGTTATGTAGCAAAGATGTATTTTTAATATTTTCTCCCTTATATTTAGAAAATAATTCAATAGTCTCAATTGACCTAATTTCATCAACTATTTTAACAAGTAAGAATAGTCTAGTTTTTGCACTTTTCTTTGTAAAAATATGAGAACATCATCAAAAAGGGGAGACCATTATGTGGGCCATGTGCTATGTCAGGGTTTGCTATGCAAGTAAATTCATGGTCGGTTAAATTCTCCTGGTACATAAAATGAAAAAAGGCCAACTATAAACTAAAAAATGACCACCAGTCCTTTTGGAAATGGAGTCATAACAGGAAAAGCCCACATACCACCTCTCAAACTCCCCTTCTTAAATTTTTGGGAAAGAAACAAAACAAAACATATTGTTTGTTTAATTTAATATTGTTAACAGAACCTGGACTGGATCCTGACAGAAGAACCAAGCGGCACTTAGAGATTTCAGAAGATCAGAGGTTTATGTAACACAGGCAGGCTAAGAGGAAACCATTCTCCAAAGATCTGAGCCCTGAGCACAAGCAGGGAGGGTAACTTATACCCTTCTACTTCCACATAGTTAGTACTTTTGGCACATGTGGGAAACGGGGTAGGAAAGAAGAACCCAGAAGGGCTTTGAGACAGGGACTGGAATTCCTTTGGTTTGGTCAGTCATCTTAGAGTACATTTTTTCCCTTATTGATATAACTGAATGGAAAAGGATGCAGTCATCACAAGAATGAAGGTAGTTAAGACTGGCATTGTATAAACCTGATGCAAGAGTGCTTGATTCATAAAAAAAGGAAAAGAATACATATATAGTTAATTTTTAGTTTATATTTCCCTTCCATAAGTTATGCTCATAAATAATTCATTTTTTGTGTTCTAGCATAAAAAACCTCCAGATACACATAAATGTTTTAAATTCTTCATTTTCACTTCAGTCATGACTGTCATAATCTTCTTTTTAAAGAATACTGTTGCCTCAACCATCTACAACTGTACTCTGGAGTAGCTAACTACCATGTATTATGGACCCACCAATTAGGATCTTGTTTCCTTGAAATCCTAGTTGCAAATTAGAGCTTGACCAAACTAAATAGGAGCAATCTTGTTTCTCACTTAGTTCAACTCCAGCAAATTCTTTCCTAAAGCCACTAGGAAAAAAAAAAAAAAAAACAAAAAACAAAACATACAATTTAATCAGCCTTGAATCTGTGTTTTCAGAAATGAACTTGGTACATTTTTAAATTAGTTTTATATGCACAACTGCCAGCTATTGCTTTGATTACTCAAGTTGCCAAGTGCTGTTGAGTGTGGGTGGGCACCCTGTTTACTGGTATAAACCAGTGTCTTCTCACTGGGTAACATAAATGAATCATACCTGTGGGCCTTAATGCTTCAGTGGTCACAATGACTTCTTTATGGGCATTCAAAGCAAGGTAGGTAAAATCAACAAATACAGGGCCAAGTCCATGGTAACTATCCTGTAGAGAATAGAGGTAATTATCTGGAAAATTCAGTACAACACATAAAATATTTAGGAAAAACTTGGGATTAAAAAAAAAACAACAAAAATTTCATCCAGTTCCCAACATTTGTCCCAAACTGTAATTAAATTGAATCTGTCCCCCACTATTCTTGCCTTAAGTTCAAGAACATTCTCTCAGTTGTGATCTGTATATATATCATAACCCAGAACTTATTAAGAGGGACTGGTACATATCTGAAGTGAAAATAGAAACTAGACATTGTAACATATATTTCTCACTGTTATTCACTAGCACAAGGGATTTGAAGTTTAGATTATTGTATTTATTCTTCCTGTTATCTATCAATGTGAAAAACATGCAACAGTATTCACTACATGTCTATACAACTATAAAACAAGCCCCAATGCTTCTACCTCAGTCTTACATTTTTAGCAGAATGATTATATCCATACAGAGGCCTAAACACAAAATCCTAATAGAGATAGGGCTGAAATATACATTTCTTATGTCACACTTGTATATTAAAGAGACCTGGCAGGGTACCTGGGTGGCTCAGTGGGTTAAGCCTCTGCCTTCGGCTCAGGTCATGATCTCAGGATCCTGGGATCGAGCCCCGAATCGGGCTCTCTGCTCAGCAGGGAGCCTGCTTCCCCCACCCCCCGCCTGCCTCTCTGACTATTTATGACCCCTGTCTGTCAAAAAATAAATAAAATCTTAAAAAAAAAAAAGCTGGCATTCTTACTCCGTTGAGTCTTGTAATGAATGAGCATGTGTTTCTCTGCATGTATTTGTATCTTTTTTTATTTCTTTAGTGGTGTCTAATTTTCAGCATAAAAATCCTATATGGTTTTGTTAAAGTTATGCCTAAGTATTCAACTTTTGTGAGCAATTGTGTTACATCTTTAATTGTAGAATCCACATGCTAATTGTTAGTACATAGAAATATAATTGATTTTTGAACATTTGCCTTTTATCCATCAAAGTTGCTGAACTTGCCTGTAAATTCCATGAGTTAATTTATAGATTTCTTAGTATTTTCTATATGCACAATCATGTCATCTGCATTAGACATGGTTTTGTTTCTACCTTTCCAATACTTATGCTTTTTAGTTTCTATTTCATGCATTATCACGTAGGCCAAAACTTTCATTTTTATGTTAAACAAGTGTGGTGAGAACAGATGTTCTTGTCTTTTTCTCAATCTTAGAGAAAAGACATCCAGCCTTTCATCATTATGTATGATAGGTATAGGAGTTTTTGATAGATTTTTATCAAGATGAGTGAGTTTCTCTCTTATTTTTCTGAGATTTTTTTTTCTTATGAATAGGCATTGAATGGGGATCAATGTTTTTTTCTGCATTGAGAGTCTGGTCATGTAATTTTTATTCCTTTCTTCTCTCTCCTTTTCCTCCATGACTATAATGACAATAATGTGAGATCTCTTAATTCACAGAGGTCCCTAAAGCTTTCTTTTTTTTTTTTTTTTTTTTTTTTGGTTTTTTTTTTTTTTTTTTTTTTTTTTTTTTTTTTTTTTTTAGGATATTTTGTCTCTGATATTCATATGGCAATTTCTATTGTTTTGTCTTGTGCCTCATTATTTCATCTGTCCTTCTTCTGTCCTTTCTATTCTATTGACCCCATTTTTTTGAATTTCTTATAACAATCATTTTTACGTCTTAGTTTTAAAATTTCCATTTGGTTTTCTTTACATCTTTTGTTTTGTTGTTGATGCTTTCTATTTTTTACTGATATTATATTTTTGTGTTTGTTTTAAATGTGTTTGTAATTGCTCATGAAGCATTTTTATGATGGTTGTTTAAAAATATATCAAATAATTCTATTATGTCTGTCATCCTGGTTTGTCATCTACTGATTTACCTTTTTGCATTTGGTTTTAAACCTTCCCGGTTCTTGGTATAATAAGTGATTTTCTACTGAAATCTCCATAATTTATATATTATATTATGATATTCTGGATTTTATTTAAATGTTATATTCTGGCTGAATTATTCCAGCAGGGTGGAGAATAGTCCACCTTTTCACTGTCATATGGTAGAAAAGTTCACCTTCTCATCTGCCATCTTTGACACCTTAAGTAGTGGGCTTGTCACTGCTAGGTAGAGGCAAAGTTCTGCTCCTCCACTAAACCTTCACTGATAATACTCTGATGAGAAGTCCCTTGTTACTGCTCTCTACATGGTTTCCATCAATGCTATGAGGAAGTAATAATGATGGGCTCTTTATTATCAAGATGTGATAAAACATTTGTCTATCCACTAGGCTTCCTCTAGCCTTCTTTTGTTATCCCAGTGATGAGGGGAAAGAGAGCCTTATCTTTACTGGTTGGGAATAGAAGCCGCGGCACCCTACTTGGCTTTTTGTGTTACTATATTGGGCATTAGGTATTACTTGTCACTACTCAGCTATAACAGCGGATATCTATGATTCCCACTTTATCTTACCTGGTATGGGTAGGGGTCTACTCTGGTGGTTTTGTTTTGGTTTGGTTTGGTTTGGTTTTTTGAGCATAGTGGGGTAATTATTGAAAAGTTTTTGTTTCTCTAGGATGCCCCTTTCGTGATCTGTTGACTGAAGAGAGAGGCTTTTGTTTAATCTTTCTGTCAGCATCTGCTGGCATTTTGGATTTGCTAGCAGCTTCAGCTTCAAGCCTGAGACATATGAGGCAAAAATAAAACCTAGGGAAATCACCACCACCACGATCCCATTGGCTCTAGCCCAACAGTCTTCTCTCCACCTTTCAACTTTTAATGATTGCTTTATGTATCAACATTATATTATTTAGTTACACTTTGGTTATACTTGTTAGTAGGAATAAAGAAAATTGTGTTTATTCCATCTGGAATTCTGGAAGCAGAAAAACTGAGTTTCTCTTTTAGAGAGTAAATTCAAAGATCATTTTTGAGACACAGAAAAATAGTGTCCATTATTCATAATCACATCCAAATTGTGATAAAAACAGTGTTTTCTAATATAAGTTGATGAAAAATATTAAGATCCAAGTATCCAGTGAGAAGTAGGATTTGGAGAATGTAGTTATGCTACTCAGAGAATGGAATAGGACCAGAAATTTTCATTTGAATGCTATTTGTACACTTGTAGTTGGTCAGTTGTGGAAATGACTGAAATTGCTAAGGAAAAAAAGAGCAGGAAAAAGAAGACAAAATACACTACTTTGAAGATAGCAGTGAAACAATTTGAGAAAAATAGTAACAAAGGAGATTTGCTATTTTTAAAAAATCTATACAATGTATTCTTATATTCTTCTCTAAACATAGTTCTGCAAATACATACTAAAAAGTGATAGGCACTCTTTATGATCAACTAGGATTTTTACTTCTAATAAGTGTATATATCCTGTTTCTCAATCTCTTTTTTTATGGTGCATCATTTAAGCGGTTTGGTAACATGACATCCTGAAGGTGAAGGCAGGATAAATTTGTTCAAAATTTACTTATTTTTATTTTGAAAAATTGAAATGTGTACTCTTCACATCAAGAGCAAATAAATTCCCTTGATTTTGAAATCAACTGTAATTCTCCCGATACACAAATACAGTGAAATGAGAATCATGGTTACTTTTTTCCTTTATGAAACTCCAGCATAAGGGACCTAAAGGCATACAATTTCATAAGCCAAAAGAGACAATGAGAACAGGAGAGGGGATGACAGCAGATGAGAGAGGTCAGTTTAATTATAGAAGAGTAAAGCAGTTTAGACCAGTAACTAATAGAGAAGCACGGGAACAGTGAAACCTGAATGCTAAGAGGAATGCCAGAAAGTTTCAAACTGAATTGCACTGTGAAAATCCAGAAAGTTTCAATTATTAGAGTGATCAATACCTCAAGAGTCAGGGGTAAATGGTAGAGGTAAAAATAAGACAGTTAGTTAAAAGTCTTTATAGTCTATTCTAGAATTTCTACTCACTCCCAAAATAGTCAGGCAATTACTACTGTCCAATCTAGGATAAATTTTCATGCTCTCCCTCAGAAATTATCATATGCCCATGAGATTGCTTAAAAGGAGTCTCTGTTTTTATCTAGTTTATCCATGTACATAAAGCTCCAAATTATATTGAAAAACTCACCAGAAAGTTAAGTAAAGTTTTTTAATCATAAAAGTCAAGAATGAAAGAAATAAACAAAAAGAACAAAAATAACCAGAAGAGGCAGAAATATATCAGCTAGCAAAAACTATATTTTATAGCTAATAGAGTATATATATACATATACATGCACACACATACACAATCACATGTATCATAGTAGAATTTCATATGTGGAATATATATATATATATATATATATATATACACACACACACACACACACATCCCTATGATTGTATATACATTTATAATGTAAATATCATAAAAAAGGGAATGTTTATATACATTGTTGTTTATATATAGAGATCTCATCTTCAGAGAGCTCAAACCATATTGCATCTATAATATATGAACAGGATACCATAAAATACAAAACAGAACTTTCTAGTTCTGAAAATGAAACAAAAAACTATCATAGGGAAATTTTAACAAAATTCATTAAAACAATTAAAAAAGAAAATTCATGAATCACCAGAGACATAATACAAATGGAAAATAGATGAGAAAAGGAAAGAAAAGCTAAGAAAATAAAAGAATAAGTTTTTAAAAGTTCCAATTTCTAAGAAGTTTAAAACAAAAACAAAGAGCAAATATGGAGGGGAAAATGATCAAAGAAATAATTCAAGAAAACTTCCCAGGACTTTAAGATGCATTTTTATGTCAAAGAACCCATAGAGTGAGCAGATCAGCAAAAGTCAATAGCTCACTCCAAATGCACTTTACACATCATTATGGAATCGAAACCCTGGAATAAAGATATGATCCTCAAAGTGTACAAAACAGAAAAATAAAAAGAAGAAAGAGAGAGAGGAGGGAAGAAAGGAAGGAAGAAAGGAAGGAAAAGAGGGGAAAAAATGTCATATAAAAAGAATCAAGAAGAAGAATGGAATCAATCTTTTATATATATATACACATATATATCTATAATCTATATACATATATAAATATATCTCTGTATATATATTGAAACAGATCTATAATCTGAAGATATTAAAGACAGATCTTTAATCTATATAAAGGTGGATAGATAAATAGATGATCAATATGTAGATAGATAGATACACACATGCACACACACAAATATGGGAGGTTTTAAAAAGTTTATCTCCCATATATCCTTACTCAGAAATTTCCTATAAAAATTGCTCACTCACCAAAACAGATTTGAGGATGGGGGGAAGAGGGGGATGATAAGGAACCAAGAGAAAGAAAAACACAAGTTTGACTTAACAGGATCCAAAACAAGAGTGAAGCAAAGGGTGTCCATGTTTTATTAATTTTTAAATACAGAATAATTAGAACACTTTAAAAGAAAAATAAATAGAAAGAAGAGAAGGAGGAAGGAAGGAAAGAAGGAAGGAAGGGAAGGGAGGGAGGGAAAGTGAGAAGGAAAGAAAGAAAAAGAGAAAAACAGGAGAAAGTGAGAAAGGGAGGAATATGAGGGGAAAATAAACAATATTTAACAAATTGTTTAATATATTGTAAATCAGCCCTCAAATGATGATAGTTGTTCATGAGGGGTTAAGTATAATAAATATAAAAGCCATAAATACAAGCCAGGAAAGTCATAATAGTAGGCTCATACTTAATTAGATATCATATGAATATATTCATGAGTTGAGTGGCTTAAGATAGGAAGTACATGAGAAAGAAAAATCTTAGAAATTCTCCCTGTTTCAAAGGCATTTAGGCCTAGCCAGCACTACTTTTTATATCTTGAGGCAAAAAATGACTAATCTGGGTTGGCACTACTTACATTCCAGAGTGTTGAGACATGTCAATTTTCTTCAAAATCAGGTAACCATTACTTAGGGGAGTGCATGACAATTTTCTGTGGAATATCAGCCATCAATACTTTTTTCAAGTATATTGTTCTAGATTCCCAATTTTCATATGTATTCTTTTCTAAATTGACCTGGCTGAAAGTTTATAATATTAATTGTACTTTCCCACTTGCCCTGCCACAATCCTTCTTTTTCCCTTTATAAAAGAAAAGCAAACCATTATGCATTCCAATTTGTTAACATGGTTCATTGCCCTAACATGTAAAAGTCTTCAAGACACCAAGCAAAGAGACAATTACAAACATTGGAGATGCTGCTATGAAAATTAATGGCAGGGTAACAAATGTTATTATCATTCAGGAGGATTCTAATCCTTAAATTTCAGCAAAATTGACTTATTTAAACTGTTAAACCTTATTAAGTTGACAGATGGTAAATCATGAAAACTACTCTTAGGACATATTACTCTTTTATATTGACTATAAAATTCTGTCTTACAAAAATAATTGACATCACTGCAAAAAAAAAAAAAACAACCAGAAAAAAGAAAACATATCAGCCCAGTACTAACCAACTTAATATATGAAACACAGTTCTTAAAATTTTCATCAAAAAAAAAAAAAGGATTAGAGGGGTGCCTGGGTGGCTCAGTCAGTTAAGCGGCTGCCTTCGGCTCAGGTCATGATCCCAGGGTTCTGGGATTGAGCCCCGCATTGGGCTTCCTGTTCAGTGGGGAGCCTGCTTCTCCCTCTCCCTCTGCTTGCTGCTCTGCATATTTGTGCTCTCTATCTCTCTGTCAAATAAATAAATAGATAGATAAATCTTTTAAAAAATTAGAAATAATATTAATGGTAAAGTCTGAATCACTTTATTAAAAGTAACATATACCCACAGATGATATGTAACCTATTTTGAAAAATAAATAAATAAAAAGGACTGGGGGGATGCATTTCCAACACAATGTTAATTGGTTCATTTAAAAATTACCTTTAGGTTTTATGTTTGGTAATGATAGAGTAGGTGGTACAAACCGGTCTTCTCTCTTTTAACAACTAGACAAACTGAACAAAATGTTTAGTATAATTTCCTAAAGACAGTTTGAAGGTGTTAGCTAGCAACCAATGCTGTGAGGACTTGTGAACTGAGGTCCAGGAATGGAGAAAGACCCAGAGAAGTGAGCTTATCTTTTAGGGTAACTTCCAACTAGAAAACAGTTTATCTGGTGAAACAAAGGTTGTGTGAGAAACTCTAAGAAGGTAAGAAGAGTTTTTAATAGACTTGCTAGTCTGAGGGGACAAAATTGAGATTCCAGGGCTTGACAAGGAAAAGGTTCATTATTAATAGCACTCTCTTGAATCTCATCTCCTTTTGAACTCTTAATTCTCTCTTTTATGTCTTAATACAGTGCTGTCAACATAAAATAAAAGGAGCAAGATAGGGCAACTCAGGACACCATATGCTGGGGAGTAATGGGAAAAGTAGATACATGGGTAAATCTAAATTAATATGTACTTCATAAAAATAATAATACAAAGAGAATTAAAATAAAGATTTAACATATATGTCAATAATAATATAAAACATTTGTCAATATTGACCACATGTTAAGTCACAAAGCAGAATCTCAACAAATGCCAAAGTTTCAATCATAGTAAAAATATACTGCACACATTTTTTAGTAGGGAAATTGTGTGCTAATTTTCAAAGGCTTTGTGTTAAAACTTAATATTGTTTCAGACACAAAATGAGTATAAAATCTTCTCTTTCTAGTCAGTAAACAATATAACCTGAAAAATGAAGAAGAAAAAAAAAAAAAGAATGGATACTTACCTTTACTAAAGATATATCCCTGTTCTTACTTTTAGATATGGAATAAAACTTTCTCTGACAGGGGCCCCTGGGCAGCTCAGTCGGTTAGGCATTCAACTCTTGATTTTAGCTCAATTCATGATCTCAGGGCTGTGAGACTGAGTTGCTGGGCATGGAGCCTACTTAGGATTCTCTCTCCCTATCTCTTTCTGCCCTTCATCTCCTCCCTCTATTTGAAAAAAAAATAAAAAGTTTATTTGACAATCATTTCTTTCTATTTCAGTCTGTTTATAAACAAGCCTGTATATATATTTTTTTGGATACTGAATAAACTAATTAGGAGTTATAAATCTATATCAAAAGAAATATCTGAAAGTTATTCTTATTTTTTTTCCTTCATTAATTTGAAGTAACAGTTCTCCAGGTTTTATCTCATTCCAAGATAAACCACACTTAGAAAAAATAACAGTGAGCAAGCTAAGTTATTATCTATGATGCTTAGATATTTTATATATACTTCAAATTTGTGATACAAATTTTGGGGGAATAATATCTAAATTCAATGAGTATTTGCTTGTCCAAATTGGAAGTTGGCCTTGTTTCCCATTAAAGATAGGGGAAACCTGATTAATAGAATGGCGAAAAGAAATTAGATCAATCAAATTCCAAAGTGGGACTTAAGAAATTTGAGATCAGTGTTTACAAAAAGTCTCAGGGTACTTTATTATTAAATATTAATTTCTAAAATGTAATTAAGCATTGGGGCGCCTGGGTGGCTCAGTGGGTTAAAGCCTCTGCTTTCGGCTCTGGTCATGATTCCAGGGTCCTGGGATTGAGCCCCACATCGGGCTCTCTGCTCAGCAGGGAGCCTGCTTCCTTCTTTCTCTCTGCCTGCCTCTCTGCCTACATGTGATCTGTATCTGTCAAATAAATAAATAAAATCTTTAAAATGTAATTAAGCATCTTCACAAATTGTATTAAAGAGAAAAAGCAAAAAATTAAGATGAGAACCACTTGGTGGTTATTAATTGATAAACAGAGATGTAACTAACATATTGGGTTAAAGTTGCTTTGAGATGAATAATACACATTATTTAAATGTGACCTCTTTTAAGGATAAAGCTTTATCTCTTTCACCTTTCTTATAGGATGCAATACCACTCATGACCCTGTAGAAATACTTGTTTTGACAAGTTATGCTAAGTAGTCCTGGGAAGGTTTGACAACTTTGACCAACCTCCCTCCCCCCATCCCAATTATTATTAAAATACCTTGGTCTTTGTACTACTCTACTAACTAGATTTCTATGACTTCTCTTTGTAACTTTCATACTACCCTGTCTTTCAGAGAGAGACTAGTCTACTTAGAACCAAACTATAGGAAGTCATATGCACATGAATAAGAATATTTGAAATAATTTCTATAACATAGCTAGAACCAACTCTGTCACACATTTATAAGGTACTTGGTGTGAATTCAGCATATCCTCATGACAAAACTGTGAGGTAGTGGCTATGATCCTCATTTACAAAACCTAAAACTTATAACAAGCAAGTCAATTCTTCAATATCATCCAGCTACTGTGGAAACTGGTATTTGAACATTTCTTATCCATCCCCACAATTCACCTAATTTCTCCATAAAACTGCAGAGAGGCACCTGGCTGGCTCAATCAGTAGAGCATGTGACTCTTGATTTCAGGGTTGTAAATTCAAGCCCCACGTTGAATGTAGAGATTACTTAAAAATAAAAATCTTAAAAAAAAAACTGCAGAGGAAGATGACACTCTACTGTGTGACCTCATCTCTCTGGACACAGCAACTGTGTCGGGGATGGATATATGCAGTTGACCTTTGAAAACACGGGTTTGAACTGCATGGATCCACTTGATATGCAGATTTTTTATAATACAGTACAGCAAATGTATTGTCCTTACTTTCATAACATTTTCTTTTCCCTAGCTTATTTTATTGTAAGAATACACTAAATGATACATATACAAAATGTGTGTTAATCAACTGTTTATCAGTAAGGCTTCTAGCCAATAGTAGGCTGTTAATAGTTAAGCTTTTGAGTCAAAATTTTCATCTGAATTTTCTAAACTGTCATGGCCCCTATCCCTTGCATTGTTCAAGGGTAAATGGCATGCAAACAAGTAGTTTCTAAGGTGAAACTTAACAAAGTATCTCCAGGACAAGAGTGGTCTTTACTGGGCAATGACTATCAGACATAATCAGTTCCTTTCTTTGATGGATTTTGATTTTTTTAAATATCCAATTCAGAGACTACAACAGGAAATTTGAATATGTATATATTTGGCAGGTGGTCGAGGTGGTTTAAATTGGAGGCTTTTTATTTTCTTTCTAAATTAGGAAGCACAATAACTTGCAAAAAAACAAAGATAAAGTGGTTAGGTCAGATATTTGAAAGAGAAAATGCTTTAAAATAGCACAGAGACTGAAAGAGTAAACCAATTGAGAGAAATCTTGTGGAATTATTGAGCAGTTTAATGGTCTATGTTAAATATAATGAGGATAACTTTACAGATGCCTTGTTGAGTGATCATCTTTTGTAATCCTTGGTGATTCAGAAATAAATGTGTACAAAATGGAAGTAGGTAATCATCTAGAAATGAGGTTTTAACCTTATGGGAAAGATAGACTAATAGACACAGGGATTTAACACAGTGACTAAATAATAACTGAACTTACAGGCAACTTAATATAAGCATAATTTAATAATATAGGATCTAAAAAATTATAAATTGTTTTCTCTGGAAATAAAATGTGTTTGGCTTCTTTTTGTATGAAATGAGTAAGAAATTAGAGAGCAGTAGATGACAAAAATCCTGTCCTCAGCTTCCTTTGCTCCTTATCAAATGCATTGTTCCATAATACCAAGGTGTTAACACTGACTCCAGTTCTTTGCATAAAGATGGGATTCTCCAGGTTTCTGAATGTTTCTAGGTCCAGAATTGGTGTGAATGTATCAACCATGTGTTTACATTAGCAGTTCTCCTCTGAGCCTTTCAGTTAATTCTGTGCAAGCTGTTAGACCTGTAACCAGAAGTAGGTAAAGTGCTTACATCCATTTTACAGTTTTCCCCAGCATATAATATGTGGCTCTGGGTGATATACTGTCTTTTTTTTTAACTTCCTTAAAATGATAAGATATATTTTCCCTTGTATTTATTTTGTATTATGTATTTATAGCAACTTGAAAAATGAGGAAGTTTGAGGTTTAAAGAACTTAGATATTTCCCATAGATTTTTTTCTCAGCAAAGAAAGTCATATATGTTGGTTATGCATTTAAAAACAATTGACAATAGTCACAGTCAGTTAATTTCATTTGAATGAGAGGGAAAAATCATTATACACTTATGTCAAGTGATATTAAGCCCATGTGAGAATTTGTTCAAGGGTGTTCTAAAAGCGAATTGAAGACAAAAAGTATCTGATAAGCAAGAAGAGAACCAAAAGGTTAATGGACTGGATGTTCCCAAGAAGTCAAATACGGGCAATGCTCTGGCTTTTGAGAAAATAATCTCTTGGGATCTGAGAGTATCTGATGTTAGAACTGGAACATTTTAAAGTGATTACACCTTAGAGGATGTGAATGTGGGAGTTAATGGAAGATGTAGGAAAAGGAAAATTTATTGGGGTCAAAAAGCTGAGAGACCAGGGTTTGAAAGGATTATCCATGTCTTGAACTTATCCAGACTTATAGCAGTTCTTAAGATAAAAAGTAACTAAGCCTATATCTTCATTTAATAAATGAATACATGCGTGAATTGATGAATGAATAGCATTGCCATATTCTGAAACTTCAACTAGGCTGATATCTGTTGAACAAATATACTTTTGTACTTATTGAGTAACAAATATAATTAATTATCTGAATGATTCTAATAGCCTCCTAAATGGACTATGTTCAGATTTTTAGCTCTTTTCAACATATTCCCCAAGCTGACATCAGTTATTTTCATAATGTGTTTTCTTCCAAAATGACTTCTTGCTTTCATAATATAAAACACAATGCCCTCCACATTCTAATTCTAATTTAATTTCCTATTACTATAGTCCTCCTTTCCTATCTCTCTATTAAACATCTATTATTTGCTTTTTATTCTCAGTGGACCTCATAACATTTATGCATTTTACAACATCTACTTTTTTTGTCCTCACTGTATCCTTGGAACATTCCTCTACATGTATCCATCTATTAATTCAAAAATATATTTTAGGCAGCACCTGTCTGGCTCAGTTTGTAAAACATGTGACTCTTGATCTCAGGATGGTGAGTTCGAGCCCCACCGACATTGAGCACAGAGATTATATGTATATATATTGGCTATATGGAAGGCCAAAGAAGCCTTGAGGAAGAAAGAAGGTCTGGAAAGTCTCTGATGACCAGACTGTCAACAGATGAGCTCAGGGGATAGGCTGAGTTAAGATAAGGCAGTTGTATTTATTGAAACTGAAATAGGAAGTATGTGAGGTGATTTAACAAGTGACATGATCTGATTTACTCTTTTGCTCATATTTCCTAAAGAGTACAGAATGGATTAATGCAAGAAATGTAAGGCCAGCAGTGATAGTGAAATGAGGACAAGTTCACTGTGGAGAGAATAGGCACATGCTTTGAAGAGCTTCCTCAATAGTGCTTGCTGTTCGTTGATATGTAGGGGGTTAAAAAAAAGGAAACAATCAAAAATATGTACATTCTGACTTGAGCAGCCGAGTAACTAGTGGTGCCATTTAGTGAGAAATGAAGACTGATGGAGGGGAATCTGTTGGAGCTATAATAAGTCAAAGGCTCAGCTTTGGACCTGTTAAGTTTGAGATGTCTGTGAGATATCCAACAAGACGTCTCGTGTAAGAATTGGGTATGTAGGTCTGAAGCTTAGAGGGAACACTGGGTTTAGATATGGATATGGGTCTAGATATAGCTCAAGATATAGAATAAGATATGTGTGTATACCTATACATATATACATACACTTTCATACAAAAGTACTTACATATATGTATGTATGTGTATATACATTCTATATCTGCATAAATATAAGCACGTACATATGCACATATATATGATGTGTGTATGATGTAGTTGGCAACCACAATGTCCACCATCCAGATAATACTTATTACCCGTTATATTTGTATATCCCTACAATATTTCCACCTCTGCACTACTCCCACCCATTGTAACATTTTTATAGACTGTTTACCTCATTTCATTGTATATATTTGTTATCTCACATGCTCACACACTTCTTTGTGGAAGTTTGTTTTGTTATTTTTTTTTCATATCTTCTATATTGCTTAAATTTGTGGCTCAGTCAGGTGAATGTCCAACTCTTGATTTCAGCTCAGGTCATGAGCTCAAGGTCCTGGGATGGAGTCTTGCATCAGGCTTCATGCTCAGTGGGGAATCTGCTTGTCTCCCTCTTCCTCTCCTTCTCCCTCTGTCCTCCCTTTGTCAAATAAATAAATAAATCTTTTTTAAAAAATCGTGTGTGCATGTGTTTTCTGTACTATGTATGATTGAATTAAGTTTCATAAAATTTTCATTTCTGAGCTCTTCTGTGCAATAGTGTAAGCCTTTTCTGGTACATTTGTTAAATATTTTTTTCTGTCTATTAATTTATCTAATGCAATCATAAATGTGGGTAATCTGGACACACACTGTATTTTTCCTACTCAATAGTAAGATTTTTTGTGAAACCCTAAAAAAAGCATTTGTGATTTTTGCTGTGATAAAAATAACCACTGTTTCATTCACATAAAGAGGGAATAGCAAGTTTAACTACATTGTGCATGTCAAAAGATAGAATTATTGGCCTTGGTTGCAGTCTAACCCACGGGGTGGGGTGAAATAAACACATTGTTTTTGGAGTCGTTGGATTAGCAATAAAACAGAAGTTGTAAATGATTTCTTGGAGTGATGTGCACATGTGTTCACCTTTTACCTAAAAAGTTTCTCTCCAGGACCAAGAAAAGTCCTATATTCTTTCTGCATTTTTGTCTATCTACATCCAGTCTCCTAGCGTTCCATACTCCTCTTTCATCATTTAATTTCTATTTTAGAAATTTTCTTGTTTATTCCCTTAGAAGGCTTTTTGTTTGTTTGTTTGGGGTGGGGGTTAGAGATTTTATTTATTTGACTGAGAGAGAGAGATCACAATCAGGCAGAGCAGCAAGCAGAGAAGGAGGGGGCTCCATCCCAAGACCCTGAGATCATGACCTGAACTGAAGGTAGAAGCTTAAACCATTGAGCCACCCAAGCACCCCAGCTGTTTTTAATATGAAATGTGAGTCATTTTCATATATTCAAGTTGCTTTCATCAAGTTTGTAATTATGTGACATGTAGAGTTTGATCATGCTTTTTCAATCAATTAAATACTTAATTTTAACTAAATTACATAGAATGTCACTATCTTAGTAAATGCCTACAAGAAAAAAAAATTAAAAAGAAAGAAAGAAAAGAAAAGCAGAGGTTCACACCTTCAGGACCAAAAAGATATAACAAACTGTGAGCATAAAACTACTTATCTTTAAAAAAAAAAAAAAAAAAGAAAGAAAGAAAGGAAAAAAAAAAGAAAACAAACCTAGAAATGTCATGATTTAAGATAGATGATAATTAATTGAAAATAACCCCTCCTATACTTTACATAATGAACTCTAAAGCAAAAGCTTACATAAATATCTCTATACTCATGCCAAGCATTGGAATTATTTGAATTAGTTCAGCCATGTTCATGCATCCTACTTTCCTAATTAAGGCATAACATATTCCCTGAACTTTTCCATAAATGGAATAATGAGCACCAGAAGCATGTGAATAAAAATAACAGACGTGGGCTGCTTTCTTTTCTGGTTAATATCACCTGTGGATATGTCACACACTGTGTATTTAAGAGGATCTAAAAGGAAAGTGGTTATTCAAACAGGAAATGAAACCACTGTTACTAAGACATGAGCTTGCTTGCTCTATTGCTCAGCATTAAAAAAGAAAGAACAAAAGAAAGAAAGAAAGTAAAGAGAAGACAAGGTTAAAAAGGATGGCATGGTGAGGTAACTTTGGTCAGTCTCCTGGAAAATAAAATTATTCATAGTTGCTAAATTCTGATAAAATAAAAGAGTTCAGTGACAAGAAAATAGCCATTGTAGTCCCAGAATTCACAGGCTGAATTTTCTATATGGAGATACTTTGTAGCATTTCCTTTTTAAAATTTATGCATCTTCTAAAAATGATGGCAACAATGTATGGCTGTGTGTGTGTGTGTGTGTGTGTGTGTGACATTTTTCTCTTCATAAAAATAGAGATAAAATATTGTTCTATTGAGTTATTGGATGTGATAATAGCTAAGATCCAGGAAAAATCTTAGTAATTCTAAAATTTATTTTTCGACCATTTTATAAAATGATTTGTATTTCTAACAGCTATTCAGTAAAGTTAAACTATAAGGAAAAAATTTAAATTACCGAAATGACCAGAAAGATATAATTGATCAAATGAATATAAAACCTGGTATTCGTTTTCTTTCTTTTCTTTTTTTTTTTTTTTAAGATTTTATTTATCTGACATACAGAGAGATCACAAATAGGCAGAGAGGCAGGTGGGGGGTGGGGAAGCAGGCTCCCCGGCCGAGCAGAAAGCCTGATGCAGGGCTCGATTCCAGGACCCTGGGATTATGACCTGAACTGAAGGCAGAGGCTTAACCCACTGAGGAACCCAGGCGCCCTCTTTTTTTTTTTTAATTAATTTTTTAATTAATTAATTTTTTAAATTAAAGGTTGTTTTTCCTTGCAAACTTGTTATGCTTCAAATACAATGATTATATCATACTGAATATTGCTGGAAATAATCATAATTTTAACTATGAAGAAAAATACATGTGGTTTTCTATGGTGTTTCAGAATATTTGGGGAAATATTCTTTGTCCTTAAATTTGCATCTATTTTGAATCATGCAGTGTAAGTGAATTAGAAATAAAGATTTGATCTCTTATTTCTATCTTAACTACTTTTATCAGATGCCACACTTCAAAAGAGAATCTAAAAAGTGTCCTTCATGAGTCTGTCACCTCTCAGATGTCACCTTATTCAGTTTTGTTATTATACCCAGAGCAATGTTTCTCTTTCATTGGTAATTTGCATTTGGCACTCTCTCAGACATTGATTTTCACCTCTGTTCCCTATACAGCAGTAAGACTTGGAATGTCTAAGTTGTGTCTGATATTTCATTTGGGAGTTCTTATATTCTTTCATTGCCACTAAAATCTATTTTTAAGAGGACTAGAGTTAATTCATCAGGGTAAGTCCAAGTTCTTTAATGCTTTAAAAGTACCACGATAGTTAACTTGTTTATGAAATAGGAAGGGGTCACCCAATCTTTTTGATTAATAAAATATCATCATCACATATCACAGCAAGCTTCAACATTATATTTATATAAAATTTGTAGAAAATTACAGGAAAAAGGAATAAAGATTCAATTCTGAAAGTTATTTTTCTTTAAAAAATAGTTTTCTTCATTTGTAAGAACTAACAAAAAGTTTAATAAATTGAAAATGAGGACAAGACAATGAATATTAATCCATGTCTAATCTGTGTAGAACTACAAATTATTAAAGCACATCTAAAAAGTTTTCATAAAGATTTCAGTGGTGATCACACACAAGGTATCATATAGGAGATTGAAAAGAGTTATGGCATTTATTTCCCTAACTTCTATAAAGAGACATATACGCTAATTTCTAAGGCAAAAGCAAAGAACCGTTTATTTTATGAGTCAGACTTCAAAGCAATTCTTTTTATTTTTATTATAGATGATTTAATTGACTCAGAGTTAAGTGTACAAACATCCATTATTTATTTTAAAATGTATATTCCAAAGGCTTAGACTTGATTTATAAGAAAGAATTTGGAAGTAAACATTGATGTTGGGAAGGACTGTTACCTTACTCTTAAAGGCTGCAGAAGATAAGACTAAACAAACTGGAGATGATTAGAGACAGAAAGTTTTTGGAATAGATGTTTTGGAATGATGTTTATATGTATGCATCTCCAGTCACAATGCTACTCTACTCCCACCTGCTTGGTAGAAACATGCTTTAAAAAAAAAAAAAGTATAAAACAAAAACAAACTTAAAAAAAAAAAACCTGAATAAAATGACATACAGTTCTGATTTCCATTAGAGTCCCTAATGATGCTCATTACAACCCTAACTGAATTTTAATGCTGAAATATAATGCCTCTATTCATCATCAGAATGGAATACGGATGCTGACAATTGATGAAACTTAATAATAGAAGAGTTCACAAAATTCAAAACTCCCTGTGTATATTTTCAGCTTGAGAGGAAATGTGTGATGGATGTTGATCAGCTCTCAGAAAAGTGAAATGACACTTCTGAAAGAGGAAATAAAGATAAAGTGCTCTAAAAAGGTTAAGCGGTATCACTTGTTTCAGCGAATAGGCACGAGACAGAGTGAAAGACTTTCTAACAAAATTAAAAAGAATAAAAGGGCTTTCTTACTAGATTATTTTTCATTTGAAGGAGGTTATTGTAAACCAAGTTTAAATGGTCCTGAATTCTCAGTCTGTTCTTAATCTCTATTAGAAGCCAGTTCTGTTTGTAATTTTGTCTGTATGTTTATACACGTATCTGGTTCTTTGATACTTTTTTTTTTTTTTTTTTTTTTTGGCGGGGGGCTACAGGATGAGCTCCTTTGTTTTTATATAGGATCCTACATTTAGAGGTAGAATTCAGACGCATGGACCAGGATCTTTCTCAGGTCTGGAGAAATCAAAAGTTTAGGAAAGGTCAGCTATTCCGTGGGGATAATCCATTTGTACTCTCTCTTCTAACAACTGAATTGTTTTGGAGATTCTATTACTGGATGAAATATCCACAGTTTGATTCTGCTACTGTTAAGAAGTGAAAACTTTCAGGTTTTGTTTATATTTGATAAATGTTCACAATATACAATTCTATAAATGTAAAAGTTATTAAGAGCAAAATAAACATCACTTGTGATGTCCTTTACAGAGATAACCCTACCTGAGATGGAGGGTACATTTTTCTGTCATCTTCAGTTTGGGACTGATTTCTCCATTCTGTTCCGTAGTGGTTTTTCCTTAACCTTTCATCATGAGCATATTTTTTCCTTGTAATGCACTAATTTCAAGAAGCCTCATCTATTATTTGATAAGAATATATCCTAGTGAACGTTACCCAATGATAAACTTATCCGAGGATGAGAATGATCTTAGCGAAACTAGCATTAGCATTCAAAATGTAAAATAGTGTATCCCAAAATTTGTCTTTGTTAAGATGTAGCGACTGATATGTCACAGAGCCTAGAAACTGGCACAGACTGGGAGATCTTCAGATGTTTAAAAAACAAACAAACAAACAAACAAAAAAACTCCCTGTGAAAATCTCTTGACCTGGTCCTTTTCTGCAGGGTAATTTCATCACTTTTTTTTTTTCCCTGTGCAAATTTGACTGCATAAATTTGTTTGTGGATTAATTTTGAGAAACTCTTTTTTCCCTAGGAAATCATTCATTTCATCTAGGTTTTTAAAACTATTTGGATAGGTCTCAAAGTAGTCTCTTGTGATTTTTTTTTTTTTAATTTTCTCTACTTAAATGGTCATTTTCCCCTTTGCCATTTCTTTACTCTCTATCTCTCTGTTTCTCTATCTCTATCTGTATTTCTCTATTTTTTGATCAAATTAAATAGTGATATGGTTAAAAATAAGAATTTAATATATAGATTTATTCTTTTTGCATTCTCTAACTTATTAATTTCTGCTTTTTTCTTTATCATTCTCTTTCTTGTTCTTTCTTCCAATTTACCTTGCTGTTCTATTTTGAGTTTTTTGAGTTGAGAATTTATTCACTTATTTTCATCCTTTTATTTTTTCATCCTTTTATTTTTAATAACAAGCATACATATAGCTCTAAGTTATCCTCTGCTCACTGTTTTAAATCCCATAAATTCTCCTGTTTTCATTGTGCCAATATTTCAATTACATTTTCCCTTTCATCCAAAATTTTCTTAATAGAATCCACTTCTACTTCTTTTTAAAGATTTTATTTATTTATTTGAGAGAGAGAGAGAGACAAAGAGACAGGGAGAGCACAAGCAGGGGGAGGGATAGAGGGAGAGAGACAAGCAGACTTCTCGCTGAGTAGGGACCCCCAAAGTGGAGCTCCATCCTAGGACCCTGAGATCATTACCTGATCTGACCAAAGGCAGATGCTTAAAAGACTAAGCCCCTAATCTCCCAGGGGCCCCCTAATCCATTTCTATTTTTTACTTGATTCTTTCCCATTGTTATTATTTTGTGGTTTACTTATATTTTATAATCCTTCCAGTGACATATTAAAGTTATCAAAGACCAGGACCCTTCATATCTAATAATTTATAAGACCAAAATCAACAACGGAGGAAATTCAAGTAGCTTTTAGTTATGAAATCATTTTGAATGATTCCAATTGCCAAATACTAGTTTGCTTTGGGAAGGAGTTACTATTTTGCTTTTTTATTAACATTGTTTTTAATATAAGCTAACCATTTGGGTCTAATCTCTTTTTTTGTTTCTGTCATTCTATAAGAGATTTATTAACTCCTAATGCCTTAACACCCCACAATCAGTTTTCAGACTATATTTATTTATTTATTTATTTATAACCTTTATTTATATTTTATAATATAAACATTCATATTTTTGAAACTTTTTTGCAGCCTGGCAAAGGGATTCCAACTGCTTTACTTTCATCTTTCGGTCTGCCACCATGCAGGTTATGTCTTAGAATTCTATCCTTAAAAAATAGCTCTGTTTCACTCTAAACACCAGAGCAAATGCTATTTTAATTTTAATGATTTTACTGATAATAAATTTTGCGAAACATAGTTATAAAATAATAAACCTTGATGCATTATGAAGCTTGAAGAATTGTTAGAAATATCTTCGTTTTTTTTTTTTTTACTAAATTTTTTTCTTTTTAAAGATTTTATTTATTTGAGAGAGAGAGAGCTCACACTTGGGAGCGTGCATGTGGTGGGTGGAGGAGGTGATGGTAGAGGCAGAGGCAGAGGGAGAAAAAGAATCCCTGCTAATTAGGAAGCCAGTCATGCCAGTCATCACATCTCCATGGAATGAGGGGTGGGGGGCCTCCATCCTAGGACCCGGAGATCATGACATGACCAGGGGTAGACGCCTAACCAACTGAGCCACTCAGGTGCCTCAATATCTTTTTTTTTTTTTTTCCCATGTCTGTATTGGTTAAATTTTTCTACATTTTTATTAAAGACATCCTAAACCCATGAACAGGCCGAACACTTGTACCTCCCCCACCCCATGCAGTGAAAAGGGATTAAGTTCTATAGCACAGAGAGACTCAAACTTACAGGGTGTAAAATAAACTCTGATATCAGGAGGCCTGAGTGGCTCAGTTGGTTAAGCGGCTGCCTTTGGCTCAGGTCATGATTCCAGCGTCCTGGGACCAAGTCCCACATCAGGCTCCTTGCTCAGCAGGGAGCCTACTTCTCTCTCTGCCTCTGCCTATGCTCACTCTTTTTCCCTCTCTCTGACAAATAAATAAATTTTAAAAAATTAAAAAAAAAATAAGCTCTGATATCAAATATTTTGTTTGTTTTTTTTCCTTTGTCTGTGAAGACACTATAGCTGTAAACATCCATTCTATACCATTTTTTCTGAGCAATAAATTCACTTGCACTGCAAAATAATATAATATAGTAACTGGTGGTACAAAGCACTTTAGCTGAAGTGATGGTTTTAAATTAGTTTAAAAAGCATTGATTAAATTTTATTAAGCTGTAGAAACATATCATTATAGTTTTCTTAGCCTAAGGTGTGTGTGTGTGTGTGTATATATATATATATATCTATATCTACCTTATGCTTATAATAACAGATTTTTTCACCATTTGCCAAATTACTAAAAATATATTTAAATCACTGAAAAATACACAACAGACATTTAACAAATAAATTACTATTGGTAAAATGATATTAAAAGCAGTATTTTTCTTTTAAAAAACTGTTCCCTGTAAATCAAAGTGGCATATCCTGAAGTAATATCTAAGAAGGCAAATGATTCCATTATTCTCATTAGGAGAATATTAAATATACATTACTTAATGAGAAACTAGAACACTAATTTACTTCTGTAGTTTCCTTTATTCCTGGATACAAAAAAATGTGAACCTTTAAAAAACAAACAAAAACTGCTAGGTGAAACAATTAGGGGAATTATATATGAAAAGTGAAGTTAGCATTTTGTATTAGAATCACCAGCCATTATTTAAGAAAAGTCCATTAGAATTCACAACCTCTTAGAGTTTGTTATTTCAAGGTAACACCTTTTTTTTTCCCCCGAACAGATTGTTCTACCAATTTTATCCATATTCTTGGTAAACTTATTTCAATAAACATGTTTTTACTTCTTTATCTTCTTTTCCTAATTACCTTCAGATTTTAAGGGAGATCTGTAATATAGAGCTTGATAATATACTCCAGATGTCTTCCATCTGACAATATTGTTCTGAATGTATAAGAGACTTAACAGTTCTCTGTTACCCCTCTAAGAGTCATTTCATAAAATGAAGTACTCACTCTACTATCATACAATGGCCATAGACTGGAGGGAACTTAGAAATATTCATAATGCTATGTTATCTGCGTGCTTACGTTTATACCTATTTATTTCTATGATCATGTAAAATTCTTCTCTGCACAAAATAACATGAAAATAAAACAATGATATTCAGATAATAGAATATGGAATACATTATTAACTTGTTAAATTAATTAAACAAGGAGGCTCTGATGTCATGATAACCTAAATAAACAAACTATAACTTAAGGCTATGAAAACTTCAAGGTTAGAAAACTGAAACCTAAGAAGAACTAATCACAAACAGCCAAGAAGGCTTTAAGCTGTAGCCCAATCAATCATTTTCTTACTTTGCTTCCACCCTTTCTCTATAAAAGTCTCTATCTCAGAGCTCCTGTTGGTGGAACATTCCCAGCCATGTCTGGTTAGGCACTGCTAGATTAGAATCAATTTTTGTTAGAAGTCTTAAAATTTGTAATATGTTTCAGGTTCTCTTTAATAACTCTGATGCATATATTTCTATACCTGTTCATGGTGGCCTCATATTGCATCCTTTGCTTACTATAACTTTGATATCGAAATCACCAACTTGTAAGCATATCACTAGTTCTTCGTCATCTTGGTAGATTTTCACTTTTCATGAGTCACCCCTTCAAAGTTAATTTTATCTTAGTTGCCTTATCTCCTTATATAACATTTTCAGCAAATCATCATCGTCATTGTGCCTATCTCTGTGTTATATGTAGAGTTGAAAAAAGGCTACACTTAGTCCAGAAGAGGTTGGAAAAGTGTTATAGTGATAAATAAATCAGCTGTATTTAGGGAGCAGCAAATCAGTGATTTACAAAATTTTTATTTATTTATTTTTTTTAAATAATCTCTTCATCCAACATGGGGATTGAATTCACAGCCTCAAGATCAAGAGTCACATGCTCTATGGACTGAGCCAGCAAGGCACCCCACCTCAGTGGATTTCAAAGTTGAGATAATATCCTTTCATTTCTAAAAGCCCTTTAAAGCTAACAATAGCATTCAGATCCTTACAAAATCCTAGGTTGCAAAAGCATTATATGATTGGCTCATTTTCTACCACCTCCCCCCCCTTTTTTTTAAGGTTTTATTTATATGAGAGAGAGAGAGCATGCTTGCAATTGGGGGGGGGGTAGGGGCAGATGGAGTGGGGGAAACAACCTTCCCACTGAACAGGGCTCCATTCCAAGACTCCGAGGATTATGACCTGAGGCAAGTCAAACACTTAACCAACGGAGCCCCAGCCTCCTCCCATTTTTATTTCTTGCAAACTCATCAGTTTCCTCACTCTTTCTTAAAAACATAAGCATACTTCCCTCTCAAGAGTTTTGCATTTGGGGGTGCCTGGGTGGCTCAGTGGGTTAGAGCTTCTGCCTTCCACTCAGGTCATGATCGAGGGTCCTGGGATCGAGCCCCACATCGGGCTCTCTGCTCAGCAGGGAGCCTGCTTCCCCCTCTCTCTCTGCCTGCCTCCCTGCCTACTTGTGATCTCTGTCTGTCAAATAAATAAATAAATATCTTTTAAAAAAGAGTTTTGCATTTACTCTTTCCTCTAGGGGACATTTTCTTCTGCCAGTATACGCTTGTATAGCTCCCAAGCTTCAGTGTGGGTTTTACTAAAATGTCATTCCCTCCCCACGGAGACTTCTTCCAGATCACTTTACAACAGCATTCCTAGTCACTCATTATTTTACTCTAAATATTTTCCTTTAATGCATTCACCATTAATTGACATTATTTGACAATAGTTATTACTAGTCAGCCCCATGAAGTCAGGATTTAGACAGTACTGTTTATTACTGTAACCCCAGGTTCTAAACCTTTTCTTTACAGAATAGAGTGCCATAAGGGCAGAGAGCAGACAGCTAAAGGCAATTGAGACCATGTGGGCTTAAGAGAAACTTCTGCCCCTCCCTTAACTACACAGAGGAATCTCAGTTGGGAGTCTTTCTCAGAATAAGGGTTATTAGCAGAGATACATTTTATCTGAGTGGCCCATCTATATGGCAGAGAAAACATCTAGTTACCAAACATCTGCTATTCTTATCAGGTGTGAAGTGCATTCCTTTCCTCCAAGTCCCAGATCTCCACTCTCTTTTCCTTACTTCAGAACAACATGGATACCTCATTCTGCCTGTCTTTGGAATTCCCATGTTTGAGTGGATACTCCCAAATGTATACTATTAAATTTTATTTTCTTCTGTCTATCTCATGGTAATTTGATTCTCAGTCTGGCTAGAAGGACCCATGAAGGGGAAAGGAATTCTTGCTACCCAACAGTATTCAACACAGTTTTTGAATAAATAAATGAGTTATTCAAATTTTGTTGATTTTATTGCCTTCTCAGTATCAAATACAATATAATAATTGGGAAAAAAACTGGTATCTTCAGAGTTAGTTAAAAGATCAAAGTGGATTGAAGAGTAACCATAGAAGTGAGATTCTCACAATGATGTTTGGGGAACAATATAGGTTTTATTTGGAAGTAGAAAAAAAATCAAATTTATTTTGTAAAGCTTTTACTTTGATTGATAACCACTTCTGCCTTAAGATCAACAGCAGTTTAAATTTCAAACTTTCAGTTAAATAAAGATAAACAAATTCAAGGGTCAAACTATAGTGGCAAATCATTCCCCAAAATACACAGTAGCCTGCACATTCCTTCCACACGATGTATCACCTCATTTTCAAATAGTAAGCCTCATTCTGGGTATTATACATTTCCAATGGTTTATTATTAAATCAGAGAATGGAAAGAAAATATCTACTGTCTTCCAAAGTAATATTTCTATCAACTCTACAAAGATACAAAGATACTTGCAATGTTTCCCTGAGGTCATTAAGTCATCTTTTGGTAAACATCTCATATATTTCCTTATATCTATGAGTAGGGATCCTGACTATCTTCCAGGAAAACAGGTTTTTAGAAATGAAGGAAATAAATGCCAAGCCATAAGAAAAGATATGAAATATATTTTTGCCAAATTGAGCTTACATTTTAATAACACATTTTACATCACATTTGGTACCCAGCAACTTTTAGTGAGGCTCTATATTCTTATGCAGATTATGTAAAAATGCTACTTGCATAACATTCTGGAAAGGAGATTTAGAAAGTGTTATCTTCTAAAGATCATTTAAATATAAGACTATGGAGCAATTATCCAGGGATGCTTAAAACATCAGATGGTGAAAAAAATCACCTCATCCTGTTCAATGGGAGCAATTGGGAGGCAAGTAGTATGTATTATAATTGTTTATTATTTTTAGTTGAGAAGAAAATGTTTACTAGAATCTGATTACCTGCCCAAAACTATAGAAGAAATTTTCAAAGAAAAAAAAAAATACCCCTTACCAATTGTTGCCTATTAGTCAAGAAAGTGCTTACATTCAGTTTGTGTAGGATGTTTGAAGATGCTTTAAAATTAAAACCTTGAAGATTCTTGACATACTTTTTAAGATTCAAAGATGACACAAAAGAGGACTCAGAAGAAACTCATGTTGCATCCACTAAACAGCTGAACATCAGACTTGAGAAAGAAAAAAAAAAAGATTTTATTCTCAAGCTGCTATATTTTTGAAATAACTTACAAATACCAAATGGAAAACATTTTTGCAATATTTTGCACTTTGCAGACCAATCAAATATATCAGAATAGAATAAGAAGAATAAAAGAAAGACTCGGCTTTCCAAAAATCTCCCCTTTTAGATTATACACTCATAATTCAGGTTTGGATTCTGCTTCTTGTTTCAACTCCTCTAAATGAATCTGGAACAAATGTGAAAATGCATGCTCAGGGGTTGGAAAAGGTCACTGGAACATTTATGCATTCAGCAAATACTTGGATGCCCATCAAGGCCCTAGCATCCTCCTTAGGCCTGTAGATACAGCAGAAAACTCTTAAGGAACTTACATTCTAAGAGGTTTTGTGTCCCATGTTATTTTTCCCTCTTAAGCTGTCTGACCTTTTCTTCTCTTATTTTCATTAGATTCTGTTTTTTCTTTTTGTATCATTGTTCCTAACCAAGAAGCTACTTTGGACTTCCTATCTTGGTGTATCATCAGCAATCTTGATGAAAGTAATGGATAGTTCTACTTTTTTTTTAAGCTTTCTGCCTGATAGGAAGATGTTTGGCAATGCATTTAGTTATCCTAAATGATGTTTTCTATTTCTCATTCTTTTTTTAAGACCTAGAAATTGTATGTATTCATTAAACTCTGAGGCTCTGAATACTTGCAGCAGTCTGACATGCTCCATACTATATAAAGAAGGTTTAAGATCAGCAATCTGCTTGGAAGGGTTAGCTAGGGGACTTTAACTTTAAATACATTTGGTTAGTGTCAAGATAATATGCATGGTCACATAGCACTGGTGCCATTTTATATAAATATAATGTACTATTTATTACAGAAATTTACAGGCAGGCATAAAACGAGTATGATTTGCTGACATGACAGAGAGGTTAAGAGAAGGAGCAGATGATTCCCAGTTAAGAGAGTGGATGTCTAGAAGGATGGTGTTGCCATCAATTGGTCAGGGTAGACAGTGTCAAGTTTGGTGGGGAGGAGGGAGAAATTAAGACTTGGGTTTGGATCCCAAACATGTTAAGTTGGAGTTGCTTATTTAGAACTCCAAATGGAAGGATCAATTCTGGAGTTAGTGGGAGATACCAAGATTTTAGGAAAGCTGAGGTGTCATCAACATAGAGACGACATTTAGAGTTATGAAAGAGGTTTGCTAAGAAGATCATGGAGATAGGAATTGTTGACAGACCACTCAACTGTTTAGAGGGTAGGGAACTAAGAGAAACTGGAGTGAGGAGAATGAGAAGAGAAGGTTGCTATTATCATTAGGTCATGAGGTCAGAAGGGCCAAGAGGAGAACTGTTGGAATAAGGAAAGAGTGATCCACTGAGTCATATACTGTTAAGTCAAATACAATTAGAACTGAGAACTCATCACTGGTGTTGGCAGTGTGGAGCTTTTTGATAACCCTGCCAAGAATATTTATGTTTGTCTAGGGATAAAAGCCTGATTCAAGTGGGTTTAAAAAAGAAGAAAAGGAAACTCAAAACCAGCAAGGCTAAACAATGCTTTCCCAAATTTGCTCTAAAGGGGTGCTGGAGAGAAACAAGGAAGCCATTTATACACAATCTGTTCTTCCTCTGCAAATGAGTCAATAAGAGTTATTTCCTGGGCACAGTATTCTATAATATTTTAAAATATACCCAAGACTAGTATTCTGTGCCTTTTTTTTTTCCTACTGAACTCATACCATCTTTTATTACAGAAAAAAAAATTCTTTCTTTGTAAAACAAATATGACTATTTTATTTGGGCTTGATGTTATGTTATGAAACCTGGACTGGATCGCCCAATGGAAGAACCAAGCAGCATTCAGAGATCTTGGAGGATAGGAGGTTTATTTGACACTGGCAGTCTCAGAGAAGAGTGATCTTCAAAGGTCTTAGCCCTGAGCACAATGGGGTAATTCATATACTTTCTACTTCTACTTCTACTTCCACATACTTGGCACTTTTAGCATGCATGAGAAGCAGAGCAGGGAGAAGAGCCCTGGGGTAGGCACTGGGGCTCACGTGCTGGCTCGGTTGGCCATCTTAGGACACAGATTTTTCCTCTTCTGTTAAGGGCAACATTCAAAGCCAGGTAGACCGTTATCTCCAAAAAACCACTGTTTTATAATCTCAAGCTACCTGAGAGTGTGAATTTGGGGGGAGGGGAACACTTAACCTTTTTAAGCTTCATTTTCCTAATTTATGAAAAGCTGCTGATAAAATTACTTGCACAAAATAATTTGTAAATATCGTATCACTTTTTTGGCATCCATACAATCTTTCAAGAATTCTAATCATGCAAAAACACCAATTTTTCTCTTCTGCTACATTTTATTTCCTATGAGTCTTTTCAATGCTTAATTTGAAGGAAGAGTTTCCTATTCAAAACTTTAAAAAATCAATTACATAACTGGGATTTCAATTTCTAAGTCGACTCGGTGATTGTAAAGGAGTTGAATTTGGAAATAAGCTTGACATTCAAACCTTATAGTATTGGTTCTATTGCTGCTTAGCACAGGTATGTAATCCTCACAAAAATACTATTTGATCCCAGATAAGGGGGAAAAAAAAGGTAATGGATTGCCCCTCCACACGAAACCGTAAAACAGAGTTCTGGGTTGCTGCCATTCAAATGAATAGAAACCGGCAGCAATTCTAACACCTATCCAGTTTCAATTTTGTAACATCTGCAGGCATCATTCTGGAAATGGTAAACATTTTAATGGTCAGGCCCTGTCCACTTATGCATTACTATTTCCAGCATTATCCCCTATTTCTATCTGGAAAGAGAAACTAAAAGGTGACAGATTGCTGTGAATGAAATGAATGGAGATACATTTGCATTCATTTCAGCAGCAGCACACTCCCTACTTTCCCATTCCTTTGTTGTCCTTCAGAGATCTCCCTTACTGCTGTGGAAAATACAAGAGCCAGACACTACATTTTGATAATGCAGCTGGAACTCCAAACATCAGCACCTGAATTGATTTCACAGCATCAAACAACTTTATAATTACAGTCCATCTTTCCCTTTTAAAGACAAATTCATGCTGATTGAATTAAGATCGAAGCAGCACATTCTCTGAAAATTGAATTCTTATAAATTTAAAAAATTAAGTGTCCTGTGCACATCCACTAACATTCAGAAACGAAATAGCTTTATTTAAATTTGAAATTTGATTAACCAAAACCCTTGCATTTTATTTGGGTTCCCTGTGTTACAAAGAGGGGTTGATTTCAGTCATTTAGTAACCACCACTAAAGGGTCATTTTTAGAAGATAATCAGTGTACGTACTGAGTGCATGAAAATGATAATGGAGCTTAGATGTCTATATACTTATTCTGCTTTCATGAAAGGGCTAAAAAAGATGAAACAGGAGTATTTTTACTATTTCTAAATGTACCTTCAAACACAGATCAAATTTTATCCTGGATTGTACTGTGCTGAGCATCTCATCTCATTTAGCTGATCAATTAAAGGTGAACTATTCCCAGAAAACAAAGCTAAATATGGCACTATTTATTAGCATGCCAGATCCGGAGCGTCTGGGTGGCTCAGTCAGTTAAGTGTTCAACTCTTGATTTCAGCTCAGGTCAGGATCTTAGGGTTGTGAGATCAAGACCCACATTGGGGCTCTGTGCCGGGTTTGGAGCCCTTTAACAGTCTCTTTCTCCCTCTCCTCCTAGCTCCTCACAGGAGTGCTTTATCTCTAAAAAATAATAATAATAATAATAATAATAATAATAATGAAATAAATAATAATGTCAGATTGGTAAGTTACAGTTGCAATTGTTCTCTGAAGGAAATTCTTTTACAATTTTGGAAAAAAGGCTTACTCTGTGTGCCATCTAAACTCGAGCAAATAATCTCTTAAGGAAGAAATAAACATATGTATAGAGCCCTAATTGGGAGTTTATTTATAACCAAAATGAAAACATAAAAGATCAGTTTTAGTGGTATATTTCCCTTTTTGTTTTTCAACTTTTGGGCTTCTCAGGGAAATATGTATTTCCCGTCAAAAACAAAGTTGTTGGAAGAAAACATTAGAAAACTAATAGCAGCTAACATTGAATCAGCTCTGGAATCTCTGTATTTTGCAAGTATGAAGACCTATATAAGTAATTTTGTAATAAATTTATATCATGATAAGTCACATTCTAACTAGTTTAACATTCCTGCTTATTAATATGTTCCTGGTATCCAAAATCGGGGGTCCAGGTATAAAATTGGCAGAGCATTTAACTTAAAGGCAGAATACTGTGCTTCTAATATGTTATATCCGTTTTTGCGTTTTGAAGTATTGCATTAAAGTAAACTTTAGTATCAAAGTATTGCATTTAAAGTAAATAAGATTTGACCTTGCTGAGATTTTGAATTTAGGCAATTTCCACGGTTTAGACCAGAAGATTTTCCTTTGCGTGAAAAAAATCTTGCCCAACATTTTGCCTCCAAACTCACAAGTTCTTAGTGATGACTTTATGTTTTCAATAAGCTTTTTCCTTGTGTTTATTTGAAGTTGTCATGGGTATATTACTTGAACAGGAAAAGTTGGAAAATTATAAAGAGGAAAGGAATCTTCTCTACTTTCTACTTTTCTAAAACAAACAAACAAGCAAAAACACACACAAAAAAAAACCTCTCATGAAACCCCAAACTGTCAATTCAGATTATAAGCAACATTTTTCTTTTTATACAACTCTGGGAATTAACAACCAAACAAATCAGAAAGAGGAAAAGCAGCAATAGCTTCTTTTGTGGCAGCTTTCAGTTATTTCAGTGTTTAGATTGATTGGTAGAATTGCAATAGTGTCATTTATTCAGTATGTGTGTGGATAAAATATGAAACAAGGCCAATAAAACCTGTTCCAAATAAATATGTGGTAAGGCTTCTGTCATAGCTAAAAATAGATTATCCCTTCAATTTGCATTTAAGTTATATACAAAAATGTATGCTTCATTATATGCATGCTTTAACTTAGAATATGTCAACATTTGATACTCATGAAAATGTTGGTGTTCAGAGCAGATAGCCAAAAAAGAGTTCTTGAGATATCTTTGGTACAAAAAGGTGGTTTTATTAAAGCATGGGGACAGGACCCGTGGCCAGAAAGAGCTGCACTGAAGTCAAAAGAGGTGGTCCATTATATATTTTCAAGTTGGGAGAAGATTAGGGGTAGGGTAATTCTCTAAAGAATTTTGGAAACTAGGTTTCCAGGACCCTGAGGGGGCTAGCTATTATTATGAAAAATTCATTTATTATAGATTAGTAAAACTCAGTCATCAGACTCTTCAGGTATATATCAGTGGATCATATACTTGGAAGACAATTCCTAACATGTATCTTGGGAGGTAGAGATAAAGGAAGTTTCCAGAGGAATGTGTGTATGTTCAAGTTGACTTATAGGATCCCGGGAGGGTCAGGATAATGTTAAGCTAAGTTTGCCTTTTGCCCATCAGTAAAGTGTCAACGTTGAGATAGCTGAGCTCCCACAGGAAGGTCACTTTACCTGTTTCAAGGACTTGTCAATGGGCTATAGACAGTAAGGAAATTTGTGTCTTTTGCTTTTATTTCCCACATCACCAAGACTAGCTTTTTTTTTTTCATTTTATAGAATTAAAAATAATCCACTCTCAAAAGCTGGGTTTAAATTGTTTTTAAATGATCCAGCCCACACGAGTGTAATTTCACTTAAAAAACTATTGTTCCAGGGGCACCTGTGTAGCTCAGTTGATTAAATATTTGATCTTGGTTTTGGCTCTGGTCATGATCTTGTGGTCCTGGAATCAAGCCCCATATGGGACTCCACGCTCAGCACAGAGTCTGCTTTTCTCTCTCCCTCCCCCTCTAGACCTCTCTTAGCACTTGTGCTCTCTCTCAAATAAATAAATAAAATATTTTTTAAAAAACCCTGTATCATTCCTGCCATCTTTCTGTACCTAAGATGTCCTGAAGTATCCAGACTTCTACATGTAATTTGACAGACACATTTTCAGCTAAGTCATTAAAATAATTCCTATGCCAGTCAATAGTTCCCAAGCATGCTATATGAATTTCTTCAAAATATATTTTTTCTTATATATGATGAAGAAAAATAATCTTCAAAATATTAAAGTGATGTAATGATATAAAGCCACTACCTTATCTGAGAAGCTCATAAATGAGGTATGGAACACAAAATTCCAACTGTTTCTCAAACTTTTTAAAGCAGCAATTCCCCTCCCTTGGATGCCCATAAGAATCACCTGGGGATTTCTAAAAACCACTGATAACCATCACCCACCCATCCCAGAACAACAAAACCAGAATCTCGTGGTATGTAGCTTGAAAATTACAATATTTTAAAAAATTCCTCCAGGTAATTGTAACTACCAGCTGAGAAAACTACTGCCCCAAAGAAAGAGGGATGAGATAGATTTGCTTTTCCACTTTGGACATCCCTTGCATAGAGGTATGTTTTAATCAATATAGTCAATCATAGAAAACTTGAATACAGTCAAACAGCCAAGAGCCTAGAAGAATAGAGGGGAGATTATTTTTCCTCCCCTACACATGACTTGTCAGTGTCAGAAAGAGAACTACTGGAAATTTCAAAACAGAAGGGCAACATGCTCAATGTAGAGGTGTTTTTATATGAAGTATGACAGCACTGTTCATGAATGGAAATCAGTTGGATGTCATAAAATGATAAAAAAACTTGATGCATATTTCAGGTTGGATGTCATAAAATGATAAAAAAACTTGATGCATATTTCAGGTCTTAGTACTATAAAATTGTAAATTTTTAAAAATTAAATTCATGTTTGTTTGTTTGTTTGTTTAAAACAGGAATCCCTGTCTTATATTCATGAAGGGTAGAGTTGCCCCATGGTTTTCAAAAATTGTAGTATATACCATAATGCAAGCCCATCCACTATGATTTTTTTGCTCATTTTGTTGTTAAGCACACTTTTTTTTTTCCTTAGAGATTTATTTATTTATTTTAGAGAGAGAGGGAGAGAGAGAGAGCCCAGGACTCTAGGATCATGACCTGAGCTAGATGGAGGAATCGAGGGAGAGAATCTCTGGCAGATTCCCTGCTAAGCAAGGATCCTGACTGGGGCTTCCATGTGGGGCTGAATCTCCTGACCTGACCCAAAACCAAGAGTCAGATGGTAACTGACTGAGCCACCCAAGTGCCCCCCCACCGATTATATTTTAAGAAGAGAATTTCTTATAGTGAGCTGAATTAGCTTTTTTTTTTCTATCTATTGGCCCTAATTCTGGTTCCACGACTTTGATATGTTCTGATACCAAGGCAAGTAGCAATGTAATTCATTTAACAAGCAGAATACCGTGTGTGTGAGTTGTGGGGGAAGAAATCGATTAATATTGTTAGATGCGCCAAAATTTAGATCCTGCATTTGTCACCAGGTGCATTTTGTCTCTGAGGTGACTTCTGATAACTTTTTTTTTTCTTTTCATCTAATACTGATGCCACCCGACTTTTATCCAAGATCACCCATACATTTCATTTGATTTAGTCCGATGCTTTGGGCACTACTGTTTTCTATATTTGCCTGACTATCTAACCTCTTTGGATCAGTATCAAAGTTAAACCACAATTTCCCAAAATAACCTCCAGGAACTCTGATCTTAGTTTCTCCTCCAATCTCACTGGTCAGAACCAAACAAGCCCTATATTTCTCCTGATTATGAATTTCTTTAGGCAGCCTCAAGCTTCCCTAGAAGTTCCCCAGGTATTCTCCTCAGTCAAACTTTCTTTCTTGGCAGACATCAACAGAGAGCTAATCTGTAAGTACATCTTTTCCTGACCCTGACTACCATCAGATGAACATAAGTGGTCATTCTTTTGCAGTCATTCTAACATCTTGGTACTTGGTGTTCTTTCAGGAATAGGAATATTTATAACATCTAAGAGCTTGTTAAAAATTCAGAATCTCAGGTCCCACTTAAGACCTACTGAATCACTGTCCTCATTTTAACAAGACAACCAGGTGATTTTTTTTAAGAATTTATTTATTTATTTGAGACAGAGAGTGAGCATGAGAGAGAGAGCATAACTGGGGTGATGGGGGACACAGGGAGAAGGAGAGGGTGGAGAGGGAGAAGCAGACTACACTGAGCAGAGAGCCCAAACTGGGTTAAACATGAGCCAAAGACAGATGCTTAAACAACTAAGCCACCCAGGTGCCCCTGACCAAGTAAATTTTATACACATTAAAGTTTGGGAAGCTCTCATTTAGGGCATATTATTTTTCTCTGCAACTTAGCACCTCCTTAAGATAGCTCTCCCAATTCTGTTGGCATTTATCTGGTTACAGTTCACCTGCAACTGCACATCGAAGACAATACTATTCTAAACTCCTGGTTCTCAAATGTTTGGGAAAAAAAAAAAAAAAAACATACACAAAAAAAACACCAAATCCCCTTTATTTTCTTCTTAGTTCAAACTTCTCTGATTCCTTCAACCATTTCTCTCATATAAGTGTGTCCAAATATCTTCAAAACACAACCTTTTTAGAACATCTATTAGATGATTTCTAACCTGTCAATATCTGTAGCAAATTCAGGTTTCTTTTTCGCAAACTGCACAGGGAAAAAAAAGGAAAGAAAAAAAGAAAACAACAACAAAAAACTGAGAGGTAAATGCAAATGGAAGACAGGCATGACCAGTGTACTCATGCCTTAATAAAGTGGAGAAATCAATTCAATTTTCAGCTATTCTCAGAGAAGTGTTCCCCAAGAAGATACAGAATGATAAATGTTGACCTCTTAAAATCAGTAAGGTATAAAGTGTAGCAAAATTTATTAATATAACCATGTGATTAAGTATGTCTCTATCAATGAATCACAGTGATGGGATTATTCTGCCATTAACTGTAGGAGTAAAAAATTAGGTCGTTAGTTAAAATGAAATGCAAATATTGTCAGATTCTGGAACATTTCTTTTAAACATTAAAAAAGACATTTTCAAGTTCCAAGATATATACACATCAATTTTAAAATATATCTCTATGGCAAATAAAACTCTTTTCATAAAAATAGTCCAGTATTTGGAATCTCGAAATAGATTTTTTCTAAGCATTTGAAACATGCACAGCTATATTTCAAAACAAGTGAAAAATTTCCTAAGATTAAATTTATATTTATTTATTTTTAAATATTTTTTTTTATTTGAAAGAGAGAGCAGGGGGAGGGGCAGAGGGAGAGGAAGAAGATCTTCAAGCAGATTCCCCGCTGAGGGAAGAGTTGGACATGGGGCTCAATCCTACAAGCCTGAGATCATATGCCGAGCCAAAATCAAGATTCAGATGCTTAAACAAGTGAGCTACCCAGGTGCCCCTAAGTCAAAATTTTTAAATAAGAACCATTTTAATATGAAAATTACAACTAAGTATTTTCTGTATATATGCTCGATTAATCATAACGAGCCAATAAAACTGAAATATTCTAGATTCCAAAGATACCTCCTTTTTGGCAAATATTGACATATTTTAAATAGTAAATATTTGGATATTAAAAATTGAATTTACATTTTTTATAATCTATGTGTTTTCACATACATATCCTGAAAACCAAATAGGGTGAGTTGTTTGCTTCTAAGATATGGTTAGACTTCATTACTAACAAAATATAGAGAAATAACAATTTTTGAACAGTTGTTTGATGGGCAAAATAATGTAATGAATTAAAACTCAAAAAGTTGGCTGTGGAACATCTTTAGTGGACTTCATTCTATAATCAATGGTGAGTCATAAGAGGTTATTGAGAAGGGAAATTATGTGATCAAGGTTTTGAAAAGTTAACTGTGAAGGAAAAGATGAAAAGATTTTAAATTATTCAGACCCAGAAAGACTTGTCAAAAGATGGCTGTAATTATCCAGAAGAAAAAATTTTTTTTATATTTCTCTGGTTATAAATTTTTCTAGTGATTCAATTCTCTTTCAAAGTCACATTATTCCTATCCTATTGCTTTTTTAGGTATATTCCTTAACTAACTCAGTGTCCTTACACTGACATAATTACTATGACTCATAACTTGGTACCAAAATCTTCACTGAAAGCTATGACTGATCAAGCCTATAATTTCTATTTGAATTTTATCTTCTTAAAAAACTTAGAATCTTCTGATATGATTCCCATGTATCCAATCTCAATATGATGGGCATGATATTTCTCAGTGCCCAGTAATTGGATATTTGTATAGGATTATTCTAATGAATTAAATTCAATTTAGTTCTGAAAAGGAATAAATGAAGAAAATCAGTTCATTAATCAAATGAAAGAAAGAAAGAAAAATGGATGGGGTACTCTATGCCAGTAACAATGAAAGGAACTGTAACAGATCATGAGAATAATAAGGTAAAAAACATGACCACTGACTTCATTGAATGTAACAATTAGTGAGGGAAAAAAGCTGGAAAATGGATATTTTAGAAATGTTTAATAACTGGGGTGCCTGGGTGGCTCAGTGGGTTGCCCTTCTGCCTTCAGCTGGGGTCATGATCTCGGAGTCCTGGGATCGAGCCCCGCATCGGGCTCTCTGCCCGGCGGAGAGCCTGCTTCCCCCTCTCTCTCTGCCTGCCTCTCTGCCTACTTGTGATCTCTGTGTGTCAAGTGAATAAATGAAATCTTAAAAAAAAAAAAGTTTAATAACTGCTATAATCAATGGGAGACATAAGAAAGGAACTTAAAGAGTGAGAGAAAGTGCTTTACAGACAGTTTCTGAAGGAGGTAACATGCATGGTGAGACTTCTGTAATAAGAAGGAATTTATGTGACTTTTTTCATTCTGATTCTTTCTGATACTCAAAAAGTGCAAGATTTTTTTAGGTGTTTAAGGAGGCAGGTTCCTCTTTTTCCTTATTATCATAGAATGTCAATTCTACAGTCTTCAAATGTACCAAACTGGATACTGATACGGTTAAGAATGATTGTTTGGGGCGCCTGGGTGGCTCAGTGGGTTAAAGCCTCTGCCTTCGGCTCAGGTCATGATCCCAGAGTCCTGGGATCGAGCCCCACATATGGTTTTCTGTTCAGTGGGGAGCCTGTTTCCCTTCCTCTCTCTCTGCCTACTTGGGATCTCTGTCAGATAAATAAACAAAAAATCTTTAAAAAACCAAACAAACCAAAAAATAAATAAATAAATAAATAATAATGATTGTTTAAGTGGGACACCTCAGTGGCTTAGTCAGTTAAGCATCCAGCTCTTGATTTCAGCTCAGGTCATGATCTTAGGGCCATGGGATTGAGCCCCACATTAGGCTCTGCACTCTGTCCCTCTCCCCAATCCCCAACTCTCTCCCTCTCAAAAAAAAAGGATAAGAAATGTTAAGGGATGCATGTTATATATAATATATGTTACAGGTTTTTGCTCTGAATCTTCAAAATACTATTTATGAGACAAGTATACTGTTGGTTGCCTAAACAAGTTACATCAGAACAGTTTTTATTTTCTTTCACTTTCACAAAAATCTGAGTAATTTCAAGGCAAGTTTTGGTTTACAGAAACCCGGGTAGGGGAGATACAATCTATGACTCTTTAGGTTTGATTTCATCTATTAAAAAATAAGATTAAACATCATTTACATTTTTAAACATTTTATAGATCCAATGAATGAAAAGATCTGTAATTTTTAAAGTTTGGCCTTGGAGGAAGTTAAAAGAATTTGGGGCTGATCAAAGTAAAAGGTGACAATAGCACACCATGAGCTTTCTTTAGAGGCAGCTTTGAGAGGAGGCCTGTGAGGATCAATTCCTGACAGCCTGTGACCTTCCAGAGGCAACAACGTGAGCTACCACCAACCAGAAGGGGAAGAAGGCAGGGAGGGGATCACGCAGGAATTTTACACATCCTGATGATTTTCCTTAGTAGCACTGTGATGACATTCTGAATCTGAGAGGACAGCAGGGACATTGGGGGTTTCTTGGTCCCAGGGTTTGTCTTCTATATGACTAGCAGATGTCTAGTGTAGCTTGTGAATCTTACAAAGCGGGAAGGCTTTAATGTCTAAACACCTGCTTATTTTAGCTATATTTAAAGCAACTGGATGTGTAAACATTTGAGTTTGGGATTTTGAGATGATAGTTTCAGTCTGCCTTGAAGAAATAAACAATATGGTACCTATACATAGTGTCCATCATTAACCCATTTATATAAAAGCTAGATTGTTGGCGAATATTTGACATTGCTTTTTCAAATAAATGAGCAGCTTAGTTTACTAAACTAAGTGGAGAATCTACCTAGCAGGGAAACCTATCATTGATAATAACATATTCATTTTGCGACTTAACTCTTTAAAATCACACCAAATACTGTACCTTAGTTTCAGTTTCACTGAGTTTCCAACTTATTTTTTTCTATTTATTTTCTTTAATTTCACAGAGTTAAAAAGATTTCCCTACTATAAATGCAAAATTCATAAACATAAGAATAATTTAGCAAAATGATTTTGGAAAGACAATTTTACCATTATTCATCTATAAAGTAGGTAGATACTTGATCTCTAAGGACCCTTCCAAATTTAGATACCATGATTAATATTTTAATACTGTCTTCACTGATCCAAGAATCCTAATGTTACATTTACCTTATTAATATGCTTAATAAACCCTTTCATAGATAATAAAATATTAACTCTCAATTTAGTTCAAGCTGGTTTAATTAAAGGAAATAATGGAACATTTTTTAAAAATGTCAGGTAAAAAGTGGGTGCACAGTGCACATTAAAGTATAGGCATTTCTATTTCAAACAAGATGCAAAGGTAATATCATTAGACTGTTTGCTATGCACTTTTTTTACATTATTTTGTTACAACAATCTTCTTCAATAGATAGCATCTCCATTTTCAGGGATGTGGAAAAAAACCTCTAAGTAATCAATGACTTACTCAAGGTGATTTAATTTTTAAATAACATAATCTGGATTCAAGTATCTCTTTATTAAAACCTCATAACTTGATACATTATTATGGATTCTCAATTCTGGATATTCAGTTAATAAGATTTGCTGCTTCATCTTATATTATAAGTATTCCTAACATTAAATATTAAATGCTTTCCATCTGGGGCATCTGGGTGGCTCAGTGGGTTAAGGCCTCTGCCTTTGGCCCAGGTCATGATCCCAGGGTCCTGGGATGGAGCCCAGCACTGGGCTCTCTGCTCAGCAGGGAGCCTGCTTCCTCCTCTCTCTCTGCCTGCCTCTCTGCCTACTTGTGATCTGTCTGTCAAATAAATAAATAAAATCTTTAAAAAATTAAAAAAAAATAAGTGCTTTCCATCTAAATATAACCCCTAATGCTTTCTAAATTTCATATAGACCCACATGCATTTTATTATACTCACTTTTGAAATCATGCAATTATAAAAGAGACGTGATTCAGAAATTTATTCTATAAAAGCTTAAGAGACCAATTTAGCTGTTTGAAATAATAAAATAAAGGCCCCTTTCATATATACTTCCAGAATTTAAAAAGTAAATGAGAATTAACTTTATTTTAATTGGAAAAACAGGGAAGTGTGGGGCGCCTAGGTGGCTAAGTCAGTTAAGTGAAGGACTCCTGATTTTGGTTCAGGTCATGATCTCAGGATCATGATATTGAGCCTCATGTAGGGCTCTGCATTGGGCATAGAGCCTGCTTAAGATGTCTCTCCCTCTCTGTCTAATCCTTCCCCACCTCTCAAACAAACAAACAAACAAACAAACAAACAAAAAAACCAGGGAAGTAATGTTATCCTTGTCCATATTTTCTTATATCCTTAATTTACTAAACATAGGAAGAAGTACATAATCACACACAGAAAAACATGTATGATCCTGGTCTCATGATTATGATATCATATTATGGCTATAACAAAAACAATGTATACTTTAAATAAATAAAATTATGTGGCAGAAGTCAAAATAGACTAATGATACCTCTAATTTTGTATTATATTGCCTCATATTTTAAGAAAGTTGAAAAGCTTCTTCTACCTTCACAAGGAAATGGCAAGAATAAGAAAGCTTTATTGTACTATAATTGTTTCCTTTTTAAACGACTAAATAAAAGTCCACCAAAAATTAAAAATAGTAATTAAAATGTGATACTAGCAATAAATTTCTGGTATTAAAACCACCCATTCTCCTTTATTCAAAGCATTACTCTAATAATTTGGGTGATAATATGATTAACCACCCAAACCCGGACACTTTTGAGAGGCAGAGTGGAGGTTTACTTATTTTGGTTGAATTAACAAGGGCCTTCTACAAGGGCAATATATTCACCCTAATTATTTTAAGAACAAGTTTTTGCACAGAGGTGTTATGCACACAAAAAAGTACACTTTATTCCTTTGTGATACTGTTTACTACATGAGTCTTTAGGAGAAGGTAGAAGTGAAGATTGCAGTCATTTACTGTATATAAAATTGGGTATTTGCAGAAGTCACTGTAGATACAGATTCTTAAAATCTCTTATTTCAATAAAAACTATATGACCCCGTGGGTAATATTTTTTTCTTAAATATGAGTCAGAAAGGTGCTTTTTTATTATTTTGTCTATACAGAAGCTGTTCATCAGAAGCTTATGTTCTAAATCCCACAAAACAGAGAGAAACAGGCTCTCAATTTCCCAGTACTGATGTTTTCTTAAATATATTTCTTATTTTGATTTTTGTATTATATTCATTAATCACACTTATCCAATCTTTTTCACTAGAATTTATCTACCTTGTGGCAGGAAGACCTGTGTCTTACTCATTCTTTTCTTCTCCACAGCATTTTCTATGTCCTGAATATGATATGCATAGAACAAATATGTTCTCATTCGAAAACAGATTGATTCTAGCATTATTACTCAGGTTCTATTAAGGTCATAAGTTATAATCAATATACACTGTTTATAAAAAAATTCCAGTTCAGTTTATTATATTTCTTAATTTTCTTTGAAAAATCTCCATTTGTTGTACATATAATTTGTCTTCATCTGGCCATTTTAAAATTCATATTGAGGAAAAGAGAAATGTAAGACATGATTAATAGTTGACAATAGATCCTCAAATGAAAGTTATGATTAACTATAATCTGTATTTATAAATTAAATATAATTTTAGTTATAAAAAGTGCATATTGTATCACAAGGATAAGCAAACTTTTCCTGTAAAAGACCAGACAGTAACTATTTAGGAGTTTGCAAGCCAAATGTTCTTCAAGGTAGGTACACAATTCTGTGGTTGTACCATGGAAGCAACCAAAGAAAACATAAATGACTGTGGCTGTATTCCAGTAAATCTTTATTTATGGACACTGAAATTTGGGGTTCATATAATTTTTACATATCATGAAATAATGTTCTTATTTTTTTTACGCATGTTAAAGCAATAGCTTTTAGACATATGATAATAGGCAGCCAGCAGAATTTGACCTATGGGCCATAAATATAATCCCAGTTATGTTAGCAAATGTCATTCATTTATTCGTCACACCCACATTAAGTACTAAAGACGCCTATAATTTTTCTGGCTGATTCAATTATAAAGTACAAATATCTTATTTTTACTTCATCTTCAACATTTCATGAAAGCCAAGATTGAATAAAACTGAATTACATAAAATAAGCTTAGAACACTAAAAAATACACTAAATTACACTCAATATACATATAAATAAATTGAATCATAAACATCTGACATTAGCATAAAAACATATGTTCACATATATCAATACAGTCTTGGTGGACAAAAATTGGAATGCATACTATCTTTAACTGAATTCTATCCAAAATGTAAATTCATCTTCCAACCCATAAAATGAACTTTACAAAAGGATTTTTTTTTCTATTCTAGCTCAATTGGGAATGAAACAAAAGAAAAAATTAGTTATCAAAGATTACAAAGATTAGTTGTCATATAATAGGATGCTCTGATATTATTTTCCACTTCTCAAATATATTATTGATTTTGACCTTTAAAAGAAAAAGACACAGTAATTATATTTTTTTCACAGAAGGAATTGTGAATTTTAACATAGATTCTTTTCTTAACTTGCCTAACATTTTCTTTCTCCTATTTATTTTTGATACTGGCAAAGCCTCTAGTCAAATCTAATAAAAATTGCAACATAATAATTAAAGCTGAACAGAAAATTGAATACTTAGGTCAAGTATTACTTGCATTTGTCTGGCATTTGACCACTTTAAGAATAAGAATGAAAGAGTGCATAGTCCACAGTTAATCCTAATAAATATATATTTTTAATCCTGATAAATATATTGAATAATTCTCTTCAAGAACATATAAACTGAGGTATCAGAAAATTTTGCCATTTTGTCTTATGAGATCTTGATTATGAATGGCTTGTGATTTTAATCTTGATTCCCATGTATGAACTTTGATGTTCATTGACTCTTTTTTGTTTTTTTCCTGAGGTTAATTTTCTCGGCTGCTTCATTTGTTCTGCACTCCACATTTAACTGATTTAATTCTGATTTATCTCTGACCTTTTTTATTCTTCCTTCTTCTTGATTTGGAGATGGTGTTTTCACTCTTTCCATAAAAACAAATCATTTTGGCATAGTAAGTTTGGGACAAATATAAAGGCAGTGAAAACATTTTCACATGTCTGTTTAAGTATGTTTTAATTGCTTAATAATCTATTCAACAGAAATCCTTGGCCCACTTCAAAGCCATTCTGAAATTTACACACTTTCCTATTTAAAAAGAATGAACCAAAGTTGAGAAATATATACTCATGCCAGGCAAACAGTTCAACAGACTGAGGTATACTCATATCAAGATATTTTATGCAACTTTAAACAAAAACACAGAAACACCTATCAATGACTCCTAAAGTTTCTAGTATTTTCCATATGGAAATACTAAGTGAGAAAAGCAAGATGCAAAAAAAGTATGTATCATAAAAAATTTCATTTAGTAAAACACAAATTACAATCTTTCTATATTATGTAAAAATGTGATTTTCCGGGGTGCCTGGGTGGCTCAGTGGGTTAAAGACTCTGCCTTCGGTTCAGGTCATGATCCCAGAGTCTTGGGATCCAGCACCCCCCTCCCCCCTCCCACCCATCACATATGGCTGTCTGCTCAGCAGGGAACCTGCTTCCTTCTCTTTTGCTGCCTGCTTCTCTGCCTACTTGTGATCTCTGTCTGTCAAACAAATAAATAAAATCTTAAAAAATATATTTAAAAATGTGATTTTCCAACATAAATATTTGGTAGCTGGTGGAGAATAATTATGGTTGAGGCCCAAAGTGGAGAGTTTGGATATCAAGTAAAAACAATAATTACAAACACAGGGAAGGAAAAATCAAAGAGATAAGGATTTAAATTTGTAGAGAAAAAAATAAGAGAAATGATGGGTAAATCCAGGAATACACAAATAAATAGCAGGAGGAGAAAAAGAAAGGAATGGAAATGTGACAATAATTATTCCAACAAAAGGAAAATAATATCCCCAAGATAAATAAGGACCTGAATATGCAAATGATACACTTATTAGGTAGAGTTAACAACAAAACAACACAATCTTTGAGAAATTCAAAAATTAAAAGGAAATTTTAAAGCCTCTCACTCAGAAAAGAAACAAGTACTTCATAAGTCAATGTGGTTTCTTTTCACGAACACTGGAACCAAAAGACAGCAAATAATAGTTACTACTACCAAAAGAAACATGCTTCCCCACAGAATCCTATGTGAAACAATGATGTTATTCATTTAACAAAGTGAAAGAAGTTTCCCTGTATTAAAAAAGGAAATATATCATTCACTCTATCTGAGAAAAATACTTGAAGAAGGATCTAGCAAACAATAAAAGAACCAAAGGAAGACCTCCAAAAATGGGAAGTGTGGAGAAGAGAAATCTAGTGACCAAAGTGAAGTTATTTACTCTGTTTATAATAATCCTTTTGCTCTAGGAGAGATCTTGTAGCAAACAGAGATGATTCTGAGTAATTCTACTTGAATTTACCTGGACACCAGCAATTGACAAAAGCATGTCTATGTGACAAATGGTTTAATCTCTGTGAAATTTTTGTAGTAATTCTTTCCATGGGAATATGGAATTGGAATTAAGAAAAGGAAACAAATTATTGTCAGGACCAGTGAAAGGGTGTAAACTGGAAGCTTTGCAGGGGCCATATGTTTGCTGACACACTAAAAACCCCAGAAGTAAAGGGGAAAAGGGAGGGGGGAAAAGAACAGACACAAATAAAAATGGCATTCCAAGTTCCTATTTGTTCAACTTCTACTTGGATTCTATTGAACATTTAAATTCACTTCTTAAAGAGCTACGTTTTGCTTAAGCAACATTGAAATGGATTTTTATCAATTGCAACCTAGAGAACCTGAATTAAAACCAGTGTCCAGCCCATATTCAGTGATACATATGCTAACCCAGGTGGAGATTTAAGTACTCATAATATGTGTATGATCAGAGAAATGCCTGTGCCCTCAGTAATGATGTGTCGTATACGAGTGGGATATTGCAATAAGAAGCAAAAATATAATAATGCAGGATATAATGGACATATTTTGGAAAACTAAAGAGGAAAGGGAACTCATTCAGTTAAAGAGATTACAAAAGACTCCTAAACCGAGATGACACTTGAACTGCTTGTTTGAGCATAAGTGGCATTTAACCAAGTGCAGAATGTGGGAGAAAGTCATACTAGACAGCAGAAACTTGTGTAAAGACCCAGAGGAATATAAGAGAAGGTCATTCTCAAGCATCTATAAATAATCAAAAAGTGTTGAGAGAAGAGGGAGGCATAATGGAAAAAGGAATATAAATAAGACAGGCAACAAATTATATTCAACCTTTACCTGAGTGTGATGGGAAGCCAGAGAAAGATTTAAAGCTGGGTGAAATGATAAATTTTAAATTTCAGAGGAACACTCTTGAAGCACTTTGGAAGATACGAGTGGCTGGCCAGGAAAGCAAGTGAAGAGATACGTGGAAGCTATTTGAAACTTCTGTTAGAAATAGGGTAAATAGCTGAGCAAAGCAGAGGGAAATGGTGACGGGCAAGAGAGGAGGGACTCAGGGGATAACCAGGAATGGTCTTCTATAAGCATGGGACTTTCAGAAACAACTTTGTCCTTATGTTAGGTAGAAGTTAGACAGGCGCAATGAATGACCCAAGGCAGAGTCCCAAGCCCTTGAAGGGGAATGAGAGAGACACGCCCTAGGAGCTCAACATCTTGATCTTGTGGCTTCGAAGATCTTGGGGCTGACAGATCAAGAACAGGTGGAGATCCACAGGTGCAGAGCATGTGCTGTCCTCTGCCACCTCTGCCCCACGGCAACTCCTAGACTCATCATAATACAATTGTGTCAGGAGAATAGCCGCAGTGGATTCAGAAAGGGTCCAGGACTCTTCTAATACAAACTGGCTGGGTCAAACTCTTCCCTCCAAACCTGTGGGTGAAGTTTTTCCAATGGTTGGAAACAGCCTTCATTAGAGACCATTCCACTATTCAGAGTTCCTCCCAGCCCAGAGAGACCCAATAATATCCAATTCCAAAACAATCTAGGGACGGATTATACCTCACAGTACCTGCTGGGTCTCTCACTTTGAGAGTGTACTTTCAGGGGTGCCTGGGTGACTCAGTAAGTTAAGCGTCTATCTTTGGATGGAGTCAAGATCCCACGATCCTGGGATCAAGCCCCATCTCCGGCTCTCTGGTCATCAAGGAGCCTGATTTCCCTTCTGCCTCTGCCTGCTTGTGCTCTCTCTCTCTCTGTGTCAAATAAATAAATAAATAAATCTTAAAGAAAAAGTGTATTTTCACTTTAATAAACTGTTTTATGCTTGTTACTTTCCTTTCTGGAGCACAGATTCCCTTCTTAACTCTTGTGGACAATCTAAGGACCAAGACCTCCATTCACACAACACAGACTCACTCTCACCTCTAACACTTCTCACACAAGTAAAAATATGAAACTAACTCATACTGTTTGTATAAGGACAAATTAAGATGTGTGAGAGCACCTTGCAAAGTATAAAAAGGAAAAAAAATCTTTGGTATTAGTCTAATTGTAGAGTTATTGTTAGAAACTGTTAGTAGTTAGTCACTACTATTCTAGGTCATTTCTTTTATATAGAGAATAGACCACTACATACTTGTTTTAGCTCTCCTTCCCTGAGCATTTCTCATTTCTACCTTCCCTTTCACTTCTTTCTTTCTTTCTTTCTTTGAACATTTTCTCTTTGTAATTCCTTAACTCCTATCTTTTTCTTTTTTCTCAGAGAGCACTTTTTCAAAATGTTGGTACAGGCTAGGAAACGAGATTACGACTGAGCTCAAATGTTTTCATGTATTATTTATGAGCACTTGCAATGTGCTGGGCACTGTGGTAATGAGGCAAACAGTCTCTGTTCCCACTAAGCTGAAAGAGTCAATTAAAGAAGTGTTGGTGGAAAGAGAGACAGATGGGGGGCGGGGTTTGAATTTCTATGGAATCATGGATTGTATAGCTAGGAATGTCAGTCTTCAGAGAAATAATATTTAGGAAGAGAACTAGCATATGAGGAAGGAGCATTTTATTTATTTATTTATTTATTAAAGATTTTATTTATTTATTTGACAGAGAAAGACACAGCAAGAGAAGGAACACAGGCAAGGGGAGCAGTAGAGGGAGAAGCAGGCTTCCTGCTGAGCAGGGAGCCAGACGTGGGTCTCAGTCCCAGGACTCCTGGATCATGACCTGAGCTGAAGGCAGAGACTTAATGGTTGAGCCACCCAGGCATCCCAGGAAGGAGTATTTTAGGTACCACAGGGATTCAAGGGAATAAGAATTTTTCCAGAAAAAAGGCAGGACATCTTGAATGTCCTGATGCAGAAAATAATATGATAATTTCTGGGAATAAAGAAGTTCAGTTTAGAAAAACAGATGGTGAAGAGAGAAATAGAGAGTCATTACTGTCAAGAATGTCAAATTAGTATTGTGTTTAGTACATAAAGAGCACTGCCTTAAGAATCACATAACGATACTTAGATACACCTTAAAGCAAAAGTCCATTTAAGAAGGAAGATTTAAATCAGAATATTTCCAATTATTACCACATCTGGGAATATAAAGAATATAAAAATGACTTACAGAGGAAGGAGAAAAATGGTATTTTATAAAATTAAGTAAGTATTATTTCTATAAAAGAATACCATTTCCTGATTAGATTTTTAAAAGACAATGTGCTGTCTGAAAGACTGATTAAACAGATTGAAATTGTTTGCATGGAGAAAGGAACAAGCTTGAAAAATAGACATAACTGTAGCATAATGTATTGTCATAAAATACTCCAAGATAATGTGATTATCTCCTTATATATACAGGGTTCCCCACCCCCCAGCAATAAAGGCAGAAAGAGAACAATTGATAGCCAGATGCTGCATCAAGAAGTGCAAAGCCCGAGTACCTCATCTCCGCATGGCATGACCTCCATTATCAGCAGGCCTGTCACTCACACCCACCTGGGAAGTTCCTGGTGGCATTCAAAGAAGTTGACGATTATAGGGCCAAGTGGAAGAGTCACGTTACATGTAAGTAAATTGCCTATCAGCCTACAACAGTAGAAACTTCTCAGGAAATGATGCAAAGGTCAAAAGAAAAGTAATAAAAACCCACTGACCAACAATGACATAAGACAAAGATAGTATCTATTTTAAGGTATAGGTCTGATGTTTTTCAAGGACTCAAAAATGTATCTGAAAATTCACAATCTCCCTTGTTCAGAAATAAAGGCAACTAAAATCCATCCTAGTGTGGGAGAAAAGCCTAATCTGTTAAACAACTGAAATTAAAAATTGTGTGCACATACCTATTTAATTATTAGTTAATTCATTTTTCTCTCCTTTTTTCACTCATTCATTCATTTATATCAGTGCTCCTAATAAACCAGCTTTTTGTTTTGTTTTGTTTTATTCTAATTACTAGTTAATATCTGTTCATTAAGATGAAAATTACACTATGCTACTAATGGCTGAAAGAAAATGTAAAATAACTTTGAGATGTATGAATTTATTTTAGAATTAGGATATTACTATTTTATTTTTAAACCATTCAATCAGATTTCAAAGTATTTTCAATCTTTTATTCATTCATTAGTTCCTTCATTTGATATGAACTTAATTAACAATTGTTCTCTTAACATGAATAAAATAGTGAAATGTATCTACCCACAATATGTCTGGTTTATAGTTTGGACTTGTTACTATAATTATATTTCTATGATCTTTAGGTTGTTCTATTGTCTTTTCTTCCTTCCATCTCTCTCTCTGTTATCTCTCCTTTTCTTTCGAGAGTTCTGCACCTAATTATTCTAACGCATTGAGGTGGGGGCAGTTGCCTGTGCACCACCAGGAACGCCAGCTAGGTGTCCTGCAGTTTAGTTCAATTCCGACACCACCCGCTACCCAGACATAGCATCATATTCAACAGATTAAGGATGTGGTCCAACAAGACTGCCCTCTGCTTCAGATGCTAGTCACCAGTCCAGGTTGTCACTTGTGCTTCTGAACAAAAGTCTCCAAACCAGACGTTCCGAAAACCCCTTCCTTGGGTTTGATTAATATCCTAGCACATTACCAGTCTACTCTCTAGATTACTGGTTTATTATGAAGGATATTAAATGATAGGAATCAACTGCCAGATGAAGAGATACATATGGTGAGGTACTGAACAAAGGAGTGTCTGTCTCTGTGGAGTTGGGGCCAGGCATGGAGGCATGTGGGATCATTCTGATTCGAAAAACTCTAAGCTCTCCAAAGCCCATCCTTTTATGTTTTAACAGAGTCTTCCTGACACAGGTATGAATGATTAAATCATTGACCATTGGTGGTCAATTCAGCCTCCAGGCCCTTCTTCCCTCCCTGGAGGTCAGGGTGTGGGCCTGAAAGTTCCAATCCTTTCACCATCCTGTTGGTTCCCTTGGCAACCAGCCTCAATTATTAGGTACCTTCTGAAAGTCACCTCATTAACAACAGAACAGGTGTGGTTGAAAGGGTTTTGTTATGAATATTTAGAAATCTTTATCACTCACTTAAGAAATTCAAAAGGTTTAGAGACTCCATGCCAGAAATGGAGAAGAAAACCAAAATGTATCTTTTATTTTGAATCATAATATCACACCTCCTTTCCTTTCTTCTATTTTTTTTAACAATAATGTCTAAAACAATATGATAATTTATATTTTTCAAGTAGGGCCACAGTATTTTCTCTTTGAAAATGTAATCTTAATATTCCTGACATTCTCTGAGGGGTCCCATGTTCTCTTCCTGTATCTAAGAAGGCTACTGATCATGGAAGAAATGACTTGGAAAGCTAAGTAAACAAGAGAAAAAATATATTTGTCTTACTTTGGGGGACACTCTCCTTTGGAGCACTGAGTGTAAGTACCTCAGGATGCCCTGAGACAACCATGCTGTGAAACACCACAGTCGCTCCTGAGGGGAGACTAGATGGAAAAACCCTGATGCTATATGGAATGAGAGAAATACCCAGATAGCCCTCACCATCTCCCAGATCCCAGAGTTCTATCAGTAGCAGCCATCTGGCCACAATCTTCCAAGAGATCCTGAGCCTTATCTGCTCAGACAAGTCCTTTTTGATATCCTGACCACAGAAATCATGAGTTAATGAAATTGCTATTGCTTTAAGTTACTAAATTTGTGGTGATTCACTATATAGCCATAGAGAAGCAGAGGAAATACCAAGTTTATTTTAATGTCCATAGATGTTAAGGTGGACATGCTAAGAAGTAGACCTTTCTTTCAGTGTATTCACAGTCTTGTTGAAAGAAAATAATTTATGCATCAAAAGGGCAATGCAATGCAAACAGTACAACAGATTTAAACATATTATATTTGGGAAGCCAAGAGGACTGTTGGGAGAGGCAATGGGCCCTGAGCATCCCTCAACATTCTTGTTGAGTATTCCAGGAATACATTTTCCAGGGTTTTATTCACAGCACCAACAATGTAGTAAGTATCCTGCTTACTCTGCCATGTTCTCTGTCTCTGCACCAGTAATGTCGTGCTTTCTTCCAAAACCCAAAAAACAGTGACAGTCTGGTTCCTATGTCTGTAAGTAGATTAAGGAAAAATTCAGCAGCAGTCACACTTGGACTTTTATAGCTTCTCAGGTTTACATGAGACAACACACTCCATTTCCATGGTTGTATTGTTTGTTACAATCTCATTGGCCACCTGTGTGTGGCCAGGCTCAACCACATGGCATTTGCTCTATAAAAGTTAGTCTGTGAGGCTGGGAGGGGTCACCCTCTCTGTAAGAGGAGGCCCCGAATGGTCGGTTTGATTTTCGATGCTTGGCGCGAAATAAAGTTTTGCTTGACTTTCGCTTTGTATCAGTCTCGCTCCTTTAATCACCAACCTATCATTGGAGGACCTTGCAGTATAGGCTGCTTATTTTTGACTAACAAGAAACTAAAAGAAGATGCTTCCATATATAATCATTGGAATATATTTAATGATAGTGTAAGATCATGATTAAAATTAATGACAGTCTAGGACAACACTTAGATCCCCAGATAAAAATATGATTTTATCTTGTTTGATCAAGAGTTTCAAATAGGTAAAAAATCAATTTTCCCTTACTGTTACTATTTTTTTATTTTAATTTTTTCCTTTATTGCTCATAATTTAATGTTTAGTTTATCTGTAGCTGGACTCCATCTGTTGGTGTTAGAATTCACAATGGGCCTTCTCTTTGCTCCTTATTTTCTTAATTTCTACCTTTCAT